>JAOPHQ010005132.1:0-292839 GCA_030340625.1 Merluccius polli
GAGCGTCTCCGCACGCCTCCTCAGAGGGCCTTCTTAAACGCTTTTTCCAGCACCTCTGTAAAATAAAAGAAAACGGGCTGTACAAGCCTCTAAGTGACTAATCACTGGACCACGACTTGAATACAGAAAAAAGAAACGTTAAAGCATTTTTATAGCCAACGATGAAAACGGCCGAATTTGTGCACAAGGTTCTGGGCGAATAAGATCACCACCTCGCCTTTAATTACAAAGAAAATGACCCGACATTGAAGCCAGTCTTTTGGTATAAAACATGAACGGTCAAATGGGCTGTATCGAGCTCTAGGATTTCCCGTCTAGAACGACCCACATACAGAAATAAAACGACGAGGCCTTTTTTGTAGCCCCTCGGAATTTGGAACAATACCAACGAACACTATACGCGTAATATACAGAGCTCGAAGAATATTGTCTACTACTCTACCATTCCAACCCAATAATGGAATAATGAAACGAATTTAGCTGAATTTAGAAAACTTGCCAACCCGGACTTTACCTGCAGCGTAAAGTCAAAACCCGATTTTATACTCCACCCCTTTACCAACTAAGCGAGCTTGTCCCACATTAGCAGCATACTGTAGAGTTAGGTTCCACCCCTAAACCCCATCGTAGAACCTGGTCTCACACTCACCTGAGACCTGGGCGCTGACTGATATCACAGTCCTTCTCTAGTAGAAGTGGCACCAGCAGCTGACCCACTTCCCTTCGTCTCCTTAACAAGAAATTGATCTTCCTGAAAACCAATGTCAGAGTCTATATCTCTGATCAATCAGACCTTCAAACAAGACCAATTTCCTTAAGGCTGTGACTGGGGTACCCTACCGACAGCTTAACAACTTAACTCCTTTTGGGAGCCTGTACGGTAGTAAAAACCACTCTACCCCCGGAATTCCCATCAGACAGGGAGAGACCTGCCCAGTCTCTAGGGCACGTTTCCCACTAATTCGTACCGCTACAGAAAGCCCACAGGTTTTAAATAAAAATCAATTTAGGAACCACAGATCACCTTTGTTAGTAAAACACAGAGCGTTGTATGGTTTAGTGCATGCACGTCGATCATCCGCAGATTCCCTCTCACTTTAACTCTCTTTTCCCCATAATAATGGTTCGTTAATTTGGAGAGGCACTTTACCTGCTGCTCGGCGGCAGAATGAGGCAAACAGATCACACAAGTTTCTAACTAAGAAGTAAGAACGCAGCTTACCTTTTTGATGAGTGGCCACTCAGTTGTGTGATCTGCGGCCCTTCTGCTGCAGCCGATCAGCCGGTGGTGGGCCCCTATTCTTCAATCCTGTTTGTGACGCCAATTATGTTGTGGAAAAAACTAGTACGACATAATACTTAACTTAACACAATAAGAGAGTTCGGGAGATCTGGAGTATGAAAGATAAAGACTTTATTTGTACTCAAGAGCAAGCACAAAATATAGCCGAGTTTGTTTGACAAAGAACTGGTATTGTGCTTCACACTTCAGGTTATATTGGCTACCTTTGTGGTTTCCTCCTCCATGCATTAATCAACCAATCACAGCAATCTATACAATGTTTACCTATTCGAACCTAAAGATTAGGCTCCTCCCCTGTGGCCCGTTCAGAGCTCCACCCCAGCTGGGCATATGTTAAACTTCTGTACCTGTAACAAAATATCAGTCAACATAAAGATGTATTGCATTCTGTATGAGCGCAATGAAAATCACACCCAATAAATATTCCTTTAACCAATTGACTATGATACCACAATTTATGATGGTAGAATCCACTCAGAGTATGCACTGATTAACTTTAAGGATAACTTTAACTTGATTAACCATAATATAGACAAAGAGACTAGGCAAGTCTACTTTCCACAGAGTTGTCGTTTGACCCCCCTCTGATTGGGGGCCAAAAGGGACAAATAGGATAGGAATTTATTTATTTAAAACAGGGACAATGCACAAAAGACATTATTCTCGTGAAACAAGAAAAGATGTATTGGATTGGAAATGCAGATGTGTGAGTATCTTGCTGCGTAATTAACAATTGTAAGGGGGCCGCTTTATCAACACAATAGACTAGGTTCATCCCAGACCAGGCAGGATGTTCACATGGTCACTGGCTCTGTTTCTTTTCAGGGCAACACCCTGAAAATCTAAATTATATTGGGGGCACTGAATATCAAAGGTTTATTTATAAGAGTTACCCCATCTGTGATTCTCTGTATGTCTCCACACTTATTAGATTCATATAGCATAATGGCAAGACAATAATTATGTATTATCATTAAATGTAACGGTAAATTTCTCCCACAACGTGAGTTTGTCCGGCTTCCTCTTTCAGTCACTGACTACCAGCTGTACAGTAAGATCCAACTTTCAGCTCCAGTCCTCCCGTGTCTGTATCTCTGCTCGTGCAAAATGTGTGGATAGCCAAGTGCTGCAAGTAGTGGACGGCTGCTTTGCTGGCGTGCTCAGCTGAGCCAGGTACGGCTTTCTTCCGTCACCGAGGGAAAGGGACGGCCCCCGAGTGACAAAGAGCCCTGCTGATTGGCTCAGCTGACATGACCGACTCCTGTGCTGGTGGGCCAACCATGAGTTGTCAGGAGTTAAACTGTTACCGGCTGTGGCAGGGTTGGTCCGGCCACACGCCACCTAAGTGGCTTTCCTTGGGGCCCTCCGACACAGGACACGGGTAGATGGTAATTGCAAGGTGTTTATTCGGAGATTAAGGCAGGTAGTATACGCCGAGCTGATGGTACAACTTGTCATGACAGTGCTCCTCCTCGAGTGTGTGTGTTGATGGCTGGTTCATCCTGGGTGCCATGATTGCTCATGCACCACAGGTGTGCAGCCCCACCCAGCCAGAGTCCAATTAGTCTGACTCAGGCCAGGTGAGGCTGTAAACCAGCCATCAACAGCACACACTCCACATATACCCCCACACCGGCGTTACATCCTCCCCTCTTGAAGGATTGCACGTCCCGCTGCATCCTCCTTGTGGCTGAGAAGTCACTGGAGCATCCAAGCCAGCCCACATCGGCACAGAGGACATCACCACATCTGGACTAAGATCCACTAGAGAGCTGGTGACAGCATTGCTTAGGCCTTGAAACAATGACTGGATTACTGAAACAAGTGGATTTCCCAGGGTGGTGTATTGGAACCGCTCTGGTGGTTTCCTCTGTCTCGTGGGATATCTGACAGGTGGATCAGGAGGCAACGGATTACTTTCCGGCTGAGGTTCTTGAACGTCATCACGTTGGTCACTTTCAGTTAACACATCTGAGCTTACATCATGGTCAACAGCATGCATGCATAACAGGTAAGTTTCTTTCAGGTGATACATCACAAACAGTGTTATGCTCAGGTGAGTTCTCTTTGTTAGAACCAGGTCCCATATTAAGAGCATTGTCTTGGCCAGGTAAAGCAATATCAGGAGATAGGTTGGAATTAGAGTGTGAGAATGAAGCAGGTTCAGATTCAGCATCAGCTCCAGGATCAACCTCATCGGGGATACCGGCTGAGGTCGCTACTACTGGGACAACTACACCCCTTGTATCACTCTCAGAGGGATAAACAGAGAGTGGCAAGGGAGAGGAAGTCACTGCATGAGCTGGAGGATCTGTACACGTAGACTGCTGAACTAGATTCTTCTCGTACACTTTAATAAATGCAGATGGAGTGTTCTGCAGCTTTTGGGTGATAGGAATGTCATAGTCAGAATCAGAATTAACATCATCCTGTACCTGTGTGTCACTGCTGGGAATGGACTGGCTACGGGTTTGTGGCCGTCGAGGCAGATTGACAGTGTCAGGAAGTTCAGAGTCACAGCTAGGCAAAAACCCACATGGAAGCAGCAGGTCTCTGTGTACTGTGCGTAAAGGTCCATCTCTGTGTTCAGGTTTTACAGTGTACACTGGAAGTTCTCCTGCCTGTTTCACAATAACATATATGTCTGACTCCCACTTATCTGCCAACTTGTGCTTTCCTCGCAACCGAACATTTCGGACAAGCACCCGGTCATCCACATTGAGTGTAGAGTCAGTGATCCGTTTGTCAAAGCGTGCCTTGTGCCTGCAGCAGCCCCTTGCGGCCTGCGCTCTTAGCAGAATTTCCACTGGCAAGTCTGTAACTCTCCTCCAGATGGCTCTTGAGATCTTTGACATATTGAGAAGGTGAGGGCTGTGAACCATCAGAGGGGAGACCAAAAGCCAAATCTATTGGCAGACGAGGCTGTCGACCAAACATGAGCTCGTAGGGACTAAAACCAGTAGTATCATTCTTGGTACAGTTGTAAGCATGTACTAAAGGCTTAACAAAGTTCTTCCAATGACTTTTGTCCTTGTGACTTAAGGTTCCCAACATCTGAAGCAGTGTTCGATTAAAGCGTTCCACAGGATTTCCTCTTGGATGATATGGAGTGGTTCGGACTTTCCTTATGCCAGCGAGTTGACAGAGTTCTTTGAGAGTCACTGTGAAGGCGTTCTGGGAAGCCATAATGGATGATGAAACTTTCCCATAATGCTTTGGCAACAGTGCGAGCCTTCTGATTGGGAGTCGGAATCGCTACCGCATACTTGGTGAAATGATCAGTTATTACCAATATGTCCTTCGTATTGCTGCGATCTGGTTCCAGAGACAAAAAATCCATACACACCAACTCTAATGGACGGCTGGTAAGTATGTTGACTAATGGAGCTGCTTTGTCTGGAGGGGATTTTCGCCGCACACAGCAAGGGCAGGTTTGAATTTTCTTTTCAACTGCAGCTGCCATTTTGGGCCAGAAAAATCGGGCTCGTACAAGATCAAGCACACGCTCTACTCCCATATGTCCCATGTCATCATGGAGACTCTTTAGCACCAAGCCTCTCAGTTCTGCTGGTAATACCAATTGAAAAGTGGTACTTGCACCTTGTTGTCGTGATCTGTACAGAATGTCATTTTTTAGAACCAGGCGATTCCATTCCTGGAGCAGCAGAGGAAGCTCAGGAAGTTCAGCTCGAACAGTAGGTGATGAACTCACTCCTGATTCCCATTGCTGAACGACCTCCCGAATACAGGGGTCAGCGCTTTGCTTTTCCTTTAACTCACTTTCTGTTAGATGAGGAATCACAGGGAACCCGCTCTCACCTCCCTCAAGGAGGGCACTAGGAATTGCCTCAGCATGACATGCAAGTGATTCAACCAAGAGTGGGTTGTAAGACCCAATTTCATCCACAGTCATAGTGTTACAAACAACATGCTTGTCACAAATGGCTTCAACTTCGGATTCAGACAGATGCTGTAAGGCAAACTGGCGGATTCGATCACTTTCTTTTTGAGAAGAATAGTCATCGAGTAGATCACCATGAGGACGTCGTGACAAAGCATCTGCGTCTACGTTCTGGCTGCCGGCTCGATACTGCAGCTTGAAAGTGAAAGTAGCGAGGTCAGATAGCCATCGGTAGCTTACAGCATCCAGCTTGACTGTAGTCAGAATGTAGGTGAGGGGGTTACTATCAGTGACCACTGTGAATTGAGCGCCATACAAGTAATCACTGAATTTCTCCGTAACTGCCCATTTCAGAGCCAAAAACTCAAGCTTATGAGCCGGGTACTTTGATTCACTGTGGGTCAATCCTCGGCTTGCAAAAGCAATGGCTCGTAACTTTCCTTCCTGCTCCTGGTACAATGCTGCTCCCAATCCTGTGGCGCTAGCATCGGTGTGGAGGGTGTAAGGCAGTTTAGGATTAGCAAATCCGAGAGCAGGGGACTGTAGAAAGGGTTTCAATGAGAGTTTCAAAGGCTTGCTGACAAGCGGGGCTCCATCGGGATCCAAAAGGCTCCTTTGGGTTGTGGTACTGAGGAGACTGACCAGCTTTCTTCCCTCGGTTGTGAAGGGGTGGATATCCTGCAGTGAGGTCGTTCAGAGGCTTGACGAGCTGGGAGTAACCTTTAATAAACCTCCGATAATAACCAGAGAAATCAAGGAATGATCTCAATTCTTTGAGGGTTCTCGGTTGTGGCCAGGTCCTCAGCGCTTGAATTTTATCAGGATCCGTTTCAACACCATCAGCAGATACAATATGGCCAAGATATCTTACTGAGGTTTGGAAGAATTTGCATTTTTCCACTGACAACTTGAGACCATATTCTTTCAGGCGCTCCAACACTTTAAGCAGGCGGGATTCATGTTCCTCCAGAGTGTCAGAAAAGATGATGATGTCATCTATGAACACTAGCACCTCCTTCAGATTGAAGCCTCCCATACACTTCTCCATCAAGCGTTGAAAGGTGCTAGGGGCGTTGGTAATGCCTTGGGGCATCCGGTTAAACTCCCAGAAGCCTAAAGGACAAACAAAAGCAGTTTTTTCTTTATCAGATTCTTCCATTTCAACTTGATAATACCCAGACTTAAGGTCCAATACAGAAAACCATTTGGAACCAGCCAGAGCACGAAAAGCTTCTTCCATATTTGGAAGGGCATATGCGTCTTTGATAGTCTGTAGGTTAAGCTTTCTGTAGTCAATGCAGAGGCGGACAGAGTTATCCTTCTTCCGAATAACTACAATCGGGGAAGAGAAGGGGGATTCAGACTCTCGGATAATCCCGGCCTCTGCCAGCTCTTGCAGGTGTTTGCGCACTGCATCCACATCATGCGGATGGATGGGTCTCGCCCGCTGTTTAAAGGTCTCCCTTCACCGGAAAACCGTTTTTACTTGCTCCTTTTGGAATATGATAGGTCACTCCTAGTTGCATATGCATGCTGCACGTGGAAACCGTTCTTCTACCCCCATTGCATGCATTAGCCAATGTAAGAACATAGACGGACGAGGAAGTCAGAAACGAGGAAGTGAGAAAAAGCCCAACAGTCTGACGTATGAATGTGTATGAATATTCATGACCTCGCCTACCTTGGCTTGAGACCGCCCTCAGGAAAACAGTATACGGCATTTCAGAATGTTTATAAACAATAGGCGTCAAGATACTTCCGTTAATGATACTAAAGATAATGATACTAAATGATACTAAAGATAATGCTGCATCTCTCGGTTTCATTAAAAAAAGTATTACGCCGCTATCATTTTCCGTTCCGGAGATAGACGCGAAATAGTCCAGCAATACCCCGACTTCTGAAACAACATGTAACACACGTTAACCTGTAGGCTGCCTTAAACCTGGGTTTGCTCAGTGAGCACAACCGTATAATAAACGTTTAACATGTAGCCGTAATGAATTAAATATGTACGACTTTATTCTCGTAATTAATTCAATATTTACGACTTTATTCTCGTAATTTAATGAAAAAAAATTCTTAATGTGGCCCTAATACTCGTCGTAATATATTAATGAGACTTCCCATACCCGTATGAATTAATGAGATGTCACGTAGCGCCCCGCAAGAAGAAAATCATTAATTCAAGCCATGTACTGTTTTCTCGATCGCTCTGCCCTCAAATGATATGGAGGGGTTTGTTTACTAGTTCTGCCATCGGAGAACGCTTCGTCTTTTGCCACCAGGAAGAACGTATATTGTTGTTGTGACGTCGTGGTGATTTGTCGTGTTGATAACATAGACATCTTACATCATGAATGTATCTAATGTATGTATATAGTAACATATGTATAAGATGTCCATGGTTGATAACGCACTAGAGGGATCACTCGCCTCTGATTGGCTAACATCACTGTGACGGACAGTGCTGTTAGCCAATCAGAGGCAAGTAATTTAAATGTCATGAATATTCATGAGTAAGAGCCGAAAACCTCTCGTTCTTCTCCGCCCACCTCCTCCTCCAAACTAGAACAGCCTGAAACAGGCGCACCAGAGCATTTTTTTCACCAAAACCGGCTCACAGGGCATTCATTAATGCTAGAGACCATTGCACAATTAACGAAAAAACGATTAAATGAGACCTTTAAAGGGAGTCTGATCATTCAGTGTGATATGATGTTTGACTTTATCAGTGTGACCAAAATCCAGATCATGCTGTGCAAAGACTTCAGGCATAGCGTTGAGGAGTTTGGTTATCCTTTCTTTCCATTCAGCTGATATAGGTGAGTCACCAAAATCGAACTGAGAGCGTGAAGGTAGGGGGGATTCTGGGGGTTTGGACAGGTTATTTTGAGCAGAATCAGACTGGTTTTTAATGATGCTCTGTACAACACTCAATTCAGCCAACACAGCCTTGGGTGGAAGAGTAATGTCACGCCCAGTTTCATTGTGCACCACCACTGGAAAGCGACTGAAATGTTTGGAAGGCACAGTAATGAGACAACTTGTCACCAAAACACCACAAGGTAAGGAAAAGTCAGATGGAGGTTCCACGAGGGCCCATTTCTCTGCATGGGGACCTCTATTGTTCAGTACACCCTGTAATACCACAGTACTATAGGCTGGAATCACTTCAGGGCGGTGTCCATGGAGCTTTATCAGCCCCAAGTTTCCATCATGAGAGTGCTGGTGTCTCAATGCCATGATCTTCAACACAGCCCGATAACCATGATGTGCAGGGATAAAACTGGGGTTGCACTGGCAATACTCATCATAATGAAGGTCAAGTGTATTGGTGCCAATTAACACTTGGTCACCTGTGGTTCCACCATGACTGGGGACCACTAAGGCAAGAGTAGAGACGTCAAGCTCCGCTCCAACAAACTCCTTTGGGAATGTCACACACAGCTCAACACACCCCAGATAAGGCACCTCTTGTCCATTGGCTCCTATCTCTAGTAGTGTGGTTAAAGGTTGTATGGGCTGATCCGCCAAAAATTGTGCATGATATGACAAAGGAATGGTCGTGACTTGAAACCCCGTGTCCAGGAGACAGGTTGTTGGGTTACCTGAGATCTTTACCTGCACCGTACTTTTGGTTCCCACCAGTCTCTTTGAGAGTCTGGACAGGTGATCATTTGCTTTTGCTTGCTTCAACTGTACCCGCTTTGCAGTGGGACTCTGTTCCTCATCACCAGCTCCTGAGTGTCCCTCCACAAGAGCTGATTCTAGTTTAACTCATTAGTTGGTTTAAGTTGGCGACGTCTCTCTTGCAACTGTGCTTTTTTGAATGCCCCCAAAGAAGGGTTGGATGGTTGATCACAGTGAGATGAAATGTGGCCATCTTCTCCACAGTTAAAGCAATATCCAGGGCGAAGCTGAGAATTTGGCTTGCTGCTTGCTTTAACCTGCTTTCCAGAGTGTCCCATGCTCTTTCGAAAAGTGGCTGTATCAGTGGGCTTGGCATGGCTCTTTGGTGTATTTTTAGAGCATGCACCAAAAGAAGAGGTCAAAGTTGAAAGTTGATTTTGTATCTGCGTCACCATCTTCTTGAGCTGCTCAATCTCAGAGGACTGCTCCACCACTGTACAGGCGCAAGCACTGCGCACATGGGATGCTGCATGTGACTTTGAAGCAAGAGGTGTTGATCTTACTGAACCCAAGTGATGTTTCATACGGGAAGCTTTAGCCACTTGCTTATCCTCTTCAACACGGAGCAACAAAAGCAACTCTGCAAAGGATGGAGGATTGTCCTTCTTTTGCTCCAACTGGAGATCACTGATCAGAGCATTATCCCAACAGCCTCGACAAAATTGTTTCAAGAGATGGCGATTCAAGTCAGTGAAGGAAACACCACCTCGTTTCACAGCTGTGTTTAGCACCACTTGAAGGCGGTGCAGATACTCAGAGGGCTTTTCTCCATTATTCTGCAAGGTGCTCAGAAACTTGGCAAAACACTCATCTCCATCAGCCACTGTGCCATAAGCTGAGTTCAAAAGGTCAAGATATGCATTTGGTAGAGCGTGGGGCCCTAAATGCTTCACAATGTCAGCAGCAGGTGGCAGCAAACTATCAAAAATCTTGCGAGAGCAATCCAAGTCAGACACAGAGGGATCAAGGAGAAACAAGTCTACATTGGTCCGCCAAGTCTCATAGTCAGCTTCATTACTGGGCCATAAAGGTTTTCCAGAAAAAGCCCGGAGTCGAGAGGAACCGTGAAGATGGGACACAACACTGTCGGTCTTGACAATGTGTTCTACTACCACTTTCTGAATTTCAGGGGGATTGAGCACTTCCTCATTAGACAGGAGGGGCTGACGCTTAATAGTGGCAGGAGGGACAAGGTAAGAAACAAAAGCACTGGTCAGGCTAGGCGATGATTTTCCAACTGGGGTCAAAGGGACATTGACTGGAGATGCTTTAACAGGGCCGTGAGTCTCTGTAGTAGTAAGGGGCACTTGATCATCATATGGCATTTCAGCTTTCACTTCAGGCTCTTTTTCTGAGGTCAGGGAAGACGAGAATTTGACTAACTCCTCTTGCAATAACACTTCAAATGACTTTGCACTTAGCTTAGCGATGGCCTGCAGCTCCTCCAGGTAGGTCTTGGTGGCGTTGCTGCATGCAAGAGGACTGTATATGCTGGCCAATGAACACAGCTTATAAGTG
Organism: Merluccius polli; assembly: GCA_030340625.1. Taxonomy (NCBI): domain Eukaryota; kingdom Metazoa; phylum Chordata; class Actinopteri; order Gadiformes; family Merlucciidae; genus Merluccius; species Merluccius polli. The sequence continues at coordinate 10,416 of JAOPHQ010005132.1, forward strand.
ACCTCAGGTGTGGTAGGACTTGCATAGTTTAACGGTAACAAAGGTGCAAGAGACTGCATTGCAGTTCCATGTGTAAACTCAACAATACCATGTTTTGGAAATTCAACAGTGTCAATACCAAAAACACGACTTACTGAACCAAATTTCTCAAGGTAAGCTTCAATTGCCTTAACAAAATTCTTTAGCACTTAAGATACAAAATAGGTTAGTATAATTAGGAGAAAATACCAAAATTAACCTGTAGATGGACTAGTGTCAAAAGGAGGTTTGACTCTAGGAGCTGAGGAGAATTGACGAGACACACACAACTGAATTGCACAAAGATTGGATGTATTGACAAAATATATACAGAAACGTTAAAGTGAATGAATAATAATTAACAAAATAATTAAACAAAATAAAGGCCTTTGAAAGAAAAAGATTCACAAAAGTTCAGCATAGTGATTCATAGTATACTTTCCGGAATATTCACAGTTCTCCATTTAGCTGAGGTTTATCAACTCAGTCAACTCATTCTGATAAACTTGTGTCACAATACATGTCCATTTCCCAAATAATTGCTACAAGACCATAGATACGGGGTAACAGGCTAAATAGTGGGGGGAAAGTGCTACCACACCACCTGGTTATCAGCCAGGCTTGCGGCCTGTGTGTGTCTTAGCTGCTTTTTCTCCTTCGCACTTCTGGGTAGCTCGCCATCCGTCAATTGTCCTTTGTCGTCATCTTCATCATCATCATCATCAAGATCAAGCCTGACCAGTGTCCAGTCCAGCATTAATCTTCTGCAGCAGCAGCACAGCATCACATTATTCAAGCAGGGCAGGTAAATGGCTTCTTCTTCCAGTTGGAACGTGACGTGAGTTTGTCCGGCTTCCTCTTTCAGTCACTGACTTCCAGCTGTACAGTAAGATCCAACTTTCAGCTCCAGTCCTCCCGTGTCTGTATCTCTGCTCGTGCAAAATGTGTGGATAGCCAAGTGCTGCAAGTAGTGGACGGCTGCTTTGCTGGCGTGCTCAGCTGAGCCAGGTACGGCTTTCTTCCGTCACCGAGGGAAAGGGACGGCCCCCGAGTGACAAAGAGCCCTGCTGATTGGCTCAGCTGACATGACCGACTCCTGTGCTGGTGGGCCAACCATGAGTTGTCAGGAGTTAAACTGTTACCGGCGTTACATCCACCCGAGAAGCAATGTTCTCCCACGCTGTCTCCCTCTCCTTGGCAGCTGCAGCGGTGTTAGATTTTTTCCGAAAAACGTGCAGAAAGTCTCCGTACGCGTGCATTAGCGTTTCCAATTCAATGTTATTAAAAAACGTAGCCCTCCTCTTCCCCGTTGCCATGGTGACTCGTCGAATCGGGGCTCCATTGATGCTGGCTTTTTATAGTTGTGGTGCACGCGCTTAAACCCAGGTGGAACTCCTCTGAGTTGATCAAATTAACTCAAATCCGCTGTTCTGGAACCGAAAACCCAGAGTTTTCTATTTCAGAGTAGATCAACTCAGCGTTTAGGATTAGACTCAGAGGTTGTTGAACCTGCTTTGTGAAACGGACCCCAGGACTCCACGCAAATCCCAGGGGTCTACACCAGCAAGGGGGAAAAAGAGACGCCTTGAGTTTGGAGCCACAGAGGGAGAAGATGAGGAAAATTGTGACTCCAGCGCATCCACTGTCATTCTCTCCCCAAGTTGCAGTAGCACCATCAGCAGCCAAGACAGTGAAGGGGATCACCAAGTCATAACCAGCACTCCAGTGAAACAGGCTGATGTTCTTGGTAAATGTATTAGGTTTTTGTAGGATTTTTAATGAAGGAGTCCCATCCATTGAAATTGCACAAAACACAATTAATCAGCACCGTACATAGTTCTATTTCTTCCAGAAGGGCACAGACAAAATCTCCGGCTTTTATTAAGATATTTAACTAGAAACAAGACTAGGCAAAAAATGACAAGGCCAACTGCCAGAAAATTCTCATGACTACTATTAATTGTCAGGGGGCTGAGAATTTTGACCTAGTCATTTTTGTCTTTTCCTGATTCTAAACTAATATCAATGAATGTCATCAATAAACGTAGTGGAGATTTTGTCTTTGTTCCAGTGGAAGCAATAGGAGTATGAATAACATTAGCAAGCAACAAATAATTCTGACTTCAACTGTGTTGTAATATTTTCTCTCTTTAACCTTTTAGTTGAATGCAGACAGGACAGCCGCATGGCCCAGGCTAGACACTACACAACTCTCAAGGAGCTATATCGCAAGACCAAACAGAACCGAGATGATGTGGCACAACTTCTCGACCTGGAGTTTGAGGGGAGGGCCTTCATTGATTCGGATACAATAAGGGAACAAGACAGACCAGCAAAAAGATTGGAGGCATATCCATGCCTAAGAGAGATTGACCATGTAAGTATGATCACAATTCACACTTCGGTTCAGTTCAACAGTGAACGTGTTCTTTTGAACATTCGAAGTATACTGCTTTAGCACATTAAATAGCTGTTTTAGACCCCATTTACAAGTAGGGAAAACCTATGTATTTTCATGCGGTTTTTCATTTACACAAAAACAGAGGTTTTGTCCATGAAAACGAAAAATCTGGTTTTATTTTAGCATGTATACAGGGAAAACAGCATTTATGCATTGTGACATGATATTTTCTTGTTTAGAATATGAGTCCATCTGTTTCGCAACTTACTCGCAACACACCTGTCTGTCAGTGTTTTATCATCGGTGTGAATGGAATTATTTCCACAAACGGAGGAGGGGGAAAATACAGTTTTTCAGAATACCTTGCTACGTATAAATGTGGTCTTAAAGTGATGTGTTGGTTATTTCCATAACATGTTTCTGTGTGTGTCTTCCCCACCAAAGGTTCTTGATGAACTTAGACGAATACTAGACAACAACAACTCCAACTACGTGGAAGAGCTGAGGGAGCGGTGGCTCGAATTCAAATCTAGAGTAAGCTTCTACGGGGTTCACAAGAAGGCAATGAAACCTCCAATGACACTTTCAGCTGTTAAGGACAGCCAACATAATACCAAAATAATATGTATCTTTATGTTTGTGTCTGTATACTGAGAAACAAATCTTTAAATTTCTCTCCTCTTTTTTTAGAGGAGCAAGCGATAAACCTCTTGACCGTACTGCCAGCTCTGTTCCCGTCTAATGTTGCTGTGCCCAAGAAGATGACATCTGCCTCTGAAGCTCTCATCCATGTTCTTCTGGTAAGTCATACACTTTTATATAAATACAAAAAATACCTGCTAAACTTTCTCCAATATGGTTGCTCCCGCTGCTGGTCCATACTAAATCATTGTTGTGTGTGGGCGGGGAATGGAGGGATGGGATTTCTGTCACTGATGTTGTGTTTATTATGATCAGCCCACAGAGGACCCAGAGACATTCCTTAACAGAAGGCCACTCACCACACCACTTGTTTTGGTGGATGAAAACCAAGAGGCCTTTCTCTGCCTAGGAACCGAAGCAATCCCATTACCCAAAAGGTACTTGGGGGGGACGCAGCATTGCACATACTGCATACTAATTATGCATTACATATGACCTACCCCAAAATGTGTGGCCTATGTTCTTTCCATTCTACAAACCACGGTCCTGGGGGACTCCATGAGAAGGATGCCACACCAGCTTTCAAACGTGCAAGGACTGATTGGAAGGCCTTTTTTGCATAACTTTGTAAAATGCTGCCTCCCCTAGGAAACACACACACCCAGACACACTCGCTCTCTCACACACACACACACAAACATACACACACACACACACACACACACAAACCACGCACGTGCAAACAAACAAAACAAGTGTTCTTCAAAAGTAGACTAAAAAAGACTGTTTGCAATGTTCTTGTCAAGTTATACCAACAGCTTGTTGTGCCATCTTATCTCTTCGTCCATCACATGTGAGGACCACTTAGTCAACAGGAAGAAGGGGGAGCTGGGGTTAGCGGTGGGTGCACAAGTGACTGATAAGACCAATCTTTGCGCAGAAGGTTCTAGGGCAGCGGGGGCAGGGGATGGGAGACGCGTTGGGGGTAGGGTTGTTGATGCGCAATTTCTTTGCTTTCCTTTGCACTTTTGTTTTATGTTGGTCCCTTTGTGCTGCCCTGTAGGCAACAAAATGTATGTTACAATGTGTTGAGTCAGTTTGACGGCACACTGAGACCTGTGTAAGTGATAATTGTGACTGAATTACAGTTGGCACAGGATGGACGTTTGTTAATAAAATAAACAGGTATTGACGTTACTGATGTGTCATTGTGTTTTGTGATGATGCCAAAGGTTGTGGTTTGCCAAGATGTTGCAGTAAATATATTAATGTATAGTATACCTAAAACTAGACAATTTCTTAAAACAAGACTTCCTAATCTAAGATTGTTTTACTTATTATGAGATATCTAATGCACTTGATACAAGCAAATTCACCTTGTTTTCGACCTATTTCTGACTAGTTAAGAAATAGTTACTTATTCCAAGATTTTTTTTAAATAATACAAGAAAATTCATCTTGTTTTCATCTCCTTGCTGACTAGTTTTGAGCAAGCTTGGCTCTAACCCAGTTGGTTTCTAAGCAATAACAAGCACAAATATCTTAAAATAAGACTAAAAAACCTTGACAAGAACACTAAATATAAGTATTTACTGCTTATAATAAGATTTTTAGGTTTCTTGTTTCTCCGATATTTTTTTCTTGTTTCAAGAAAACTTAACAAGTGGAATTATCATGATCCACTGGCAGATAATTTTGCTTGAAACAAGTAAATTTCCTCTAATAGTGGCTATATTTTCTTGTTTTTTTAGAGCCAATTTTTGCAGTGTTGAGTAGATTTTTAGAGAAAAATCATTACTTCTACTCCATTACATTTTGATACATTCATCGCCCTACTTTTATTTATTATTTTATGCATTCATGATCCGTTAAGAGGCAGGTGGTCAACTGGTCCCAGGTCTGCTGGTGCTCTGTTATCCTACCACAGCCACGCCTCCACATGACTCTGTTCAAAGCAGCATGGCTGAAGCTACAGCACGAGTAACGTTAACATTATGGCTTTCAAATAGCACAAGCAGCTAACATTTGCAGACAAATTAACAGCGCACAGTGCAGGGGGCTCCAGTTGTGAACGCTGGTCTGAAGTCAGAGAACACATCAGAGAACCGTGATTACACTGAGCTGATGGAGAGCAGTAATTGTGTCTGTTGTGTTAATGCTAATACGTTTAATAATATCATATGCCTAAGAACTATGCCCCACTCAAAGTATATACTACTGTGATGTGTCCTCTCTAGAAGCAATTGAGGTGTTGAAATTAGCAAGTTATCCCCCTCCCTGCCAGACCTTTGTCTCAAACCCCCCACTGTTCCTGAGGAGTTGATCAGGAACCAATAGAGGTATTGGGCTCAGCAATAATTAACCTCCCTTTCTGTTTAACCTAGACAGGGAGTGAACAGTTTGTGATTGGCCTATTTAAATTACATAATTACGGGGTGTGGAGTGTGTGTGTGTGTGTGTGTGTGTGTGTGTGTGTGTTGTTGATAGCTGGTTTACAGCCTCACCTAGCCCAAGTCAGACTGATTGGACTTGGGCTGGGTGGGGCTGCACAACTATGGTGCATGAGCAATCATGGCACCCAGGATAAACCAGCTATCAACACACAATCTCGGGAGAGAGCCACTGTCATGGCAGCATGTTACAGTTGCTTGGTGAATACCATCTTGCCATCTCCAATAAACGCATACTTCAACCAACATCTACCCATGTCCTGTCTCAGAGGGCCCCAGCAAAAGCGACTGATGTGGTGTGTGGTTAGAGTCCACTGCTACACTGGTGTGTGGTTAGAGTCCACTGCTACACTGGCACCCCAGACGGGACTTTTCAGACCAGGAAGGGACACGGAAGGGCTGCCCAAACCTGCTCTGGAGCCGTCTGCAGGCAACCATCTGCGGCTAGCCTCCCCCGGATCCAGCCTGGAGCAGCCCAGGTCCAGCCGCGCCTCTGCCAGTGGAACCAGCAGTCCAAGGCCCATGCTCCAGGGGGATATGGGGGATCGTGCACCGTTGCCCTGGTGGAGGGGGGGACCTACCGAGGGCTGTTCCAGGCCCTCCGAGGAGCTACCTCCGCGGCCCAGCTGTCGGGCCTCCTTCCGAGCCCATCCAGCCAGCCCGTGCAAACGGCCAGCCCAGGGACACAGCTGCTGCAGCTGGTGGAGGTAAACGCCTACTTTAACCAACATCTACCTGTGTCCTGTCTTGGAGGGCCCCAGCAAAAGCAACTGATGTGGTGTGTGGTTAGAGTCCACTGCTATACGGGGGATGCACCTTTTTGTGTTGAATAGCCTAGAGGTGTTTCATGTAATGGGAGAGGCCGCCGATAGCCCTGCCCTTGCCATGTGTTTTGTAATACATTGTACGTAAGAAATCATTGATTATTGTTGGAGGCAGTCATCTCAAAGGGACTGCATTGGTGATTTTGGGTATTCTGCGTGAACCTGTGAATAAAGGAGTGAATGTTACGTCTTGACTCTATGGCCTGTTTGAAGCAAAGGACTCAGTAGACCTGGAAACTGCACCTTGAGTTTGGAGAATCTTCATTTTATATCATGCTTCAAAACTACTACTCTTGCTTTCTGTTATGTAAATATTCAAGCTATCTGTGTGCGAGCGGTGTGTATTTAACTAGTCATGCTCACTGGTGTAGCCCGATGAAGAGACAGAAAAGCAGAGACCAAATTATGCACATGAAAAAAAAGACAAACTACTTTTATTTCATGTGGATATGACTGATATGTTTCAACCACAGATGGTCTTCCTCAGGTCAAAGTGAATAAGTGAACACACCTGTATTTAATAGGCAATTAATGATGAAACATCACAGCATTGTTGCCTAAATGAGTCATCTGACAGACATTTTCAGAAAGATTAATATAGTATAATAATGTAATATTTTGTTATTTTTTCTATATATTTTGATCACACTTGAGAGATACAAACTGGGAATACTATCTAGAGTATAGTCTTATGTGGCAGGTTATCTAATCAGGAGATCAGGATCATTTCATCACAAATAGATACAGGTGTATGTTCACTTCAACTTAACCTGAGGACCACCATCTGTAGTTGAAATAATTCAATCATATCCACATCAAATAAAAGACTTGGGGAGGTGGGGACAGTAGTGTAGTGTTAAGTTCACTACTCAAGTAATTTTTTTAGTCAATACTTTTGTAATCTTACTCAAGTAGTTATTTTGATGAATACTTTTACTTCTACTTGAGTACTTGTTTGTGCAAAGTAACAGTCTACCCACCTCTGACAATAACGCACGGACTCAGTCGGCAACCAATCTTTTCTCGGGTTGGCGCTAAACATGAATTGGGCCTATAGCCGCAGGGCTCATGCAAAGTTTCAGAGGCCTAAAGGCTTCTAATGGAGTAGTGGATTCCTCAAAAGGTTTCTCAGCCAAGAGAAGGTATGTGACCATGTTCATTCTGCAACAAAAGAATTCTTATCCTGAAATATTCTGTAAAGTACTGAATCATTCCTTTGCTACTGTAGGATTTTAGGCATGAAAGGCAAGTTATGACAGAGTTTGAATGTTTGGTGTGTTTTGAATGACAGACTTCAGTATTTCATCCAGGAAAATTGTTAAAGGTACACTGTATAGAATTTCATGGCATCTGGTGGAAAAGACTTGGCAGAAATTGAATATAATATTCATAAGTATGTTTTCATTAGTGTATAATGACCTGAAAATAATAATTGTTGTGTTTTTGTTTGCTTAGAATGAGCCGTTTATATCTACATGGGGAGCGGGTCGCCTTCCACGGAGGCCACCATGTTACACCGCCATGTTTGTACAGTAGCCCAAAATGGACAAACGGCTGTAGAGAAATAAAGCCTTCGCCGTTGCATATTGATGTTGAGACTAAAATAGGTTAGTTCGCCAATGTTTAGTAGCTGGCTGGAGTTCCCCCGCATTCGATGTGTTTTACAATAATGGCTGCCTGCCAGAGACATCCCAACATCAAAACTGAAAATGACATTTATAGCAGCATAGCGCTACTGTGGTGGTGTATTAAGATAATCTCAATAGCAGTTTATCTAGTTTGAAAGTGTTTGTTTTTTTAAGTTAAAGATATTGGATTTTCAACAGATAGACGCGACCACCAATCCCGTGTTTCTAGCGGTGTCTACCTGCCCAGGAGACGGGGCTTCCAAGTGTAACCGTTGGGCAGCAGCACTCCTCTCTATAGAGCCAAATTACCCTGCTCTAAAAAATCGCCTAACTAAAGTGCAATTAAACCGGATACGTCTCACGTTACAAAATGCTCCGAATGGATATAACATTTAAATCACTGTTTAGAAGTGTATCCCGCTAGCTCTACAACAGTAAATTGTAGTGTATCCTGCCAGGAACGTCCCACCATCAAAACATGACATTTATAGCAGCATAGCACTACTGTGGTGTATTAAAATAATCACACATATCTAGAGTAGTTTATGGCAGCGGTTTTCAATAGGTGAGGCGCGCCTCCCCTGGGGGGCGCCAAAGAGCCACAGGGGAGGCGCGACGACACGCGAAGAAAAAATAACGTATTAAAATAAAATAATTTTAATAAACGTAAATAGATCCTATTCCGTGGCCACGACTTGTTTAATGCGTGGGAACGAATTGGCCACGAATTAATAATAACACGTGGCCACAAGAAATGTTAGTCATATCATCAGTGAGACTGTTGACTTTCTGGCATCAGTAGCTTCAGCCGACATGGACAAGTTTGATCTGATTTCGTTTTATTTTAATCTAGGGATGAATTATTGTGATATCTACGGAGCCTCTCTGGTGACATAGGTGGAAAAAAATATATTTCGTGGCCACGAATTAATAACACGTGGGAACGAGATCCTATTCGGTGGCCACGACTTGTTTAATGCGTGGGAACGAGATCCTATTCCGTGGCCACGACTTGTTTAATGCGTGGGAACGAGATGATTAGGTGGCCACAAATTAATAACGCGTGGCCACGAGTGTCTCTTGCTCACAATTACTCCATGTCTAACCGCAAGTGACTGAAGGATATCACAATAAATGAAGTTTTATAACTAGGTTCAGGAATAAGGACCACGCCTCGTACTCAACCCATTTCCGGTCTCCACGTACTTAAGCACTCCTTTTCCGTCCACTCCTTCTTTGACTCCGTTGTCACATGCTTTGACTCCGTCGTCACACGAACAAAAACTTACCATGGATGTAGAACTCGCCCTCAACGCATCCGATTGCGACCTCCTGGACGAGATATCCAACACTCCCGAAGTCTCCGAAACATCTTCATCCCCGGCAATTCCCGCCAGGCAGCCACCACGGTTGCGCTCCGCAGTCCACGTCCGCCGGCGTCTGAGCCCACCCAGATCAGACAGCTCCAACATCGTTGGCCCCTCTCAACCTCACAGCCCCAGGGGGAGAACCCGTCTCCGTCGCCCGTCATACACCGCCGACTCCAGACGCTCCTCTCCAGCCCGCTCCAGGTCCAGCCACGCCAGCGACCGGCGAAATCGCCGCGAGGCAATTTCCCCCCGGCAACACGCCGTCCGCCCGTCAGCCACAGGCATAGCCGACTGGACAGTCGCCAGCCTAAAACGGTCTCTCACTCGACATAACATCCCATTCCACAGCTCCGACAGAAAGGCACTTTTTCAACGCCTCCAGGACTTCCAGCTCAACTCCGCGAGCCCACGCCGAACACCACTTCCGGGTTACCGGCGCAACGATGACGTCACACCACCTTCTCCGGCTCAGCCTCCCTTGGCTCAGCCCCCTCCTCTAGCCCTTAACCAGGGCCAGGTCGTATCAAACCCAACATTTTCAGTTCCGGCCTCTCTTTTCTCCTCCACTCTTCCCCAAGTTTCACTTAATTCCCGTGCACATGCATCCCATCATCCCAACATCCCTCCCCCTTCTTTTCCTAGCCTTCCTATTCCTCCCTCCACAGCTACCTCAGCTCCTCCGGCTCCAATCCAGACCACAGCAGACTCCCAGACCGCACCTTCGACAATAATCTACAGAGGCACGTCCAGCCAAAACCCACTTTTTCCTCCTGCTCCTTCTTTTCCCCCTCCCTTCCCCTTCCCCTACCCTTACCCCCCCCTACCCCTACCCTTACCCCCCCCCCCCCATAACCCACATGTTGCCAGCATTTCTGTTCCCACTTCGAATGCCCCCCTTTTTTCCACAGCTCCCCCTCCAGCAGGCTCCAGCCTCTTCCCCCTCTACCCTCCTCCGCCCCCCAACTACACCCTAGCCACAGCGTCACTTCCAGTACGCCCCACAGCGTCTTCAAGACCATCCCCGGTGTCGTCCACTCTCAGACAGCAAATCCTTTCCGGTAACTACGTCGATCTAGCTCAACTTATCCATCCATCCACATGCAACCCTCACATCCCTAGGGAACTGCAAACATCCCTGGGCACCTTCCAACTCAAACAACCACTCACCACCCACTCCAAAGAGCTCACAGCCCCAGAATTCACCTTCGCCTTCTCCCTGTTCCGCGACATCATCTGTTCAGCCTTTCCTGACCGCAGGTCAGAGCTGGACGATTACCTGTCCCTCACCATTGACCTAGCTTTGCGTTTCGGTGGCAACGGCTTTTACTCATACCACATTCTGTTCGCCTCCCGAGCCGCCGAGCGCCTCCAACAGTTCAACCAGGGCACATATTGGGGCACCTTAGACACAGAGCTATACTGTCGCATCTTCGCAGCGCGCTCATCCCTTAACTGCGAACAGTGCGGCGCACCATCCCACCCAGCCACCACATGCACCCTCACCACACCGCTGCCCAACACCTCATTCCCACAGAAACGCAACCAGGCAGTTTTCCGCAATCTCCCCCCCCCGCAGCCCCCCGTCCATCACCCCTAAACCAGCCGCTCATCCCCAGCCCAGACTTCTCAATGCAGTACTCCACCATTGACCACGCCATCTCCCTCATCCGTGCCGCAGGACGAGGAGCTTGGCTGGCCAAAGTAGACATCACAAGCGCCTTTAAAGTTCTCCCCATTCACCCCGACTACTGGCACCTCTTCGGTGTCCTTTGGAAGGGCGCATATTACTTTGCCGTCCGCCTAGCCTTCGGCTGTAAGAGCAGCCCAAAAATCTTCGATTCGCTATCCGAAGCACTTTGCTGGATTTTAATCAACAACCACAAACTCCCATACGTCATCCACCTCTTAGATGACTTCCTGACCGTCACACCGCCTTCTTCTCCCCCATCACACGGTCTCACCACCGTGATTTCAGCTTTCACCAACCTCGGCGTCCCTCTCTCAGCCGAAAAGACAGAGGGACCCAGCACGTCCCTGGAATTTCTCGGCATCACCCTCGACTCCATTTCACTACAAGCGTCCCTGCCCACTGAGAAAATCCATCGCACCTCACTACTTATTTCCAATTTCCTCCTGGCCCACAGATGCACCAAACGGCAACTCCTCTCACTGTTAGGTCACCTCAATTACGCCATCCGCATAATCCCCCAAGGTCGATCCTTCCTTTCACACCTCCTCTCGATAGCCACGTCCACCCCAAATCTCCATGATCACATCACGCTCAACGAAGCAAGCAAAACAGAGCTTAAACTATGGCACCACTTCCTTTCCGCATGGAACGGAATATCGTTTTTCTACGAAGACCACATCACCAAGCCAGAGGACATCCAGCTCTTCACCGACGCAGCACCCTCCGTAGGCTTCGGCGGCTTCTACAGCGGAAAATGGTTCGCAGCCAAATGGCCTCGCGAATTTTCAACCCTCTCTCCTTCCTCCACAATCCACGAAATATACCCCATCATTATAGCAGCTATTCTTTGGGGCCACGAATGGTCTAAGAAGACCATCGCAATATACTCCGACAATAGCGCCGCAGTAGATATCATAAATAAAGGCCGGTCCCAATGCCTCGACATCATGCAGTTTATTCGAAGGCTCACACTGGTTTCCGCACAACACCAATTCATCATCCGAGCATCTCACATTCCAGGCCACAAAAACATAATCGCCGACTCTCTCTCCCGCTTCTCTTTCCAGAAATTCAAACTCTTGGCTCCAGCTTCCAACCCCCTTCCAACTCCGGTCCCACCGTATTCAGCCACCATCTTCAACTGACTCCGCAGCTGGAACACCTGGTCACCACATCACAAGACTTCATCCTCAACAGCGTCACTCCACAAACCCTCTCTTCATACTTAACTGGTTGGAATTGCTTTAAAGCTTTCCACACCTCTCATAACCTTCCGTTCCCCACACTGGACGTCTGCACTTTCTCCAGCTTCATCACATTCGCCCATTCGATCCAAAAAATCAAATCATCCACCATACAAGTTTACCTCAGCGGAATCAACTTCTTCGCCAAATTATCTTCGGGGTCTCCATGCCCAGCTTTGACCCACGCCCACATCAGCATGCTCCTCAAAGGCCTACGTAAGGCCGAACCACGCCCCATGCCGAAGCGACTCCCCCTCACTTCAGATCTCCTAACCCGCTGCATTGAAACCCTCCGCAAAGGCTACCTGTCCCCTAGCACAGACAAAGTCCTAGAATCCATGTTCCTCTTGGCATTCTTCGGCTTCCTACGCTGCTCAGAGTTCACCGCTTCCACCCTGCTCTACGATCCATCACGCCACGCATCAGTATCCGACATCTCCGTCATCTCCCCCGACACCCTGGTCTATTTCCTCAAACGCAGCAAAACCAACCAATCCGGTCCACCCCAACCAGTCTATATCTTTCGACTGAATTCATTCCTTAGCCCGTTCTAACCCATTCTCGATTACATCAATTCACGCCTAGCCTGCCGAGCTTCCCCCCGAGACCCTCTGTTCATTTCAGAGACCGGCAGAGTAGCCACACGCTCCTGGTTCCACCACCACTTTCGCCAGATCCTGTCCCGATCCGGCATACCCCCCGAGCCATACTCAGGGCACTCCTTCCGCATCGGAGCAGCCTCCACCGCTTCCAGACAGGGAATCCCGGACAACGTAACAAAAATCTTAGGTCGTTGGTCTTCAACCGCGTACCTGACCTACGTCCGCAATGACCTGAGAGACGTCAGAAACGCGCACGCGCTTCTCTCTGCATGAAGTTCTCTCTTTGGGGCTCTAATCATTAGAGACACGAAGAGACGGTTCCCCCACTCAGAGTCTCAATCCCTCCCAGGTTCCCTCCAGGACTTCTCCCGTCCACCCGTCAACCATAAGACCACTCGTACCGATGGTCCCGCTTCCTCCCTCTACCCCTCATCCTCACATCCCCCCTACCCTTCTTCCCTTCCTCCCTCTACCCCTCATCCCCACATCCCTCCTACCCTTCTTCCCTTCCCTTCCCTTCCTCCCTCTACCCCTCATCCCCACATCCCTCATCCCAACATCCCCTTCCGACCCTCATCCCACCATCCCTCCATCCCTCGACCCCTCTAACCCTCCTCCCTACAACCCTCTTCCACAGCACATCACCCACGCCTCTCAACTGTAACTCGTAATAAACATGTCTAAACTCTCATCTGTGCGGGCGTGGTCCTTATTAGTGAATTTTAAAAGTAGCCTCAATTAGGCTTGCATGAAGAAATTATTTACTGTTGCAAAGACTTGTTTATGAATGCACTTTTTAAAAAGTTGTGGAAATAAAATGTCTTCAAATACAATATTAAAAAATATTTACATTTGATCAGTTGTTGAAAGTCATCATTGCCTGGAACACACAAAAGCATTTACTGCAGTGGGTTAGGTCAGGGGGTTGGGGGGGGGGCTCGGCTGTCCTTACCTACTTTAAGGGGAGGCTCACATTCACCCAATTTGAAAACTCCTGGTTTATGGCATCTGAAAGAGTTTGTTTTTTTAATTAAAAAGACATTGAACATTCAACAGATATTCATGCTCCGAATTACAGTGCTCTGACGCGCGGAACTAAAGACGTGATCACAGCTAAGCGTACTTGCGTAATTAAACCGATAGGTCTCACATTACAAAATGTTCTGAATGGATATAACATTTAAAAGTGTAACTGCTCGCTCAACAACAGGAAAAAGCAGGTAAAAAAACTATGTGGCCAGTGGAGTTCCAGTGTGAATGTAACACACATACTGTATACAGGTGACTTTCGATATGTGTACATTGGTAAAATTATCTCAGACTTAAAAAAAACAAAAAAAAAACGAGTACATGAGTACTCGTTGAGATTTGGGCAGTGTATTTAATTACAGTTACCAGTATTTATTTCACCCCTAGTACCTACTGGCACCTTACAGGCCAGGCCACCGTAGCTTCTCCTACGTTGTTGGAAAGGAAGAGGTAAGGGGGGGGTATTCAGTTTGTTGTAATCTGCAACCTAACCGCTAGATGCCACTAAATTCTGTATCTTTAAGGCCATGTTTCTCTCTTTAAAAAGCAGGGAAAAACACCCCTGTTGCAATCCTACTCCCTTCTTCCTCTCACTTACCCTCACTCTCCCTCTCTCTCTCTCGTATTTTAAGTGTGCAAACTGCGGCCAAAGAAATATGTATTCACAGGCTGCTGTTCTGCATTGCATTACAAAAAAGAAAACAAATAAAGAAGGCTGTAATTTACAAAGCAGCGAGAGCATGACTGCCACACTGCCATTCCCTCAAATAACCCCTTGGGCCAAAATTGCAAATTGTGTAATTCAAGTTGGATTAACGATTCTGCACAGTTTAATATTCGACTTCTTGGGCATGGGCCACTGGTATTTATGAGCGAACACCACTCTGATTGGTTCTTGTGGGTTCTGTTTATGTTTGTATTCTAATGAACCCGCTGCCATGTCGAAATTATTTCATGTACATTTGCGGTCAGTGTGTGTTGTTCGTTTATCGTCGCTCCTGGTTAACATTTCCAACAGCTAGGTTAGTATTAAGTGAGTGCTCTGTGCGAATCAAACTACAGTGTACTGTGGGTGAATGTGGGGGAGGTACAACAATATCAATTAACAAACAATAGTCACCGTTCAAATACTTCTTAGTTGCAAAGTATAAATACTCCAAGAGTATTGGTCATTGACCACCACACCCAATCATACACAGATTAAATGACACAGTATTCCAAAACCCTTTTACATATAAATCCTACAGCCGGCAAATCTAACTAAATACATTGGGTACCCAATGAGTCACACCCCGTGCCCACTGCATGCGTCCGTCAACGGATGACGGAAGGCGTGTCTGACGGATGGGGCCGTGGAATTTGCCGACGGAGCCAGACGCAGCCAGCAGCCAATCAAATCGCTTCTTACAAAAACAAAGCCGCGTTCTTACTGCATTTTGTTATTGCTCTTTTGTATTGCAAGATGGATCCCGTCGTTGCAATATATTCCGATATACATAAATCGAAAATAATCTGAAACATTATGTTACCTGGTTCCCCACCTCCAGTGACAACTCTCGCCACGCCAGGTCCCGGCGGTTGGTGTCGCTGTATAAAGACTGGTCGTAGAGTAGAGCGCCATTACCCACCGCGATTATTAGTTTGTCCTCCATTATTAAATTCCCCGCTGCCGGTCGGCTTTTTTGACATACGTATGTTTTCCCGGGTTGTACCACAAAGGTGATTTCATTGGGCAGAGTCCAACTAGCATCACCGGACATATATTTGCATAATGCGATCTGATTGGCTGACGGATCCGTCGCGGCCTGAAAAGTTAAAATTTTCTCAACTTCTCAACGCAACGGACGGAGCCGACGCAACGGACGGTTACATGCCGCTATTCCGACATGCCGCTACTTAGACATTGACGTCTAGTGGTCGGAGTGGCGGCATTAATATTATTTTCCAAGCGTCCCACTACTGCGACAATTTTTTTTCCCCATTGTCTGAGTAGCGGCACTTTACTTTTTTTCAAACGTCCTGCCATTCCGACATGAGGCCATTAATATTTGTCATTATCATTGTACTTTAAATTAATTAATTAATGTGATTATACCCATATGTTCTGGACTTAGCATACACGCAGCTTATGCATGGGTGTGACAAATACATGGGAAAACAATTTCTAAAAAGAGCCAATCATCCAACTTCGTGGCTGCCCCTAGTTGGTAATATATAGGACTAGCCTATCCATATCAAATCCAAAAGCAACAATCTTCATAACAAAATCAGAGTATCCTTTTCAAAAAATATTATTTCGCCGTTCTTAAATTAGGCTTCCACAGCGCAAAAAAGGTAGGCCTACACCTTGAAACTTTGTTCAATCAACTTAAAGTCCGATTAAACTTCATTCAAAGGCAGTCCATAATTCTAATTAAATTGATTTCTAACGAACAAGTCCAAATTTCAGGTCCTAGAGCTTTATTCGTGCTTCTTCTTATATATTTTAAGTAGACTGCTGGCCTGCACGCACAGAGTTTGTTTGATGCATGGAGTTTCAACCTTTTCCCCCTGAGAGCTGAATAAAAATGAGGAGAGCTCCCTGTCTTTTACATAATGTGTAGGCCTAACATTTATTCACATGGCCGGTTCAAAATCACCTAGTTTTTGACTGAAATGTGTGCCGATATCAATTATTGTGAAAAACATTGTTTGGAGTAGAGGTCTGCACTCGCGATGCAAATGGAAGCTCATTGCGGGTGCGGGCGGGATGATAGAGGTAGGCCTACATTTATTCTATATTAATAACTATTATTATTACTGCCTGTCACGTGACAAATGAACGAGAGACCGATCCGTATGAACGATCCAGTGAACGAACCGTTTGGCTTACTGCTCTCTTCAGCCTGAGCTGCCTGTCACGTGACAAATGAACGAGAGACCAATCCGTATGAACGATCTGGTGAACAAACTGTTGTGCTTACTGCTCGTCACACAGCCTGAGCGGCCTGGCTGTTACGTGACAAATGAACGAAAACTTGAGGACGGACACACAGTTGAGTGAGTCGTGAACTAATCATTTCTGTTTCCTGTCCTGCTGACTGAGCTTATGCAGCTGCCATGTGGCCATGGAAGGTACTGCATGAAAATGAACGAATCACTCACTGAGACGACTCATTACTCCTGAGTTATATAAAAGATTAGTTCATATTGAACAAATCGTTCACGAACGACACATCACTAGTGAAAAACAGTACCTAAATAATGTAACTGACCTTGAGGTTTTGGCTTTGACGGTTGAAGCCCCAGTGAGTGGATTGATTACAGCTGTATACAGACCTCCAGACTACAGTGTGAGATCGTTCCTGTCAAACTTGGGAAACCTTTTGGACTTGTAACCCCTCCCTGCACCTGTCACTTTAAGACAGTGTTAAACATCAACAGGAAACATGAGGACTAACTGTATCTCTAGACTCAATGAGGAGACTGCTAAACCTACCTGACTAAATGTTGATTTAGACCTGTAATGTCTACCCCAAATAACACACAACAACAGACAGAAAGTTTAAAGGAGGTATATTATATCACAGATCAACCTTCAACCACAATTGAAGGCAAACATATAAAATAAAAATAACAAAAACCTCTGAGATCTCAGGTATTGAAAAGTAAATTGTCAAATGAATGGAAAAACAGGCCCAAATAAATAAAATAAAATGAGTGCACTCAAAGCCCTACCGCCCTCTTTAACAGTGAATGTCCAATGGTGAGTATTGCGGTGGAGATGAAGATGTGGATGAAGATGTGCTTGTCCAAAGGAAAGTAGCCACCAGGATGAAGACGGAGATGGATGATGGGTAGGAACCGAGGACTGAGGACCCAGGTGAAGGAAAAAAAAAACAGCCTACACAACCATGCAGGAAAATTATATAATTTAGTCCATAATAAAAGGCCAATTTGAATGTAATTAAATAAATGTACTGCTTTTCAGTGTCGATTTCACTTTTTTACTACTGCCATTTTTCCATGAATTCCTAACATCCATCATAACTCAAAACATGTAACCAAAACATGAATTCACATAAGCAGGTTTCGAAACACGCGACACACCCGCACGCCCGGGTCTAGTAACTTTCCTATCGGGCTAGTAACTCAACTTAACAACTTAACAATCCCTTTGCACGGAGCGTCTTTTACAAGCATTGCGACCGTCATCGCGAACCTATTTTTGCTATTGTAAACCTCTCTTGCACAGCCTGATTTCCACCGGGGACGTAAGCGCCGCGGTCACCGCTGCTGATCGCTGCCACTATAATCAATGAATGCATTCCCACCGGGCGCGCCGCGGAACGTCTCAGCAGCATCCCATGAGCGCGGCGCGCGCCACAGCGCTATCATTCCATAGCACTTCTGTTTTGGACGGAGCCGTTGCTGAATCGCGTCAATTTCAACAGAGCAGATCGACCGGGCAGGAAGTGAAATAGTAAAAGCCATAGAGCATCCGGTCAATTTTCAAAATAAAAACACCCTCCCGATCGAACACGGCCACAAATCATTGTCGTTTATAACTAACTTTGTCTATAGACTACAGCACAACACATTAGGACATAACAATAAACAACACTAAACACAATTAGACCCGACAAAAAAAGAAAACATTTACTATATAGCCTACCAACTCATGGTAGAAGCACACAAATCTAGGAAAAATGACCAAATCAACATCAAATCAACTTCTGAAAGACAAAGCAACTGCAAGTCAACTTCGGAAAGGCAAAGTAACCTTTTATTTGTTTGTTCTATATTGACATCCACAAATTATCGCGTGGTCTCCTGATTCTCGCGTGGTCTTGTAATTCTCGCGTGATCTCGGGAATCCAGCCGCCTCGCAGCGCTACGCTGCCGTTACGCGCCCAGTGGGGATTGACCCTGGGCGCGCGCGTGTGCGTGCATGTGAGTGAGTGAGAGAGCGGTGTGTGTGTGTGTGTGTGTGTGTGTGAGAGAGAGTGTTTCTGAGTGAGTGAGTGAAAGTTAGCCTATACTGATAAAACAATCATGCCTAAAATAGCTGAAAACACACATAAAAAATAACAATAATAATGCCCATGATGAAATTCTATCTTTTATGAGCTGAAAGTCCACCAAATGGCTTCTTTTTTATCTTTATTCTGAAAATTGTGATGTGTGATGTGAAAACGTGATGTGCGTGCCTATGACACACATTGATTTGCTTGGTCTAGTAACTTTACACCAGGGCTAGTAACTTTTGAAAGTTACTAGCCCTGTGGTCTAGCTCCTATTTTGGCCGAATTTCAGACACTGACATAAGCATTTCAAAATAACCTCTGTTTAGCATACAGCTCGTATTATTTACATGAACTGAACATTCATTTCACTATTTACAACAGCACAAAACACCATTTCAAACTCAACACACTCATTAGCTTAGCTGCATGTATTTTCTGCTGGGGCATAACACCAATTCAGCCCCACATTAGCCCGCACCACGCGGTTTCACCACAGAGTTTCACTTACAGTAATGAAGTCATAAAGCACATAAACACAGTCTTCTGACATTAATAAATTATTCCGACCTGTTTCGAGTTTATCCCGACTGGTTTTAGAGAGTATAAGTTATTTTAAGTTATTTTCCGTGTTTAGCACTCTGATAGCGAATTAGCATGCTAATGTAACCATTGATCGTTGTTTTAACAGTTTAGGTCGATAGTCTCTTCTCTTTCAGTATGACTTCTGAGTTCGAGTTCTTATCATTGCAATTCTAACTTCTAATTCCTTTCTTCTCTTCTCTTTCAGCATCTACGCTAAGGTAAGACGCACACACCATACATCGGTCGAGTGGACTTGACGAGACTGGCGCTAAGGTAAGACACACACACCTGTCAGCTTTTGGCTCACTGAAAACAGCGCTTAACACGGCCCCCTCTATTAAAGGGATAGTAACACATATACAGTTTTCGTATTCAGGAGAAGATGTTTTTACTGCTCTGCTCTTGTGAAAACATAGTAATGAATTTAACTTTTAAGGGAAACATTTAGATCATAAATACATCATATAAAGATACATGTTCAAGCTACAAATAACCTGGGGTTAAACTAACCCTGGTTACAGACTCATTGGAGATCATGGATTGTCACCCCATCATTGTCAGTGGCGATTTCAACGAGAATCTCTCATCCAATGCAAGTATGCCAATACTCGAGCTGTTTCAGTCCAGGGGATATGCACAACTCATCACTGCTGCAACCACGGACAAGAACACACTACTGGACCTCATTTTCATTTCTCAACCACAGCAATGTCTCCATTCTGGTGTAATGAAAACCTATTACAGTTATCACAATACTGTTTACTGTGTAATATCCTCAAATAATTTGTAAAAATGGACACTGACACTTAAAGATAAATAAAAATCAGTGGTCTTCTGAGGTTATCATTGCAAAGTGAAGACAATGTTATAAAATATTTTTGTAGAAAAAACTACAATTGCACAATTTGTTTGACATAATCACAAAAAACTATGGACTAATTGAAAAGAACAAAAAACAACCAACATTTTGGTCTCGTAAGTTATAGTAAGTGATTCAAAACATTAACTTACCTAAATGTGAATGACAAAATCAAATACAGCATTTCTTAGTTAACTGACAATTATGTATGTGCACAGCATTATCGTGATTCTAGTATGGTGCTATCAATTGTCACAATCATGTATTTTGTGTAATCTCCTCCCACAGGTCATCTGTTGAAATATTTAGCCATGTCCATTTGAAATAAATTGTTTCTATTATTTTGCTTTGACACCCTAGCAATACATTCCCCGGGGTCTCCTACCAGTGGGACGTGCCCTGAACACCTCACCAGGGAGGCGTCCAGGAGGCATCCTAACTAGATACCCGAGCCACCTCATCTGGCTCCTCTCAACACGGAGGAGTAGCGGGTCTACTCTGAGCTCCTCCCGGATGACCGAGCTTCTCACCCTATCTCTAAGGGAGAGCCCAGCCACCCTGCGGAGGAAGCTCATTTCGGCCGCTTGCACCCGCGATCTTGTTCTTTCGGTCACTACCCAAAGCTCATGACCATAGGTGAGTGCAGGAACGAAGATCGACTGGTAAATCGAGAGCTTTGCCTTTCGGCTCAGCTCCCTCTTCACCACGACGGATCCGTGCAGAGTCCGCATTACTGCAGACGTCGCACCGATCCGCCCGTCGATCTCCCGCTCGGCTGCGAACCGGTCCAGCAAGAGTTGGAGGTCACGGTCTGATGAAGCCAACAGGACCACATCATCCACAAAAAGCAGTGACCCAATCCTGAGGTCGCCAAACCGGACCCCCTCAACACCCTCGCTGCGCCTAGAAATCCTGTCCATAAAAATTATGAACAGGATCGGTGACAAAGGGCAGAGTCCAACCCTCACTGGAAACAAGTCCGACTTATTACCGGCAATGCGGACCAAGCTCTGACACCGGTCATACAGGGAACCAACAGCCCGTATCAGGGGATCTGATACCCCGTACTCCCGGAGAACTGGGACACAGTCAAATGCCTTCTCCAAGTCCACAAAACACATGTGGACTGGTAAACTGGCAAACTCCCATGCACCCTCAAGGATCCTGCAGAGGGTGTAGAGCTGGTCCACTGTTCCACGACCTGGACAAAAACCACATTGCTCCTCCTGAATCCGAGGTTCGACTATCCGACGGACCCTCCTTTCCAGCACCCCCGAATAGACCTTACCAGGAAGGCTGAGGAGTGTGATCCCCCTATAGTTGTAACACACCCTCTGGTCCCCCTTCTTAAAAAGAGGGACCACCACCCCAGTCTGCCAATCCAGAGGCACTGCCCCCGATGTCCATGCGATGCTGCAGAGTCGTGTCAACCATGACAGCCCCACAACATCCAGGGCCTTAAGGAACTCCGGGCGGACCTCATCCACCCCCGGGGCCCTGCCACCGAGGAGCTTCCTGACCACCTCGGCGACCTCAGCCCCAGAGATAGGAGAGCCCACACCCGAGTCCCCAGGCCCTGCTTCCTTACCGGAAGGCGTGTCGGTGGGATTAAGGAGGTCTTTGAAGTATTCCTTCCACCGATTCACAACGTCCCGAGTCGAGGTCAGCAGCACACCGTCTCCACCTTACACAGTGTTGACGATGTACTGCTTCCCCCTCCTGAGACGCCGGGTGGTGGTCCAGAACCTCTTCGAAGCCATCCGGAAGTCGTTCTCCATGGCCTCACCGAACTCCTCCCTTGTCCGGGTTTTTGCCTCAGCAACCGCCGCAGCTGCGCTCCGCTTGGCCTGTCGGTACCTGCCTGCTGCCGCCGGAGTCCCACAGGCCAAAAAGGTCCTATAGGTCTCCTTCTTCAGTTTGACGGCATCCCTCACCGCCGGTGTCCACCAGCGGGTTCGGGAATTGCCACCACGGCAGGCACCGACCACCTTGCAGCCACAGCTCCGGTCGGCCGCCTTAACAATGGAGGCGCGGAACATGGCCCACTCAAAATCAAAGTCCCCCGCCTCCCCCGGTACATGGTCAAAGCTCTCCCGGAGGTGGGAGTTGAAGCTCTCTCTGACAGGAGACTCTGCAAGACGTTCCCAGCAGACCCTCACAATACGTTTGGGTCTGCCAGGTCTGACCAGCATCCTCCCCCACCATCGTAGCCAACTCACCACCAGGTGGTGATCAGTTGACAGCTCCGCCCCTCTCTTCGCCTGAGTGTCCAAGACATGCGGCCGCAAGTCCGACGACACGACTACAAAGTCAATCATCGAACTGCGGCCTAGGGTGTCCTGGTGCCAAGTGCACATATGGACACCCTTATGCTTGAACATGGTGTTTGTTATGGACAATCTGTGGCGAGCACAGAAGTCCAATAACTGAACACCACTCGGGTTCAGATCGGGGGGGGGGGGGGCATTCCTCCCAATCGGGTTTCAGCATAGTCTTTCAGGATATTGGATAATATTTTTTAAAAAAAATTCTAATGACAATATTGCTATTGAGCCATACTACAAACATATGTGCAGCCTATGAATTTATGAAGGTTGATAAATACACAGAACACACTAATTCACTACCTGTATACAGCTGCTGACATTCACAAAATTACATCACAAAGTATATGTTCTCAATGTCACACATACCTTCTGGTGTACAAATACCTACCAAGTGAAAACTCATAGCATCCATCACATCCAATTCTCTACTATCCTTTCTGGCAGGGCAGATGGCCTTGCCAGAGACTATACTGGCTTTATTTTGCTTCCTCCTCAATAGAAAACACTTCTTTTTTTTTTAAAAGATATTTGGGGGGGCATTTTTTGCTTTTATGCGACAGTTGCCAGGTAACAAGGGGGAGAGATTCAACATTCAACAAAGGTTTCCAAACAAATTTGAACCTGGGATGTTGCAGTAGTGCCATGCCCTGTGTGATGTATTGCGTTTAGTTGTAGTTCACCTCCTTACCACTGGGTGGTGTCTGTGTCAGTTATAACCTAAAGGAAGTACAACAGTATGGGGGAAAACTGTAATGGGTTGAAGACTCAAGTAAAGAGTAACAGTCGTACTACAACGGTCTCCGTGAGTTATTCATATTGTCATCCCTTGGTTACAAACCTAAACATCACATGGTGTCAGAAGTGAACTAGTTGAACTATGGAGCAACTGAAACCTCCAAATAGTCTGAGCTTCGAGGGGAACGTCGCTGAAAACTGGCGAACATGGGTTCAGAAGTTCGACCTCTATCTCATCGCATCTGGTATGGCGGAGAAGAGTGAAGAAAGGCAGTGTGCAACGTTTCTACATGTGGCGGGAGATGAAGCCTTGAAGGTATATAACACATTGGAATGTGCTGATGGAAAACTGGATTTGGATGTATTGAAAGAAAGCTTTAGGAAATACTGTGAACCAAGAAAGAATGTAACTTACCTGAGACATATCTTCTTTACGAGAGCGCAAGGACAAAATGAAACCATTGACGCATACGTGACTGATTTGAAAAATAAAGCTAAGGATTGTGAATTTGGAACTTTGACGGATGAACTGATAAAAGACCGCATAGTGTGTGGAGTTAACAATGACATAGTGAGGGCAAGACTCTTACGAGATGAGAAATTGGATTTGGAAAAAGCATTAGACATTTGTCGAGCTAACGAAAGTACACAAAGTCACATGAAAGCTCTGCAAGAGGAATCAGACATTGCGGTGAACAAAATAACTAAAACAAGGCCCAGAGCTAAGCAAGATAGCATGCATATGAAAAGTGCTAGGAAAGACGGTGAGGAATGCACGAGATGTGGATACACACACGAGCCAAAGAAATGTCCTGCATACGGAAAAGTTTGCAACGAGTGTTCACGAATTAATCACTTCGGCCGTGTGTGCAGAACACCGAGACAAAAAGACAACTCAAAGAAAACAGAGAGAAAAGTTTATGAATTAGAACAGGAAGGAAATGCTGAAATGTATCTAGGTTGCATTGAAATGCAAGAAAATGTGCCAACCAAGCGTCTGGATGTAGTCTCTGCAAATGAAAAGGAAAATCAGAAATGGACACAAGCACTGACAATAAATAACCATGCAGTGACATTTAAGCTAGACACAGGAGCAGAGTGCAATGTATTGCCGTACAAGGAATATGAGAAAGTAGCAAACAGGAAAGCACTTCTGAAATCCAATTGCAAGCTTGTTACCTATTCTGGCCACACGATGGAGCCAAAGGGCAAGGCAAAGCTCAAGTGTTACCATAAAGACAAGGAATATGAGCTTGAATTCCAAGTTGTTGATGGCAATTCACCAGCAATTATTGGCAGAGATGCATGCACAGAGCTAGGCCTGATCAAAAGAGTGTTCAAAATAGGAAATGAAGACAACATCTTAGGTGAATATGAAGATTTATTCACAGGCTTAGGATGTGTTCCAGGATTACACCATATTCAGCTGGACAAAGAGGTTCCACCAGTCATTCATGCACCACGCAAAGTACCGGTAGCATTGAAAGACAAAGTTAAAGTAGAACTAAACAGAATGGAAGACATTGGAGTCATTGCGAGACAAACAGAGCCCACTGACTGGGTGAATAGCATGGTGACTGTAGTCAAACCAAACAAACTTAGGATTTGCATTGACCCACAAGATCTGAACAAAGCGGTTGAAGAGATAGTCGCGGAAATGCCAAATGCCAAAGTGTTCTCTGTATTGGATGCCAACCATGGCTTCTGGCAGGTGCAAATCGACGACGAAAGCTCCAAACTGTGTACTTTCAACACTCCGTTTGGAAGGTATCGTTTCCTGAGATTACCTTTCGGCATCTCGTCTGCTCCAGAGGTGTTTCAAAGGTACATCGCACAGCGTCTAAAAGACCTGGAGGGAGTCGTGAACATTGTTGATGACATTCTCGTTTGGGGAGAAAATATGGAGCAGCATGACAAACGACTGAGACAGCTGTTAGACAGAATCAGAAGCATCAACCTGAAGCTGAATCGAGCTAAGTGCAAGATCAGGATGACTGAAGTCAGCTATGTTGGACATGTTTTGTCAGCAGACGGATTGAAACCCGACCCAGAAAAGGTCAGAGCGATACAGGACATGCCGGAACCAGAAGACAAAGCAGCTCTGATGAGGTTCCTGGGCATGCTGCAGTATCTGGCGAAATTTATACCGAATCTGGCAGAGGTGAGTGCACCTGTGAGAAAACTGCTAGAAAGTGACATAGCATGGCATTGGGACTCTGAGCAACAAGAGAGCTTCAGAAAGCTGAAGTCACTGGTGAGTCACACCCCAGTGTTGAGATACTTTGATGTCAGCAAAGACATTACGCTGTCAGTAGACGCGAGTTCTGAAGGATTAGGAGCAGTGATACTGCAAGAAGGACAGCCCATAGCATTTGGATCGAGGTCGCTCACTGAGTGTCAAAAAAGATACGCTCAGATAGAGAAAGAGCTTTTAGCTATCGTCTTTGGCTGTGAGAAATTCAACCAGTACATTTATGGGAAATCTGTGCACGTTGAGTCTGACCATAAGCCCTTAGAGACAGTGTTCAAAAAGTCACTACAGAAAGCCCCTCCTCGACTACAACGAATGCTTATGAGACTGCAACGCTATGAGCTACAAGTAAAATACAAACCTGGGAAAGAGTTGTATATAGCAGACACACTGAGCCGTGCCTATCTCAAAGAGCACACCGAACCACTCTTGGAAGATGAATTACAAATTCATGTCTTGTCATCTTACCTGCCAATCTCAACCGGAAAGCTGAATGCCTTCAAGACAGCAACGGCAGCAGATGAAGAAATGCGACTGGTGATGAACTGCGTTCAGACAGGATGGCCTGCAGAAATCAGACACGTTCCACCAGAGGTCAGGAAGTATTGGACTTTCAGAGAAGAGCTCACATGCTCTGATGGCCTACTCTTCAAAAGCTCACGAGTTGTTGTACCGCATAGCTTGAGGTCAGACATGCTGGAGAGAGTTCATGAGTCTCACCTAGGCATAGTGAAATGCAAAGAAAGAGCCAGAGATGTCATGTACTGGCCAGGAATGGCAAAAGAGATTGAGGATGTTGTTATGAAGTGTTCAGTCTGCAATAAGTTCAAACGCAATAACACCAAAGAACCACTCGTCAGCCATGAAATACCAGACAGAGCATGGGCGAAAGTTGGCGTTGATCTGTTTCACTACAATCAAGGTGATTATCTGATGTGTGTGGATTACTTCTCCAAGTTTCCAGAGATCGCCAAGCTCACACAGACAGCAAGTGGACATGTAGTGACAGCTCTCAAGTCTATCTTTTCAAGACATGGAATTCCGGATGAAGTCGTGTTGGACAATGGTCCACAATTCTCAAGTGCAGAATTCAGAACATTCACACAGAACTGGGAATTCATACACACCACGTCCAGCCCAGGATTTCCACAGTCTAATGGGCAAAGTGAAAGAGCAATTCAGACAGTAAAAAATCTGTTAAAGAAAGCTGCAGAGTGCCAGAACGACCCATACATTGCTTTGATGGAGTACAGAAATGCACCACTAGATGGCGTTAAGCTGTCTCCTGCTCAGTTGTTAATGGGACGTAGACTGAAAACAAAATTGCCTACATCAACACAGCTCCTGAAACCACAAATACATAAGAACGCACACAAGAACATCAAAGACAGGCAGCTGAAACAGAAACATTACTTCGATCGTGGAGCGAAACATCTACCAACTCTTGAGGAAGGAGAAAAGGTCAGAGTAAAAGTGAAAGACAACTGGCAACCAGCAACAGTGTTGAAAAGTCATGATACGCCAAGATCCTTCGTCATCAAAACACCTGATGGAAACACCTACAGAAGAAATCGGCGACACCTGCTGAAAACCAGAGAAAAGACTTTCACAACACAGAGTTCTCCACATCCGGAAGACTATGATCCAGGAGAAAGACAACCGGCAGAACGTGACGCATCATTCCAGACACCAGCATCGTCACCTGTGAAAGTATCTGCACCACCTACCGTGAATGAAGAAGTGGTGAAGAGGTCACGAGTGGGCAGAGTGATCAAACCACCATCACGTTACTCTCCATGAACTTGAGTATTGAAAATATAAGGCATTGTTTAAGTTGTGAGTTTTAAGTAATACAAATACTGCCAAGGAACATTTAGTTGTAAGTTCAGAGTTTTATTTAGTAAAATAAATGATATGTTTTAGTTTACAAAGACAACTCAGTAATTACCAGAAGTTACTGCAGGGTAGAACTGTTTAGAGAATGTCTATTTTAAGGGGAGAGATGTGATGTATTGCGTTTAGTTGTAGTTCACCTTCTTACCACTGGGTGGTGTCTGTGTCAGTTATAACCTAAAGGAAGTACAACAGTACGGGGGAAAACTGTAATGGGTTGAAGACTCAAGTAAAGAGTAACAGTCGTACTACAACGGTCTCCGTGAGTTATTCATATTGTCATCCCTTGGTTACAAACCTAAACATCACACCCTGTAACTGTTACCATGAAGACACTGTTCTATTGTGTTCTCTGTGAAAACACCTGCTAGTGTTTTCCTCACCTCTTCAACCACTGTGATGCACTGGATCAGCTTCAAACAATGAAAAAGCTCATATATCAGACCACATACTGTACTTCCAGCTTGTCAGTTACAGAAAAAAACATCACTGCCAGAGCACACAGAGAGCCCTGCTAAAGCCAAGGGTTCTTCACCACAAAGCACAAGGTATTGTTTGTTTTTGTTTTAAAAATGTGTCAATGCATTTTACTGTTTTCTTTTAATTGTTTAATCATTAATTTATTAATGTTGTATTGATGTAACTGTTTGAGCTGTTACACCACGTCCTGCTACACGGTCCAACACCCCCATCTAGTGGCCGCTTGTCGCCACTGCCCATCATTCCCCCAACACACCTGTTGCCAATTGGTAATCACCTTTCCCTATTTAAGCCGGGGATCTCCAGCCAGCCGGCGCTAGTTCGTGCTCTTGTTTACCCAACCTCGTTCCAGTGATCCAGTTACCCGGCTGTTGCCGAACCCCGCCTGCCTGACTACCCGCCTGTTGCTGAACCCTGTTGCCGAACCCTGCCTGCCTGACTACCCGCCTGTTGCTGAACCCTGTTGCCGAACCCTGCCTGCCTGACTACCCGCCCGTTGCTGAACCCTGTTGCCGAACCCCGCCTGCCTGACTACCCGCCTGTTGCCGACCCCTGCCTGCGTGACTACCCCGCCTGTTGCCGAACCCTGTTGCCGACCCATCGCCGCCTGTCCGACTTCCCGCCTGTTGCCGACCCATCGCCTGTCCGACTGCCCACCTGTTGCCGACCCCTCGCCTGTCCATAACATGAGCAGCCCTTCTGTGGTCGTGCTCACTGGCAGGGCTGACAGCAACTGACCAATGTGTGTTGCAGACTCAAGTCTTTACAGGAGAACAGTCAGAAAACTGTTTTTTAAAGTCTCTCTGCGTCAGCTTTACTACTTTTGTAGCTTCTAAGTGAATCTCTGTGGTTTGAAGTTTAATTTGTCTCTTGTGTTTCTGTTTGTACATCCAGATATATTCCTTATCTTACTATTTACCATTCACCCATATCAGACTTGTGTTAAGTTACAGATGGCAAAACCCCCAACATTTAATTTGTGTGTGTGTGTATGTGTATATGTATATATGTATGTGTATATATGTATGTATGTATATGTGTGTATGTATATGTGTGTATGTATGTATATGTGTCTATATGTATATGTATGTGTGTGTGTATGTGTATATGTATGTGTGTGTGTATTAGGGCTGTTCGATTAATCGATATTAAATCTTAATCGCGATTATGTAACTAGGAAGATGTGAAAACGTGAAACTCGTAAAATCGATTTTTCACTTCAACTAACGCAATTACGCCACAAATCAAATGGTATCAAAACAAAATAGAACAACTTCTGTGAGAATTCTTTCCACATTATATCTTTCCGACTTCTTCTTTCCGCTGAGCTGCTTTGCCGTAGTTACTTCCGCCTCTGACCACTTCTCACCACATGGCTTTACGGCACATTGTAAACAAACATGTCGGCGTTGGATTTAGTTGCTAAAAAGAAGAGCAAGTCCGTTGTGTTATTCACGGTTATATGAGCGGCGGGTGACTTTTTAGGGAAACCCATTTCGCACCTAGTATAACTTATGCGTCGCGCGCTTCAAGAGCGGCCATGTTGAGTTTTGAGTCTAAAATATTTGTTTTGGTCCCGGCGGGTGAGTTTTATGTGTTGCGCGTTTTACGACGAGTACATGAAAATCACGGAGGAGTTTTATAAAGTCGTGGCTATTTACTTGTGTGTGTGTGTGTGTGTGGGAAATGTGTGTGTGTGTGTGTGTGTGTGTGTGTGTGTGTGTGTGTGTGTGTGAAATGTGTGTATGTGTGTGTGTGTGTGTTGATGGTAGACCGTGTGTGTGTGTGTGTGGATAGAAGGTGTGTGTGTGTGTGTGTGTCGATGGTAGAATGTGTTTGTGTGTGTGTGTTGATGGTAGACCGTGTGTGTGTGTGTGGATAGAAGGTGTGTGTGTGTGTGTGTGTCGATGGTAGAATGTGTATGTATGTGTGTGTGTGTGTGTGTGTGTGTGTGTGTGTGTGTGTGTGAAATGTGTGTGTGTGTGTGTGTGTGTGTCGATGGTAGAATGTGTATGTGTGTGTGTGTGAAATGTGTTTGTGTGTGTGTGTGTGTCGATGGTAGAATGTGTGTGTGTGTGTGTGTCGATGGTAGAATGTGTGTGTTTATGTGTTTGTGTGAAATGTGTGTGTGTGTGTGTGTGTGTGTCGATGGTAGACTGTGTGTTTATGTGTGTTCATTCATGGGTTACTTTATTATTTAGCTTGTAAAGACCCAGTTTAGTTTCGAAAAGGTCTTATTTTACTTAACGTATATTCTTCAAGCTTTATTTATTTTACAAAAAGAATTTTGCACTTTTTTCATTCATTTCTGGTTTAATCAGAGAAATGTTTAAAGCCCAATGGGGAAAATGTTCAATAAACAGCATATTTGAAATAATTTCTTTGTCTTTTGTTATTTCACAAAATAATCGTAATCGAAAATCGGATTTTGAGAGAAGAAAATCGAGATTTTATTTTTGGGCTAAATCGAACAGCCATAGTGTGTATGTATATATGTGTGTGTGTGTGTGTATGTATATACTGTATATGTGTGTGTGTGTGTGTATGTATATGTGTGTGTGTATGTATATGTGTGTGTGTGTGTGTGTGTGTGTATGTATATACGTGTGTGTGTGTGTGTATGTATATATGTGTGTGTGTGTGTGTGTATGTATATATGTGTGTGTGTGTGTATATGTATATATGTGTGTGTGTGTGTGTATATATGTGTGTGTGTGTGTGTGTATATGTATATATGTGTGTGTGTGTGTGTGTGTCTATGTATATGTGTGTGTGTGTGTGTGTGTCTATGTATATGTGTGTGTGTGTGTGTGTATGTATATATATATGTGTGTGTATATGTGTAGTGTGTGTGTGTGTGTGTGTGTATATGTGTGTGTGTGTGTGTATGTATATGTGTGTGTGTGTGTGTGTGTATATATGTGTGTGTGTATATATGTGTGTGTGTATGTATATATGTGTGTGTGTGTATATGTATATATGTGTGTGTGTGTGTGTATATGTATATATGTGTGTGTGTATATGTGTGTGTGTGTGTGTGTGTGTGTGTGTATATATATATATATATATATATATATATATATATATGTGTATGTATATATGTAATATGTATATGTATATATGTGTGTATATATATAGGGATGTTCCGATCGGAAATCGGGGTCGATCACGTGGTTTCAGACTCGATTGGAATCGGACGTTACATCCCGATCAGGGATCGGATATATATCTATATATGTAGCCTATATTTATTCTCTTTTTTATCAGAACTATAATATTTCAAAACAAATGGGAAAAATAACAGCTTTGATAAAAAAATAACGTCACTTTGCTGCGTGCCGTAAAGCGAAGCAGAACACGGCAGCAGCTTGAAGCTGGGGGCGCGAATATGTCTGCGTCACCTCACCGCACAATGGATTGACTCCAGTTTTGTGTTACGCCGCGCGACCCTGCATGCCCAGGAATTTTGCAGATCCCACACAGCAGAGCGCATCCAACAGGCGATAGAAAAAATGCTAAACAACTGGGGAATCGACAAGCAGCGGGTCCACGTAATTTTGCGCGACAACGCTGCAAATTTGAAGAAAGGCATGGGGGATATGGAAGTGCAGAGTTTGGGCTGTGTCGCGCATTCTTGCCAACTCTGCGTGCATGAGGGCCTTTTATTTGCTTACTTGTTTACATGCCTGCCAGGTATTTCAAGTTGAGCTGCTGTTTGTTTTTATATTAAACATTGTTGCACTGAACTCCAATGTGAAGATGTTTTTTATTACTTGATTGTTCAAGCTACCTCACAGAAGTGTTCTGTTTATAAGTGTTAAATGATAAAATAAGGTGAATAAAATAAAAAATCAGGGACATCCTGGATCTGTTTCTTTGCTGTTCATTTTTTTTATGTACTGTAGAAGTATCGGATCGGGACTCGGTATCGGCAGATACTCAAAATCAAATGACTCGGATTCGGGGCCAAAAAAACCTGATCGGGACATCCCTATATATATATATATATATATTATGTATGTTTGCACTATATGTTGTTTGTTAGTTTGTTTTGTTTCATTTTTGATGAGTAATAAGACAAAAATAGACATTTTATTAGAGGACACTGAATAAGACTTTTAAGCTTCCTTCCTTTCCTGCACTGTCATTACTTTCTTCCATTTTATGTATTTGTATCCTGTGGCATCCCTACTCGGCCACGCCCCCTATTTGGGAGAGTGGAGGCCGGTATTTACCGTCGCTGGCCAATAGCCGGCGACAAATCCCGGCCTCCCGAGAGTCCTAATCGGCGCAATGAGGAACACCTGGGTCGGAGGCACCCAGGTAATAAAAGGCGACCACCGACCGACAGGAAGGGGCAGAGAGTCGGATGAAAGACAGGACGACGACGAGGAGCAGACGGAGAGGACGTGAGCCGCACGGCGGACACCTTCCCCCTATACTGAGCATTCCCCGTGTTTGAACCTAAATAAACCGCCGATTGAGGCTTTGGACCCTCTGTACTGTGTGGTGTTTACCTTGAGCCTCCACTGCCACCCCGAGTTGCCACATATGGTGGAGGATGCGGACAACTCGGTCCACGCACGGCTCAGGGTAGCACCCAACCCCGGGTTTCTTCGGGGGGTTTTCTCGTACGGGTCCACCGTGGAAGGAGGGGACCACCAGCGGAGGACGATGCAGAACCCCGGAGCGACCGCAGGACAGGCAGGCCCCAGGGAGTCGGACCACCGTCTGGACCTACTGACCGAGGCGGTACTCCGCCTGACCCAGCAGGCCACCCAGGCCCCACCAACCACCGCCCCCACGAGTCGGCTCACTAAGCTGGGTCCCGACGATGAGGTAGAGGCATACCTCGAGACTTTTGAGCGGGTGGCGACCCAGGAGAGGTGGCCCGAGGCCCAGTGGGCCTATATAGTGACACCGTTCCTGACGGGACCCGCCCAGCAAGCGAGCCAGGACCTCAGCCCCGGGGACGCGGGACGATATCCCGCCCTCAAAGCCACCATATTGGCGTACTATGGCCATAGCCTGGCGGTAAAGGCCCTCAAGTTCCGGGAGTGGACGTTCGACGTCCAAGAACCCGTCCGGACCCAGGTAGCCCGTCAGTGTCGGCTAGCCCGGAGGTGGTTGGCCGAGGGAGAGGGACCCAGCCCCGTGGACCGGGTCGTCGTGGACAACACCGTGAGGCAGCTGCCCCCCCGACGCCCGGAGGATCCTGGCCCACCAGTACCCTGAGACTGTGGACGACCTCGTCCGCCAGCTGGAGAACTGGCAGGTGGCGCGACGGCTGGCGGCGGACCCGAGACCCACTCCCCAGCCCATCCGGAGAGGGACGCCGACCCCGCTGCCAAGGACCGGACCGTTCCCCACGCCCCGAGACCGAGGGGAACCCGAACGCAGGTCCTGCTACCACTGCGGACAACGGGGACACCTAGCCCGTGACTGTCCTGACCGGCAGGATGTCCCCATGCCCTCGGCGGGTACATGGCCAGCAGACCACCCCGCCTGTATGCTGGCCACCTGTTGGGCCCAAGGGGCCAAGGACTCCCCCACCGTCCCCATCAAGGTGATGCACCTGGACACTCATGCCCTGGTGGACACAGGGAGTGCCGTGACCTTGGTGAGGGCCGACATAGCCGGGGGGAGACCGGGGACCCCGATGCAGGTTTCCTGTGTCCATGGGGACACACGGACCTACGAGACCTGCCACGTGGTTGTGCGCACGCCACAGGGGGTATACGTAGCACGGGCCGGAATAGTACCGACCCTCCCGGTACCGTTCCTAATCGGCCGGGACTGCCCCATCTTCGCTCGGTTCTGGAGCCCAGCGAGGGGGGACCGAGGAGGACGGGAGCTGCGGCGGCCGGGCGGACGAGGGGGACGACCGGAGCAGCGAGAGGCACGGCGACCAACGACCCGAGGGACCACCGCCGGACCCGGACCAGCCCTGGGAGCGACCCGCCGAGCGTCCGCCAGACCCACCGAGGCGGGGGACGAGCCCGACTCCGGAGGAGAGGGGCCATCAGCGCCGGGAAGCCCGGCCCGGACTACCGAGGACCCGGTACGACAGGGAGACGGAACCAGGCCCGATTCCGACACCGTCACCGCCTCCGAGAGGGGGAACGGCCCCGCTGAGCCCGAGAGCTCCCCCCTAACCGAGCTGTCGGACTTCGCCCAGGCTGGGGGGGAGAACTCGGCCCGGCCGGGCCAGTTCGCCACGGCCCAGCACCGGGACGACGCCCTGCGACATGCGTGGGGACAGGTGGTTGCCCACGACGGGCAGGTGAGGGACTCGGTGGGCCCCGTGACCTACCCCCACTTTTGCACCCAGCGAGGGCTGTTATATAGGGTCGACGAGCGGGGGGGGGAGACGTTACGGCAATTAGTAGTCCCGCGTCCGTACGTGAGTAAGGTTTTGTTCATGGCCCACACTCACTTGCTCGGGGCACATCTGGGCATGGACAAAACCAGAGAGAGAGTCGTGGCCCGGTTTTATTGGCCGGGGGTTCGGAGGGATGTAGAGCGGTACTGCCAGGAGTGCGCCGAGTGCCAACGCGTAGCGCCACGGGGAGGGGAGCGAAGCCCG
This sequence comes from Merluccius polli, assembly GCA_030340625.1. NCBI lineage: Eukaryota > Metazoa > Chordata > Actinopteri > Gadiformes > Merlucciidae > Merluccius > Merluccius polli. Next base: position 45,033 of record JAOPHQ010005132.1, read on the forward strand.
CTGATACCGATGCCAATCATAGAGACTCCATTCGAGCGCATAGCATTAGACATCGTGGGCCCCCTGCCCAAGACTAGTCGGGGACATCGTTACCTGCTAGTGATCCTTGACTACGCGACCCGATATCCTGAGGCCCTTCCCCTGCGCGCGGCGACCAGCAAGGCGGTAGCCCGAGAACTGACACTACTGTTCAGCCGAGTGGGGCTCCCGAAGGAGATCCTCACGGACCAAGGGTCCTGTTTTATGTCGCGGGTAATAAAAGAACTATTAAAAATCCTACAGGTCGCACAGCTTAGGACCTCGGTATACCACCCGCAGACGGACGGGCTCGTCGAACGGTTCAATAAAACCATAAAACAGATGCTAAAAAAATGCATCGCGGAGGACGGGAAAAATTGGGACCAGCTCCTCCCCCACGTCCTCTTTGCCATTCGCGAGGTGCCCCAAGCTTCCACGGGGTTCTCACCTTTTGAACTCCTTTATGGGAGGAGGCCCCGTGGAATCTTGGACCTGGCCAAAGAGGCGTGGGAGAGTCATCCGTCTCCCCATAGGACCACGATTGAACATGTGGAGCTATTCCGGGACCGAATGGCGAAAGTGTGGCCCATAGTCCGGGACCACCTAACCCGCGCGCAACAGACCCAAGCGCGGTCATATAATAAGGGGGCGCGTGTACGGACCTTTCAACCGGGCGACCAGGTCCTAGTGCTAGTACCGACAAGCGAGTGCAAATTCCTAGCCAAGTGGCAGGGCCCGTATGAGGTGGTGGAGGCCGTAGGTCCGGTGAATTACCGGGTGAGACAGCCGGGGAGGCGCAAGCCCACCCAGCTATACCACGTAAACATATTAAAACAATGGAGGGGTAGCGGCAACCCTCCAGTGCCACCACCGCTGGCCTTGATGGCCCGAACCCCGATCCCTAACGTACCGATGGGGACCGACCTTAGCCCCGCCCAGAGACAGGAGGTAAACGAGCTGGTGCTCCAGAACCGGGACGTGTTTTCGGACACCCCGGGACGGACCTCGGTGATAGCACACGAAATTCGGACTCCGCCGGGGGTGACGGTCCGAATCCCGCCTTACCGAGTACCCGAGTCCCGACGTCACGCAATCCGGTCAGAGGTAGAGCGGATGTTAAACCTCGGTGTGATCGAGGAGTCGCGGAGCGCGTGGGCCAGCCCGGTCGTGCTGGTACCCAAACCGGACGGGACACTTCGGTTCTGCAACGACTTTCGCCGTCTAAATGCAGTGTCTGACTTTGACTCTTACCCCATGCCTAGAGTGGATGAACTGATCGAGCGGCTGGGGCCGGCTCGGTACCTGTCCACGCTAGACCTGACCAAGGGGTACTGGCAGGTCCCCCTGACCCCGTCCTCCCGGGAGAAGACGGCCTTTGCGACACCGGGGGGCCTGTTCCAGTACACCGTCCTGCCCTTCGGTGTCCACGGGGCCCCCGCTACTTTCCAGAGGATGATGGACCGGGTCCTAAGGCCGCACTGCGGCTACGCAGCAGCCTACATCGACGACATTATAGTCCACAGCAAGAGCTGGGACGACCACGTAGGTCACTTAAGAGCAGTGCTCAACGGACTACGAGCAGCTGGACTCACCGCCAACCCGGCGAAATGCAGGTTGGGGAAGGTCGAGACGGCATATCTGGGGTACCGGGTGGGGAGGGGGAACGTGCAGCCCCAGGAGGACAAAGTGGCCGCTATCTGGGAGTGGCCTCAACCGCAGACCAAAAAACAGGTGAGGTCGTTCTTGGGGCTGGTGGGATATTACCAACGGTTTATCCCAGGGTATGCCACGCTAGCCAGCCCCTTGAACGATCTCACCCGGAAGGCCCTCCCGGATAGGGTAGGTTGGACAGAGGCAGCGAGCGGGGCTTTCGAGGTCTTACGGGGGGCCCTATGTGATGAGCCGTTACTCGTAACGCCCTGATTTTAACCTCCCTTTTACCCTCCATACAGACGCATCGGACGTGGGACTAGGAGGGGTCCTATCCCAGAGCCGGGACGGGGAGGAGCATCCGGTGACCTACATCAGCCGGAAACTCCTCCCCCATGAGAAAAACTATGAGAAAGCACCCTAGAAAAAGAGGCATTGGCCATCAAGTGGGCCATCACTAAACTCACCTATTACCTTCTAGGACACCAGTTCACCCTGGTGACGGACCACGCCCCGCTGAAATGGATGGCCACCGCCAAGGACACTAACGCCCGGGTCACGAGGTGGTTCCTGTCCCTCCAGCCGTACTCCTTCACCGTGGAGCATAGGCCGGGACGGGACCACACCAACGCCGACGCCTTGTCCCGTCGGGATGCGTGCGGGGGCTGGGCCCCGCGCACGGAGGGGCATGAGCAAAGGGGGGGAGTGTGTGGCATCCCTACTCGGCCACGCCCCCTATTTGGGAGAGTGGAGGCCGGTATTTACCGTCGCTGGCCAATAGCCGGCGACAAATCCCGGCCTCCTGAGAGTCCTAATCGGCGCAATGAGGAACACCTGGGTCGGAGGCACCCAGGTGATAAAAGGCGACCACCGACCGACAGGAAGGGGCAGAGAGTCGGATGGAAGACAGGACGACGACGAGGAGCAGACGGAGAGGACGTGAGCCGCACGGCGGACACCTTCCCCCTATACTGAGCATTCCCCGTGTTTGAACCTAAATAAACCGCCGATTGAGGCTTTGGACCCTCTGTACTGTGTGGTGTTTACCTTGAGCCTCCACTGCCACCCCGAGTTGCCACAATCCTCATTTGTGCAACTAAACTAAATATTTCCTGCTTTTGCTGCTTCATATTAAAAACATTTAAATTACAAAATAACATGATACTTTTATTGTGAAGAATTCATGGGCATTACATAAACAACTGAAAAAGCTGAAACCACCTAAAATCTGTGCCAATTGATTCAAGCCTTCAAAAAAATAATGGCATTACAAATGTCATTGCTTGGGATGTAGCACATCCCAAGCAATGACATTTTATTTAAGTTATTTATCTGTATTTGACAATTCACGGGTTTCCAGCCAAAAAGGAAATAACTTAAAAACTGAGCATATGGAAGCACTGTTGGCACCATTTTTCTATGTGTTGAGTACACCCCCAGGATGGACATGTCTACCAAATATGTTATTGGCCAAAACACAAAGTGCTATATCTACCCACACACCAAGCTATTTGTCTCATGCTTCAATGTGTCATGCACATGCTCACAAAAAACCTAACCCTAACCCTAACCCTAACCCTAACCAAGAATTAGTGACCTGTGCCTTATGGTCTATAAGTTACTGAGCAAACATTTCATAGCCACATGGTGGCAGTATCAACACCACATTTCAATGTGTTGATAACACTCCCATGGTGGACATGTCTACCATATATTGGTATCACAGTTTGTGAGTTATTGACCAAGATGCAAAGTGTTTTATAACTGGCCACAAGGAGAGGCTATTGGTGCCATGCTTTCAATAAGTTGTGCACATGCTCATGCTTGTGCACATGCTTCTGCAATCACACTAATAGTAAATGCTGAAGATAACAATATAATCACACTAATAATAAATACCGAAGATAACAATAGTGTGATTGCTTCCGCAATTACACTAATAACAGAAAAATGCTGGAGTTAACAGTCTCTTAAAGCATGCTGGGAGGTATGGAGGCGGGGCACCTCCGGTTGTTAATTTAATTTGAGGGAATTGTTTAAGCTGTATTTATGTCGGCTGAAACATAACACATAGGCCTAGTGCTAACAATTTTAGGTTTTAACAAGTTTAACAAGCTAACAAGTTTCAGTTTTTAATTGTTTGGCTTGTAATTGGTTGTTTGAATTGTTTGTTTATTTTTTATTAATTCTATGTTGAGGTGTCCATGATGTTGAAAGTGCACATAATGCATTTAAGTTGAAGTCTGAATATATACCATTATTGATGTAAACCAACTTGAATCCTCTCTTTTTTTCTCTTTTATGTTTTTTTTCCTGCACATTAGCTTTTGAAACCAGTCCCCAGATGCTTAAGGCTGCCTCTGTTCATCGCGAGACAGAAACAAGTCGAATGGCCTTTTTCTTTTTACCTGTGACTCATACATATATACACATGTTATCTCAGTCAAGTATGTTTGCATATTGCAACAAATGACATTTACAGACATGGTATAGGACCAAACCTTTCCAAATAGATGGTTGAATGTGTATAGGATCCAAAAAGGCAGCCGGTTAGCTGGATATTGGGGTGTTATTGTGACAGTGCCAGTTGACTAGAAGGGCAGCAAACACAATGTTGGTACCACGTTGGTCAGGTACGTTGAGGGTATTAAACAGGTGTATACTGCAATGCACTGGAGACAAAAAAGCCCTACTTACGCCAATGTGTCCTTTAAGAGGAAGCTGTGAATAAGTAGGTAATGAGTGAAGGGGTCAAAGCTATGGAGTCAGAATAGTGTCATCATTCAAACCTGAAAAAAAAGGTTTCAAAGGCTTGTAAGTCTGTGTTTGAAATCTCAACACCTTGTAAAAAAGGTTTTGCACCACTGAAAAAAGAGATTATAGCCTGAAAAAAAAAAGTCAAACATCTGCAAACATGATTTTGTGTTCTATTTTATCTTCTTCATCATTTTCACCAACACATTTTCAAAGCTAAAATGTTTTCACAAACACATTTTCAAAGTTTAAAAATGTTCACCAGCGCATTTGCAGAGTTTCAAATCTGACACTGTTCTAACAGTGTATTACTTTGTTTCCCGGTTTTGAAACCTTGTAAATGGGATTCTGCAAACAGCTGTTCAAACATTGAGAAATACGTTTTGAAAGGTTGAATATCTATTTTTAAAAACTTGTAAAGGTGTAAATTTACACCATTGCAATGTATTTTTTCAGAACTTAATTTTCAGCACTGACTTTTCAGAGATTTGACCACACGGGCGCAAGCTTGCGAGTCACGTGATTATTGACACTGTTCTGACGCCGTTCGTTTTGAAACTCCTTTAGCGTCAAAGCTCTGAAAACGTGGTTCTGAAAAAAAGGAAAAAAAAAACCTTCCTGGGGGCGGGACCATCTTGCTCTAAACCTATTGGTTGCTCTCTGCTGAGGCACAGTCCAATCACATGCGCCGTTGACCGGGCTGTGCGGGATTGACAGTGCTCTGCCGATGACTAACAAGCGACTTGCGCGGTTGATTTTGTTGTCTATTTTCTGGAACCATGGCTGGTAGACAGGCGAGCAATTTTATTCTGTATTGTTTGCGTTCTAACCGCCCGCGAGCCTCCTGCGGCTCGCCAAGCTGTAATTTGCAACACGTTCTCATCGCAACTCGTAATATACCGACGGTTTGTCACGCCCCTAGACGTGATACTGACGCAAAATGTACCCTCCCGCGTCTGTGTGAAACAATCTCATAAACCCGTTCGCGGTGGTAAGAGACGAGCAGAGTCTACAGCGTCCGCTCGCAGAGCAGAGTCTACAGCGTCCGCAGTCTACTGTGAAACAATTCACTCCATAAAGGGTTATGTTTAGGGTTATGGTAAGCGTAATCTATCACCGTGACCGGGGTATTATTGGAGTGAATGGACTCTGTAGACTCTGCTGGTCTCTTACCACCGCGAACGGGTTTATGAGAACCCCCAGATCGTTTCACGATCTGGTAGAGTCTTTGCCAGCTTCAAAGCAATGAATAACCTACATCAGCGGGTGCTGTGTATGGATCACAAGTTCCGAGTATGTTTATCTTCTCTTCATATCTAATTTTAACATTTTGTGACAAATGGTCTAAATAGTTGATTTATTTAAGTATCGGAAATCTGCAAGGCTGCAATTCCCCTGGTTGGCCGTTGTTCGTCGCCATTTTGTCAGCGTTTGTTGCCCTCCAGGTATCCATGGTAGTCACGTGACCGCAAAGTATGACTATTATTTATGCCATGCGAGCCACAAATTAGTCTACAGCGTCCATTCACTCCAATAATAACCCGGTCACGGTGATAGATTACGCTAACCATAACCCTAACCATAATCCTTTATGGAGTGAATTGTTTCACAGTAGACTGCGGACGCTGTAGACTCTGTTCTGCGAGCGGACGCTGTAGACTCTGCTCGTCTCTTACCACCGCGAACGGGTTTATGAGATTGTTTCACACAGATCGTTTCACACAGACGCGGGAGGGTACATTTTGCGTCAGTATCACGTCTAGGGGCGTGACAAACCGTCGGTATATTACGAGTTGGGATGAGAACGTGTTGCAAATGACAGCTTGGCGAGCCGCAGGAGGCTCGCGGGTGGTTAGAACGCAAACAATACAGAATAAAATTGCTCGCCTGTCTACCAGCCATGGTTCCAGAAAATAGACAACAAAATCAACCACGCAAGTCGCTTGTTATTCTTGTCATCGGCAGAGCACTGTCAATCCCGCACAGCCCGGTCAACGGCGCATGTGATTGGACTGTGCCTCAGCAGAGAGCAACCAATAGGTTTAGAGCAAGATGGTCCCGCCCCCAGGAAGGTTTTTTTCCCCTTTTTTTCAGAACCACGTTTTCAGAGCTTTGAGCTAAAGGAGTTTCAAAACGAACGGCGTCAGAACAGTGTCAATAATCACGTGACTCGCAAGCTTGCGCCCGTGTGGTCAAATCTCTGAAAAGTCAGTGCTGAAAATTAAGTTCTGAAAAAATACATTGCAATGGTGTAAATTTACACCTTTACAAGTTTTTAAAAATAAATATTCAACCTTTCAAAACGTATTTCTCAATGTTTGAACAGCTGTTTGCAGAATCCCATTTACAAGGTTTCGAAACCGGGAAACAAAGTAATACACTGTTAGAACAGTGTCAGATTTGAAACTCTGCAAATGCGCTGGTGAACATTTTTAAACTTTGAAAATGTGTTTGTGAAAACATTTTAGCTTTGAAAATGTGTTGGTGAAAATGATGAAGAAATAAAATAGAACACAAAATCATGTTTGCAGATGTTTGACTTTTTTTTTTCAGGCTATAATCTCTTTTTTCAGTGGTGCAAAACCTTTTTTACAAGGTGTTGAGTTTTCAAACACAGACTTACAAGCCTTTGAAACCTTTTTTTTCAGGTTTGAATGATGACACTATTCTGACTCCATACAAAGCGATTGATTGAGAGTGAGAGCGAGAAAGAGAGAGAAAGAGGGGTGACTGGACAAGTGAGAGTGATTAAAAGAAGACGTGCCATGTGTGAGAGGAATAGTGCACAGGGAGTGGGTTTCTTTTTTCCCCAGTCTCTCAATGTCTATTCGTCCTTGCGTGTGTATGGTGTGTGTTTGTGTGTGTGCGTGCGTGCATGCGTGTGTGTGTGTGTGTGTGTGTGTGTGTGTGTGTGTGTGTGTGTGTGTGTGTGTGTGTGTGTGTGTGTGTGTGTGTGTGCTTGTAATTCTAATGGTCTCTCACACTGGGGCCCATTACAATGACCTTGATTTGTTAATGGGATTGGGATGGGCTACTTGAAGCCAATGATGGGAATAAATGGTATGAATAGGGTGTGTGTGTATGTGTGCGTGTGTGTGTCCATGCGTGTTTGTGTGTATTTGTATGTAAACATGTATGTGCGATACAAGTATGTGCAACAGAAAGTGAATGAGATCAGATAGTTGGAGAGGTGTGATGGGAACACTGACATGATGGAGGGGGGAGAGAAATATGTGATTTGGGTGAGAGTCCACATGGTGATTGGGTGGTGATCAACTTCAGGAGGGAGGGAGGGAAACTAACTCTGCCTCGGGATAGCTTCTACCTATAATTTCACACCCACAATGACATGACCATACATCCACAAAACTCACATACACACTTAATCATGCGTGAGTGGCGGCTGGTCAATAGAGGGAGCTAGGGCACCGCCCCCCCTGGTGGAAAGTGTTTTTTTTAATTTTCTTTTTAAAATAAACATTTTTAAAATAAACAATAACTACTTATTTGAAGTATGGGTGTGTTTAAATAATGTGTAATATATGAAATATAAATCATTATGTATGGGGTAAAGTTTCCTGTTCATTCCCTCCAGTGTTGCACTCTTCTGCTCTGGGGCGCTGAATTTAGCATCCCAATCCAGTGACGTAGAAGCGTACAACATGTTGTATGCGCCCAAGCGAGTCAGACAACAAGGACACTGGACAATGACGGACGTGAATTCAATATGACCTCTTCACCAGCTTCCATTTGAGAAGATGGAGAGCTTGGCCCTGATCAACCCGACATAATTGCACAAAAGGTAAATGTCAACTTTTTAATATACAATTAATTAACATAAATACATCAATATGAAATTGACTGACTTTTCCACTGGTATCCTGCAGTTTGTGTTACAATGTATTGGGATGGTTAGTCAAATTGACTGAATATGGCCGCCATTGCGTGAAACCCTTCTGTTCTGGACAACTCCCCAGCAGGTAGAGTACTTAGACGAACTTCACACAAATACATGGAGGCAAAACTATTCCTGCTACACACGCACATGCACACACACACACACACACACACCAGTAAAAAAAAAACGGTAAAAAATACAAACACGTTTACACACAGACCTGCAAACACATGTTACGGGCACCAAAACGTGGAACCTCGTTACCAATACAGTTGTCTGTGAAAACAGACAGAGTGAAAGGACAATGAAGACACGGAGTGATACCTGTGCCGTCCACATGGTGTCTCTTTAATTATCACAAATGCAAAACATAGTATTACTCTCCAAATCTAACATTCTCATCCGTTTCAGGTAAGTGGCATATCTCTACTTATCACATGCATCCAATAACTTAATAAACGGACATTCAAATCAGCTTTATACATTGTTACCCTGTAACCTGACTGTACAAAAGGCATAATATATACTATCTGTCTATAGCAGTGGTTCTCAACCGGTGGGGCGCGCCCCCCTGGGGGGGCGCGGACACTCTCCCGGGGGGCGCGGGTTCAAAAAGGAGGACAAATACGCGCCCGGCTTTAGGCCGGACTGTCCGGTTTTTCAGCCCTGTCCGGCGTCCGGCGCAGCATCAAGCCGGGCGCGTATTTGTCCTCCTTTTTGAGAGCGCAATAGTAACACACCGCCCCCCCCCCCCCCCGCCGGTCGTAGGTCCGCGGTGTGTTACTATTGCGCGCACCACCACCCCCGCCGTCGGCCGGAGTGTTACAATCGCGTGCCCCCCCCCCCCCCACCCCCCCCCGTTGGCCGTAGGTCCGCGGTGTGTTACTATTGCGCGCACCCCCACCCCCCGTCGGTTGTAGGTCCGCGGTGTGTTACTATTGCTCGCCCCCCCCCCCCCCCCCCGGCAACAATGGGGGGGGGCCCCAACTGCAATGAACCAGTTTTGGGGGGGCCCAGCCTGAAAAAGGTTGAGAACCCCTGGTCTATAGTACAAATGACAGTATCATTTTACTGTGACAATCATGCAGCTTACGTCTGCTGTGTTAATGGATGTAATACTGTAACGGGTGTGGTTAGGACCCAATAGCAGCACAAGGACAGGTGGGTATCGTTTGTAACAAACTTTATTAGGATAGTAGTCGGGGACAGGCAGGATTGGGAAACCGGGACAGGCGAACGAGGGACCAGAGGGACGAGGCGGGGATCGTAGTCGGGGGCAGGCAGGATCGGGAAACCGGGACAGGAGACAGGCGAACGAGGAACCAGAGGGACGAGGCGGGGATCGTAGTCGGGGGCAGGCAGGATCGGGAAACCGGGACAGGAGACAGGCGAACGAGGAACCAGAGTGACGAGGCGGGGAACGTAGTCGGGAACAGGCAGGATCGGGAAACCGGGACAGGAGACAGGTGAATTACTGTAGAGACTTGCATGAACGAACAGCGAAGAACAATCTGGCACCAGGTGAATAGTGAAGGGCTAATTTATAGCCTCCACTAACTACTGTGCACACAATGTGTACAAACTAACTGTCCCGAATGACCCAGACTATGGATCTGAAAGCTAAACAATGAACTGAGAACTGTCGCTGACCTATACCTCACCCTGGATAACCCAGGACCGAGGCCAGACTGGCACTGAACTCTGTATCACCCCGAAAAACCCAGAACTGAAACATGACGGCCCTTAAGATAACGGCACCCTCGCCATAAGGAACTACTCCCACGGCCACTCTCTGGACGGCCAATGGGGAACATACATCTCGTGACAGAAACCAGCCGGGGGAGGGGGGCTTGAATCTGGCTGGGTGGACCCCTGGCTATAAGAAGAAGGCCCTGTCCCCCCCCGCGCGCTTTTCCGGAGACAGGCTCTGTGCAGAGGTGTCTCAGTTCTCTTTTGAACTTTTGGTACCAAACGGCTAAGTGCCACTCACACTCTGTGCTCATTTTGATCAGATGGTGTACTTTGTTAGCCTGGCAAGCCAGACCCACATCAGAAAGATGTAAGGTCTGGCTCAGCTCCATTGGCAGTGTGGGCGGGATAAACGGTTGTCTTTCAAGTTCCCTCTGCACGCAATAGGATAGCGCTACAACCAATCAGAGCAACGAAGAAGGTGACGTAGTCAGAGCGACGGCTCTGACTACGTAATTAATCAAAACTCCGAATACATCTTTATTTTCGAGGAAAGACTTCAGTGCCGTTCTTTGTTCTTTTCTCAAATAAAATGTTAACTTCAAGTCTTGAAGAGTTGCGGCCAAAGCCGAGTGGAAAGACAGCTGTTCGCCAGCAGCAGCAGCCATTGTTTACCTCTAACACGGAACCGTCACAACTCTGTCGTCATGGTAGCCCGGCTTCCGACTCCGCCCCTCACGCTGTGATTGGTCTGACATACTTGGTGTTCCCAGCACCAAAAAGCCGACGGAGCCGTGCTAGACCTACCTAGCTGCCAAATAAATTTGCTGCCGCTAGGGGGTGTCTAGAGTTCTAGGCTAGTACTTTGTAATTCTACTAAATTGTTAAATAAATCCAGACACATAGGTGAAACCTCCTTCGTTGTACCGGCCTTTTCTCTCTTTACCATCGTCCGTCTTTTTGTTTTTAACAACAAGGGGGCGTGGCATACAGACCGTGACAGAACCCCCCCCCTCAAGGGACGGCTCCTGACGTCCCAAAGAAGAGGGAGAAAAAAAAATCTAAAATTAAAAATCCAATGCAGAGCTGGGTGGGTGGAGGGTGTCCGGAGGAGGGTTAATATTCGTCCGAGACGTCCACCTCCATCCCCTCATCCCCGACTGTAGGGAATGTGTCGTCCGCGTCAGAGAGGGGGTTATCGTTGTTCCCATTGTCAGCGTCGGACTCATCATCCGATGGTTCTGCTTGATGGGATGGCCGGGGGGGTGGAGTCCGTGGTCTGGGGATATAACCGATTCTGGTGGGTTGATCGGGGTGACGCTGATGAAAATCCCTGATGAGGTGGTGATCCAATACGTTTCTGGCGGGGACCCAGGATCTCTCCTCTGGGCCGTATCCCTCCCAGTCCACAAGGTATTGGATACCCCTTCCCCTGTCGGCGGGACTGCAGGAGACGGCGGACTGTGTAGGTGAGACCTCCGTCGATGAAACAAGGAGGTGGAGGAGGTGGGATGGCAGGGACCAGGGCACTCTCTCGGACCGGCTTGATTCTGGAGACGTGGAATGTAGGGTGGACGCGCATGGATCTGGGGAGTTTGAGTCTCACTGCTGCTGGGGTTGATGATCTTGATAATCTCGAAAGGACCAATAAAACGAGGAGCCAGCTTCCTTGACTCCACCCTCAGGGGAAGGTCATGGGTGGAGAGCCAAACCCTTTGGCCTAGCTGATATTCTGGAGCCTGGGAGCGGTGGCGGTTGGAGGCAGAGGCATAGTGACCAGCAGCTTTGAGGAGGGCAGCTCGAGCTTGGATCCAGGTCCTGCGACAGTGGTGGATGAAGGCCTGGACGGATGGACAGGAAGTCTCCCTCTCTAGGGTCAGGAACAGAGGTGGCTGGTAGCCATAGACGCACTGGAATGGAGAGAGGCCTGTGGCGGAACTGGTCAGGGTGTTGTGGGAGTATTCCACCCACAGGAGCTGTTCACACCAAGACGATGGAGTTTGTGATGTCATACAGCGGAGTGCCGTCTCCATCTCCTGATTCTTGCGCTTCGTCTGACTGTTAGACTGGGGATGGTATCCTGACGAGAGACTAACGGTGGCCCCCAGGAGCGAGCATAATTCTCTCCAGAAAGCAGAGGCGAACTGGGGGCCTCGATCCGAAACCACATCCACCGGGATGCCATGGAGACAGACCACATGCTTCAGCAACAGTTTAGCAGTCCCCTTGGCTGAAGGGAGCTTGGGCAGGGGCACGAAGTGGGCCATCTTGCTAAACCGGTCCACCACCGTCAGAATGGTGGTGTTGAGATGTGTGACCAAGGACGATGAGGTACTGGTAGAGGGTGCAGAAGACCAGCAGGAGCTTGGAGCGTGGGTTTTTGTTGGTTGCAGGTGGGACAGGCATTGACAAAGCTCCGAGTGTCCTCAGCCAGAGTGGACCACCAGAAGCGACGCTGCACGACCTCCTTAGTCCGCTGGATCCCAGGGTGGCAAGTGAGTTTCGAGCTGTGAGCCCACTGGAGGACCTCGGACCGAAGGTCAGATGGGACGTACAGGCGTTCTGGTGGACAGGAACTGGGTATGGGCTGGTCCTGGACGGCAGCTCTGACCCTCTCCTCCACCTCCCAGGTTAAGGTGGCGATGAGACGTGAGGACGGAAGAATGGTATCGGGTTCGCCAACCTCCCTCTCCTCTTCCTGGAAATGCCGAGACAAGGCATCAGGTTTGACGTTGCGGGACCCCAGCCGATGAGAGGGAAAAGTTGAATCTGGTCAGAAAGAGTGACCACCGGGCCTGGCGGGAGTTCAGTCTCTTGGCTGACTGGATGTACTCTAGATTCTTGTGATCTGTCCACACCAAGAACGTCAGTTTGGTCCCCTCTAACCAATGTCGCCACTCCTCCAGAGCCAACTTCACTGCTAGTAACTCTCTGTTACCAATATCATAGTTTCTTTCGGCCGGGGTCAACCGCCTGGAGAAGAAGGCGCAGGGGTGTAGCTTCTGGTCGATGGCGGACCTCTGATAAAGGACGACCCCAACTCACACGTCGGAGGCGTCCACCTCGATCACAAACTGTCGTTCGGGGTCAGGCATTATGAGGATGGGGGCTGACGTAAAACGTGTCTTCAGGGACTGGAAAGCCTCATTGGCATCCGATGAGCACCGGAAGGGCACCTTGCAGGAGGTGAGGGCCATGAGGGGGGCTGCCACCGTGATGTACCCTCTGATGAACCTCCGGTAAAAATTGGCAAAGCCCAGAAAACTTTGAAGATGCTTACGGGAGTCCGGAGTGGGCCAGGAGGTGACAGCAGAGACCTTGGCAGAGTCCATCTGGACGCTCCCCCTCCCTATGATGTACCCCAGGAAGGAGACAGATGGAACGTGGAACTCACACTTCTCAGCCTTGATGAAAAGTGAATTCTCCAGGAGGCGTTGGAGAACCCTCTGGACATGGTGAAGGTGTTCGTTCTTGGACCGGGAGAAGATCAGGATGTCATCGAGGTAGACGAAAACAAACTTGTTAAGCATGTCTCTGAGTATGTCGTTAACAAGAGCCTGGAAGATGGCAGGAGCATTGGTGAGGCCAAAAGGCATCACCAGGTACTCGTAGTGGCCGGTGGGGGTGTTGAACGCCGTCTTCCATTCATCTCCCTCTCGGATCCGGACCAGGTGGTAGGCGTTGCGTAAATCGAGTTTGGTGAAGACTGTTGCTCCCTCCAGGAGCTCGAATGCTGAAGCGATGAGGGGCAGGGGATAACGGTTCTTCACCGTAATGTCATTCAGACCTCGATAGTCAATACAAGGGCGGAGCGTCCTGTCCTTCTTTGACACAAATAAGAAGCCCGCCCCTGCCGGTGATGACGAGGGTCGGATGATGCCTGCGGCCAAAGAGTCATTGATGTAAGTGTCCATGGCCTCTCTCTCAGAGGCGGAAATGGAGTACAGGCGGCCTCTGGGTGGAGCAGAACCAGGCTGAAGGTCGATAGCGCAGTCGTAGGGTTTATGCTGAGGAAGAGAGGTTGCTTTGGCTTTGCTGAAGACCTCTTGGAAGTCTAGGTATTCCGCGGGGACCCCCGACACATCTGGAGCAGGACTGGAACAGGTAGGTGACTGGGAAGCGGTAGCTTGCTTTAAGACAGACCTGATGACAAGTTGGACTCCAACCCAGGATCGCCCCTGTGGTCCAGTCTATGTGTGGGTTGTGGCGTCAGAGCCAGGGGAATCCCAGGAGGAGCGGGTGACGAGGAGAGGACAGGATGTGAAACTGGATAGTCTCGTGATGGTTTCCAGACAGGAGCATGTGGATGGGCACCGTCTGGTGGGTGACAGTCCCCAGGAGGCGACCGTCCAGGGCATTGGCGGGAACAGGAACTGGCAGGCGAATCCGACTAATGCCTAGCTGATGTGCTAGGTCGTTGTCGATGATGTTAGCATCAGAACCAGAGTCTATGAGTGTGGCCAGAGTCTGAGAGCCTTGGGGTAGCAGCAGTCGGACCTGGCACAGAGAACGTGAGACGGAAGAGGGTTTTGATGTGTGACTCACCAGGACCTCCTCGGTTACTGGTGAGCCTGACCTTTTGCCGGACATCTGGAGAGGAAGTGTCCGGGCTGCCCACAGTAGAGGCAGAGGTTCCCTCTGTGGCGCCTCTCTCTCTCTTGTGGGGTTAGACTGGCCCGGCCGATCTGCATGGGTTCAGAGTCCCTCCTCGGTGTGCTGGCGGGCGGAGTTAATGACTTGGAAAGAGCTGGAAGACGAGAAGCCTGAAGCCATTCTTCTTGTCCCTGCCGTCTCTCATGGTGTCTGGCTTGAATCCGTCTGTCCACACGGGAAGCCAGCGCGATGATCTCGTCGAGATCATCAGGAAGGTCGTAGGACACTAGCTCGTCCTTGATGTAGTCGGCCAGCCCCAACAGGAAGGCGTCCACCTGAGCCGCCTGGTTCCACTCGCTCCTCCTAGCCCGGATGCGGAAGTCAATGGCGTAGTCCGTAAAGGAGCAGGATCCCTGTCTGAGACCCAGGAGACCCCCGGAGGCGTCGGGCCCTCTGGATGCTATACCAAACACCTTGCGGAGTTCAGTGGTGAAGGCGTTGAAGGAGGAGCAGGCCAGCGTGTGGCGTTCCCACTCGGCTGTTCCCCATAGCCGAGCGCGCCCTGTTAGGCTGTTGATCGTGAAAGCCACCTTAGCTTCCACGGTGGCGAAGGTGTAAGGCTGCAGAGCAAAGAGAATTGAACAGTTTGTGATAAAGGGATTACAACCTTCTGGGTCCCTGGCGTAGCGTTCCGGAACTCCCATTCGAGCCTCTAGGACGGGACCAGGATATGCTGGAGCTGGGGGAGGAGAACGACTCGGAGGATGACTCGGAGGAGCTGGCAGAGAGAGGGACTGGGCGAGGGTCGCGGTGAGTTGTTGAACCTGTGTGGATAGCGTGGCTAGCGCTTGCTCCTGGTTAGCTGCTGCTAACTGAATGTTAGCCGTGGTGGAGGCTAACATCGCCTCTTGGTGCTGGAGCTGGGTCTCCACCCAGTCTAGGCGAGCCAGTGGATCTGGGTTGTGCGCTGGGTCCATTCTGTGGCCAGATTATACTGTAACGGGTGTGGTTAGGACCCAATAGCAGCACAAGGACAGGTGGGTATCGTTTGTAACAAACTTTATTAGGATAGTAGTCGGGGACAAGCAGGATCGGGAAACCGGGACAGGAGTAACTGTACCAACATAAACATAAACATCTTTAAACTCTTATTATTAAATTTACATTTGTTACATAAAACCATGTGCAAAATACCCGTTGCGTGTGTTTCTTATTTAC
The DNA here is from genome assembly GCA_030340625.1 of Merluccius polli. Lineage (NCBI taxonomy): Eukaryota > Metazoa > Chordata > Actinopteri > Gadiformes > Merlucciidae > Merluccius > Merluccius polli. The sequence goes on from JAOPHQ010005132.1 coordinate 60,853, forward strand.
AGGTGTGGGACTATGTGTGAGTGTAATGACTGCGAACAGTGTAACGCGCACGTGCCTGCCAGCAAGACAAAGGCGCGCAGCGGGTTTTCAAGTTTCTTAAACCTCAATTAACATACGCAAATAACACTTCAACTCACCCTTAGCGTATGTACACACAAATAAAAACATAATTTTTAATTTTTTTAATTTAACCAGGAGAAAAACCTATTGAGATTAAAAATCTCTTTTTCAAAGGTGACCTGGCCAAGACAGGCAGCAGCACAATAAACCACATTTACAGACAAACAGTTACAGACAAACACACAGGGACCAAATTAAAATAGCACTAAAAATAAAGCAAATCAAATTCACACTGCAACAATATTAATAGACACATTTCTGTAACCAGAAAAAAACCTATTTAAAACACTGACATCTTAGAGAGTCTATCTCAATTTCCTTCATTTTCAACTTAAAATCATTCAACGAAATTAACTCAACAAGTCCTAGGTCTTTCTGCAGCGTATTCCACACAGTGGGGGCAGAGTATACAAAAGCCTTTTTACCCTGTTCTGTCCGTACATTGGGGACAGAAAGCAACACCAAGTCCTGCAAACGTAAAAAGTGTGGACCAGCACTTTTCCGCGTGATAAGGGAGCATACATAGCTAGGTAGCACACCAAGTATTGCCTTATAAATAAATATGCAGTAGTGACTGAGCCTACGAGAGGACAAAGCAGGCCATCCTACCCGAGAGTACAACTGGCAGTGGTGAGTCCGAGCCTTACAGTTTGTAATGAATCTCAGGGATGAATGGTACGCCGAGTCAATCATGTTAAGACACTGAACAGAGGTATGCATATACAGCAAATCACCATAGTCCATAACAGATAAAAAAGTAGCAGCCACAAGTCGCTTTTTTACATTGAAAGAGAAACACATCTTATTTTGAAAATAAAAACCCAACTTAAGCCTCAGCTTTTTAACCAAATAGCGCACATGAGGCTCAAAGGTGAGGGAGTCATCAATTAGAAAACCCAGGTATCTATAAGACGTAACCACCTGTATAACACTACCCTCCAGAGTGACCACAGAGGGGACATTTTGTGGTCTAGCTCTAGAACTAGTAAACAACATGAGTTTGGTCTTATCTGCATTTAGAACAAGTTTCAGCTGATGAAGGGTATTTTGGACGACAATAAAAGCATTCTGCAAGTTTTCAATAACCTCATTAAGGGTTGGTGCAAAGCAATAAATAACTGTGTCATCAGCATAAAAATGGAAATTAGCATTCGACACGTTTTTATCAATATTATTAATGTAAATGGTGAATAAAAGTGGGCCTAATACAGAACCCTGGGGTACACCCTTGCAAATTGGTAAAATGTTTGAGTAGAGACCGTCATGTTTAATGCACTGGGTCCTATCACTGGGGTAGTTTTGAAACCAAGAGACTGCTTGGTCTGATAGTCCTGAGTTGAGGAGCCTGCTTTTCAGAACATCATGATCTACTGTGTCGAAAGCTTTGGACAAATCAATAAACAGTGATGCACAGTGTTGTTTTGTTGTTTTTCTAAAACCTGATTGAAACTTAGACATAATGGCATTGGTCTGAAGAAAATCTTTGAGTTGGTCATTTACCAGAGTTTCTAGAATTTTTGCCAATACTGACAGATTGGATATTGGCCTGTAGCTGTTTAGCTTAGATGGGTCACCTCCTTTTAATAAAGGGAGAACAAATGCAGATTTCCATATGCCAGGAATTTCATTATTTATCAATGTGAGGGTAAAAAGATAAGTGAGAGGTCCTGCTATAAAATCAGCAGCAATCTTTAAAAAGTATGGCTCGACAAGATCAGGTCCTGGAGGTTTTCCAGGATTTAAAGCATTTAGGGCTTTATGAACTTCCTGTTTAGTGAATGGCGTAAAATTAAAAAGGCCTGCAGAAACTGGAACATCAGTACAGGGCTTTACAGTTGCAGAGCAAGTGTTATCAAACAGAGAGCCAGACAAAATAAAGTGTTCATTAAAACAATTCAACATGTCCATTGTATCATTAACAGCAACAGAATCCTTCATAATAAAAGCTGGTAAAACATTTGAATATTTGCTCACAGAAAGTGATTTTATAGCTTTCCAGAATGTCCTTGGGTCATTAAGGGTTTCGGTAGTGACAGACAGATAGTAATCTGACTTAGCTTGCTTAATAAAAGAGGAGCATCTATTTCTAAGTTTTCTAAAAACAAGCCAATCTGCGGAAACTCCAGTTTTCCTTGCCTTAGCCCAAGCCGAGTTACGTTGGTGAATAATGTCTGCTAGCTCAGGGGAAAACCGTGGATTATCACGATCCTTTATTCTAACTCTCTTGAATGGGGCATGTCTATTCATGATTTGGGTAAAACCATCATTAAAAAATGTCCAGGCTGACTCCACATCAGGGATTAGCTCAATTCTACTCCAGGTAAAATTAAACAAATCATGAAAAAAACCTTGCTCCTTAAATTGTTTGAGATTCCTCTTACAAATGACACGTGGCTTTGATTTAGGGATCTTAGTGTTCCTGACAGCAGCAACAACACAATGGTCACTTAAGTCATTGCAAAAAACACCAACAGCTGAGAATTTATGGGGAACATTAGTCAGAATTAAGTCAATTAAAGTTGACTTTTCAGGGCATTTGAGGTTAGGACGTGTGGGGCAATTAATTAATTGAGTAAGATTTACAGAATCACAAAATATTTTAAAATCATCTGATGCTGGCTTAAGCCAGTCCCAGTTAAGGTCACCAGCTAAAATAATTTCAGTGTAGTCCAATCTGGATAGAAGATGCACAAGAGACGGCAACGCAACATTTAAGGCAGATGGAGGCCTATAACATCCGACAACAGTTATACAGAGGCCAGTGTTTCCCCTAGAAATGTTTCCAGCAGTGGTGCTGTTACGTAACGGAGGCAAGCCGCACGCGGTGGCGCGCAGGGGTCTGGGGGCATTCACCTCCGGAAGATTTTTTTTTTTAATAACCCCTTAAACCATAACTTCTGGCAAGTTTTGTGGATAGAAATGGACATTTTGAGACAAATATGATATACCATCAACAGATTTAATATTGGAGCACGTACCTTGAACTGGTCAGAAACAGAAATCTTGATTTTATAATTTTAGACAGGATTACTCATGTTTTTCTTTTGTGTTAATTTTAAGCTTTTATTTACATTATTGGTAGAAATTGATTGGGGCAAAAAATATTGAAAATGTTGTCTTAAAGGGGAAATGAACCCAAAAACAACACTATGCTCCAACACTATATTTCATCACATGAATAAAGTTGATTGTGCTGCCATCAAATGTACTAACTCCATATAAAAAAGAAAAGAATTTAACGGCTACAGTAACGGTGATTTGACGTGTCATCAAATCACCGGAAGAAAAATGCAGGACTACAAGTTATGAACGTTCTGAATGTGAATCTTCAGGAGAGCAGCCCTCTCGGACACACACACACACAGGCAGTGGCGGTTCTAGACCAAAATCACCAGGGGGGCCGAGGTGGGGCCAGTGTGTTTTTAAGGGGGGCACATTTATAACCATATACTTTATTTATAACCATATAAAATGGATTCATCTGTAGTACTGATTTCCACTAGCATCTTGCATAGAAAGAAAGTTAGAGAAAGTTAGACCGTAAATTTCACTGTCACGAATGTCCATTATATACAGTCATTGGTCCATGCTGAGAAATTTAAAGTGACAGACATCCAATTAGACCTAGTCCTACAAGCACAATAACATTGCAGGAGCATATTTGTTTATTTGTTTAACAGATTCACAGATTCACAACGAAATTGTTTAGTTTGGTGGATTCCTATTGTCCATGCAATACCATACATTTTCAAGAGCGATACTATATTTTTCAGTTTCAAACACCATTGAAACATAAAGGTTTTTTGTATTTGTGCAAACGCTTGTTTGAAGAAAACCTGAGGTTGTTCATGTTGTTTTGTAAAAGGATATTCCATTAAATATGAAGGTTTTCTAATGTACATGTACTTATTTGCACGGAAACAAAGGGAAAAAACACTGTTGGGGAATATTAACCCACCCCGTAGCTCCGCGGTGGGTTACGTTCGCGGGGTGCGCGCAATATTAACCCACCCCGTAGCTCCGCGGACCCGACCGCGCAGCACCCACCGCCGTCTACAATTGCTGTTACCGCTGTTTTATTATCATCCGCACTCTCACACCGTCACCGGGGCTTCATAGTAATGTGTCCGAATAGAGCAGCCCTCTCGGACACACACATGCTGTTACCGCTGTAACATGCTGTTAACAGCGATTGTAGACGGCGGTGGGTGCTGCGCGGTCGGGTCCGCGGCTAGCGGGTCCGTTGCTGGCGGGTCCGCGGCAATCGCGGCGAATTCTTAGATTACTCGCCAGAGTGGCGAGTGGTCTTCATAAATTACTCGACAAATACAAAAATTACTCGCATTTGGCGAGTAAAACAGCCTTATTTCAACCCCTGTGTGTGTGTGTGTCCGAGAGGGCTGCTCTCCTGAAGATTCACATTCAGAACGTTCATAACTTGTAGTCCTGCATTTTTCTTCCGGTGATTTGATGACGTGTCAAATCACCGTTACTGTAGCCGTTAAATTCTTTTCTTTTTTATATGGAGTTAGTACATTTGATGGCAGCACAATCAACTTTATTCATGTGATGAAATATAGTGTTGGAGCATAGTGTTGTTTTTGGGTTCATTTCCCCTTTAACGCTTGGCAATTTCAAGATGACGTTGTAGTTGTGCTAAATACCGATCATGTGAAGATTTTTCCAGTGGCGCTGATTTTCCAGCAGTGGCGCTGCGCCACTGCTGAATACATAGTAGGGGAAACACTGGAGGCCCTTAACCAATTCCACATTCAGTGCCTGAAATTCCAGTTGCTTGCTAATTGATTCAGAGACAAGTACCTTAACATGAAATTTCGACTTCACATAAATAGCAACACCTCCACCTCTCTTTGGTCTATCAGCACGATACACATTGTAGCCATCAATACAAATATCATTATCAGCAATTGATTTTGTTAGCCAGGTTTCAGATGTTACAACAATGTCGGCATCTGTTGATTTAACCCATATTCTGAGCATATCAATTTTCGGTAACAAACTGCGCACATTAATATGTATGACACTGAGACCCGACAGGGATTTAAAATTAGACGGCATCTGAATAACCTGCAACTCAGGGCCAGGGTTAGGTTGCACGTTACCAGACAGAAGTAACAGTAAAACAATCAACCACCTCTGCTTGCCGACATTAGGCTTACACAAAGAGCCGTTCAGCAATTCATACTTTATGTCCAAACGATGTCTGTCATTGAACGCAAAATAGTCATTTAAAACCAGAAGGCTTTGAAGCCGGCGTAAGTCTCTAGGTGGATACCCCGCTAGGTTCATGTCCTGTGCCAGTAGCTTCGGAGTTTGCACGGATTGTACAACATCTGTACAACCGGTAGCCTAGAACTCTAGACACCCCCTAGCGGCAGCAAATTTATTTGGCAGCTAGTGTAGTCTAGCAAAGCTCCGTCCGCTTTTAGGTGCTGGAAACACCAAGTGTGTCTTGTATGTCTGACCAATCACAGCGTGAGGGGCGGAGTCGAAAGCCGGGCTACCATGACGACAGAGTTGCGACGGTTCCGTGTTAGGTAAGCAATGGCTGCTGCTGCTGGCGAACGGTTGTCTTTCCACTCGGCTTTGGCCGCGACTCTTCAAGACTTGTTGAAGTTAACATTTTATTTGAGAAAAGAACAACGAACGGCACTGAAGTCTTTCCTCGAAAATAAATATGTATTCGGAGTTTTGATTAATTACGTAGTCAGAGCCGTCGCTCTGACTACGTCACCTTCTTCGTTGCTCTGATTGGTTGTAGCGCTATCCTATTGCGTGCAGAGGGAACTTGAAAGACAACCGTTTATCCCGCCCACACTGCCAATGGAGCTGCGCCAGACCTTACATCTTTCTGATGTAGGTCTGGCTTGCCAGGCTATACAACCGGAGCATCCGTGAGCAATGTCTGGTGGGCAATACACGTTGTTAGATGTACTCACCCACTTGCGATCGCTTGCTCGTAAGTCCCACACAGCCAACGTGCAAATAAGAGTGACGAGAAACGCCATTTTCTCTGTCCGGAAAAGTTTGCGTGTGTGTGTGTGTGTGTGTGACAGCACAGGAGCCCGCAGAGAGGGGAGATGGGATGAGATGATGCAGCGCCGTGGCCAGGTGAATTCGCCAGGCAAGTGGACAAAGGCGTAGTAGAAAATGAGTGATAGATCCAGAGGATTGTTTAATCCCAGTCAAACAATCCAATAATCCAAGAGAAAAAAAATAAAAAAATGAAAAAAAAAAAATATAGGCCTATATACTGTATATATATATATGTATATATACAGTATATCCTTACACTTTGCATACAATTAGGATGGCAACGAAATGATTTGCTTTACTTTAGGACAAATTCAAAAAGGTAAAAACGTGTTAGTAAAAACAGACAACACTGACGTGGACTGGCATGCTGCCATCTTGGATCACTAGCGCAGGAAGGGGGGGGCTGCGGGGGCTGCAGCCCCCCTCATATTGCCTCAGCCCCCCCCTCTGTCGGTCGTAAATCGCGCACCCAGCCCCGTCGACGATCGCGCCCCCCCGTCGACAATTGCGCAACCCCGGAGGTCGTAGCCCCCTGTGCTGCGCTTTAAAACCGTACTCCTTAAAACTGAGGTTTTAGAGTTTAACACGCAGCTGCGCACAAAGTTGAACGTGATTGCTGTGTAATGACCTACACAGGATCAGCTGATTCCTAGTTAAACTCGGGTTAATCTGCTTGGAAACCGGAAGTACTCTGATTTCTAGTTATACCCCAGCAGATGCAGTCTTAACTTAATGTTGGATGCATTTTGTGCTATAATTACCAACAAAACCTTAATGGGAATGTAAAGTGAACCCCCTCACATTGCCTCAGCCCCCCCTGACGGGTCGACCCCCCCCCCCCCCCCCCTCCGTCGGTCGTAAATCGCGCACGTAAATCGCGTATGTAAAGTAATATAATAAAACGCAAATAATGTTGAAATATATTATGAAATAGTCTAGGCTACTTTTTGTGGAAATCTGAGTCTGGAATCTGAATCTGCCCTCACCTACGTCAATCAATCAATTACTTGTCATTGTTTTCTCTTGGTGTGCATGCAAACGTGATTCATTAATTAATTGAAGACAAATTAATATGCAAGTAATTAGGGTAATTCCACGCCTATAAATTCTTGGAGAAGGAGAGGGTAGTTAGGATGAACATGTCTCGGAGGAGACAGAGGAGCAGAAGTTATATTTATTGTACTGCATTCGAGGTGTTGTGGACACGGTGGAAGATGCTAGGAAAGACACCACCACCACGCTCCGAAGAAAGTCTGTTTGGGATGATCTCTCAAACACATTTAATAGTAGATTTTTTTACAGACAAATAATCTGTTCTTTGTCGAGTTTTAGTTGGGCACTTGTCTATTTAAGCAACTCCTATATTGTAGCCTTTATTGTACTGAAGGCCTATCTGGCGTAATAAGTGTAAATGTATCATACATTATTATGAATACTACTAATAATAATAATTAATAAAACTAATTCTGTGTGTGTCGGTTATAATGGAGCCTTGTTTCATCCTGCAAACTCTAAAACCATGTCAGTTTCGAGATTAGACTAACACGCACAAAATACGCCCTCTAGTGTCTGATGTGAATTTCTCTGAAGACACAGCAATTGAGATCAAGGTACAACGCAGCTGCAGGTTAAACCACAGGTACATATGACACAGCAATGGAGCTTAAGACGTCACGTGACTTCTTGCGTCACCGACGAGTTTAAAACCGTGTTAAACTCTAAAAAGTGGCTAAGCTAGCGACAGAGCAATTGCCCCACTAACTTTTGTCATGTACTGACCTGTGAAAACAGACAGAGTGAAAGGACAATGAAGACACAGAGTGATACCTGTGCCGTCCACATGGCGTCTGAAGCGTGGGCGGAAGTCCACACCTGAGACCACCCAAATGGCAACAGTTCCGGTCTCAAAGGTTCCACTTACCGATTTCACAATATATGTGAAAAATAAAGTGTGCATATCACAAATATTACCGGGGAATCACATTCAACCCGTGAAAATTAACAGAAAGATTAATATCCTCTTTCAATTAAATTACATTCAAATTAATGTGGTGACACATTCTTGGGTTCACTACACACACATACACACACACACCAGTAGACAATACAAACAAACATGCATGGTTACACCCAGACCTGTAAACACACGCACACTGCTACAGTCCCTCCAAGCAACCATAGGACATACTCACCACCTGAGGGCCTGTCCTCTCTGAGACGTGTGTGCAGGGCCAAAGGGAGACCAAAGTCACCCCTCTCTCTCGCCTGTCATCCAATCAGACGAGTGGTGTTGTAAGGGTCGTGTGTTGCTGCGAGGGGGTGGATAGTACAGAGCCAGGTGAAGGAAACACAGGTAATCATGTCTTAGGTGCCACACATAAACAAGCCTAACCCCACACACACACATCTATACACGCACCTCTACGGTACACAGACACACACGCACACACACAGATGCATGCACACACACACACACACACACACACAAACACATACAATCAAGCCTGTAGCCCACACACACCTATATACGCACCTCTACAGTAAGTACACAGACACACGCACATGCACACACATGGATGCATGAACACGTACACAGATACACACACACCTACACACAAACACACACACACACACACACACACACAAACAAACACATAATGTAGCCTTACCCAACACACACCTGTACACACACACAGTGGCAGACAAACAGTTTTACCTTAGGAGTCAGTGGGTTGACATTGTCCTTGAATAAGAGTTAATGTTTCTCATGCAGAAATCAATCATGTTAACGGAGAATTAAGTGCTTTGAAAACACCCACTGTTCCCTCATTCTTCTCCCTTGTCCTCTTGTCTCTCCTGTACCTCCCTTTATCCCTATCCCCCTTCCTCCATTGCTCTCTCCCTTTTTTTTCCTTTACACTACCCGACTTTTCCAATGCAGAAAACTTGATTAGCTTTGTTTAGGATCATGTGTTGGTTAACAAAATGTTCATCTCAATCGAACTGTACTAACTGTCTTGTGTGTGTGTAGTCACTAGAGAAGTTCTGACAGGTTAAAAAAATCAAAATCACATTTCATTTCATAGGGCACTCCATGACTTCTATTGCCCTATTGGTTAAATTATCTATCTCACATTCTCCTTCCTGTTCCCTATGATCCCTGCCCCACCCTTATGGTCTTATCGTGTGTGTCTCCTGGAGCATACGGGAGACAGAACGCTCCACAAGAGGCCACATGACTGGACCGATAAGAGCAGATAGTATTCACACTCGCCGAGCATGATATTAAATTGCCCGTTTCACTGGTTTTCTCTTTTGATGGGGATTTATAGTGGGGAGAGGGTGTTAGTTGTGTGTGTGTGTGTGTGTGTGAGTGTGCAAAAGACTATTTATGTGTGTGTGTGTGTGTGTGTGTGTGCATGTGTGTGTGTGCATGTGTGTGTGTGGGTGTGTGTGTGTGAGTCTGCATGTGTGTGTGTGTGTCTTCCCAAGTCTATGTGCTTCCAGAAACATGGCGGGCCGCTTGTCCACTGTGCAGCAGACCAGAAGCTGGCATTGTCCCAGAGGCAGTCCTCTCCACACAGACACACACACACCAAGTAGACCCTGTAAACCACTGGGGGAGCATGGGGTTCCTCCAAGAGATGCAAACCCACACCAGTATGCAGCAGGAAGAAAAAGCGATCAATATAAGGAAATGGACAGCAGTTGTGATGAGAACGGTAGAGCAAGCAAATGAAAAAAAAGCAATGTTTAGACTTTAAACAATCCTACCAAACTTGAAGCTTATTAACTGTAGCTTAGTTATTTTATTTAGTTAAGAGGCTATGGACTTAGACACCAACTAAGATGGGATTTAATAATGCACTGTGACCTCAAAGCCCAGTTCAGACTGAAGATTTGTGATGAAACAAAGTCTTAGACCTTCGCAGAGAACGTTGCAGCGGTCTGAAGTGGTTAGTTAGTTGTTAGTTGCAGAGCTTTTGAAGCGGTGTTATCATTAATCTTTTTTCAGGGGAAGTACAGTGTCTGAAATAGCTCTGGAAAAAGGCGAGCAAAATTACCGAAAGCCAGTGCATCATCGGTTCAGCTTCCAACTCCTGGCATACGTTAGCGTAAGCACCCTGTATCCTCAAAATCTTTTGATTTCTCACTTTAGCCCTTTCTTTTCTTCGTCGTCTATTACTACAAGGTCTTCCGTGTTTATACAATGTACTTCAGGAGACGATGTGGCTGCTCGAAACGATCTGTGCTTGCGCTTGTTGCAGCGATGTGAGCGGCCCAGTTTCGGAACATTATATTGTAATTATTTTGCAAGCAGCAGCCCGCTGCAAGCAGTCTCACTGCAAAACAGTCAAATGGGCAAGATCCCCTCAAAAGCTCCCAAATTTCCAGCGACTGAAGCTCAAGCTAATGAAAACATGTCGTTCTTGCAAAGATTCTTGTGTGCACCCTGATCATGCAGAATATATTTTTCAAACACTCCAAGTGTCTCGGAGAGTAGATAGGAGGGTAGATAGAAGAGGGCGTGTGAGTGAGTGCTCTCCCCCCGCTGGCGCCCATCAGCGCATTAGCGCTGACCCCACTCAGCGCGATGCGAAACACCTGCGACAGGGGGGGAAGACTCCCGAGCAGACACGGGACTCTGAATGAGGAGTTTTGAAAGCCTTTTGCCAAACATGGTAACGGGGGTGTCCTGTGTTCCAGACGTGAGGAGAGACGTTCCTAGACATGAACTCCCACTCGAGTCACCAAACAGCCATTGGAGCCATTGGTTGGTGACAATTAAAAACTGCCCGAGACAGGAACTGCCCTGGGGGATTGACTTTCGCGTGCAGTAAACTCTTAAAAAAAATCTTTGTGTTGGATTAACCCCTCTGAGGGGGAGTGATGCTTAGCTAACAACTTTTGTTTTATGTACTTTTTATCATCGGAGGAGACTGGTGCTCATGAACTTTATCGGAGGTTTCTCCATGGCCAGGGAGACCATTTTTGTTTTCTGTTTGGCAGAGCCCAGGACCTGGTCATTTTGTTAATAAAAGTGTCATTTGACTTGTGTTCACTTGGCGGAGGTTGACCACCCACAGAGCTGGGTTACCACAAACCACATACATGCAGTCTCACACCTACATACACATACCATCCCTCTGTTTCTCTCACTCTATCAGTCTATCCAAATATTTGTCTGACAGCATGCATTTGCCCTAATGATATTCAAGGAACTGTAGTGAAAGTAAATATACATCGCCCACCCCTGCAGGAATGCTACACACAGATTCGAAGTCCGAAACAAACAGCAATCCTCTATTTTAAAAACTAAAACTAAAACTACTACATCTTGACTGTAAGGAGGAAGGGTGTAGGGTGTGTGTGGTATTGATAAGGTATTTTCATGAGTAAATGTATGCCTATTAGGCAATTATATTATTAGTTGAGAAGGCAGAGCAAGTTGAGGCCGTAGCTTTCTGCTTACTGCATTGCGTGTGCTGCTGAAAACTACAATTGCTTTGTTATTGATAATTTTGTTTCATAAGGAGGCGTTTGCGGACAACCGTCATTTCAAGCTGTTATTTAATCTGAGAATTTCCCTAACTTGTTGCCAACCTTTTCCGCATGTACGTGATTGCATGCGGAAAAGGGTTATGTGCATGTAATGTGCATGTAATGTAAATAATACATAATACATTTAGATTAATAAACCAAATAACAAAATGCATAGTCCAGACCAGCTAAAATATTCCAATGGCAAAATAAAGAGGCATTTGGATGTGAACATAAATAACGAATACAATAGGCGTAGGCCTAGGCTATAATAGGCCATAATAAAACAGTACAACAGTATCTTATTCTTAAATAAATGAGAATATGACGTGCATGTAATGTAAATAAAAGTCTATCCAACAAGGGCAGCAAATAACAACAAAATAATCTGATAAAATCACGTAGGATTTTGTCAGACAGGATATGGCATTAAAGGATATGCAATACCGAACTTGAACAAAATAATTAGGATGGCATACAAGAAATAGCTAATAGCAAGAAATTGAAGTGGAAGTAGAACAACTTTTCTCAACTTTGCTACCCCTAGCGTTTCCACGTGGTATTATTGTTTGCGTCATGGTCGCAAAGGCAATCAGTTTCGATTTTAAGCAATTTCTCCATCCGCGCATCTCTAGTGTGCGCGTGTGTTCCCTATGTGTTTTTTTCACTATTTGCATGTGAGGTGATCTTCTCCCGGTGTGTGTGCAAAAGCTGCTCACTCGCTCCACCTCCACCAAGGTGGGCCGTGCTGCTAACCAGCCTGGTCCCCGACCTGTCTCTGCCCATGCAGCAAATGTAACCTGACGTGTGGTAAGCAGCCTCTGCAGCGTAGCGTGCAGGTGGTGTGTGGCCTTCAGCTAGTGCTGGTGTTTTATAAGCAGCACTGACCTCCCGCCAGCACTTTAAAACAAAACTGGGGGGGGGGGGGGTCATTTTTTTCCATGCCGACGTTTGGTCCGGGTCAACAACTCCTATAGCTTTGTCTTTGTGGTGTTGTGTATATACTGATGTGTTGTCAAAAACACTAAACGTTGTTTGTCTTCACTTGTTGTTTGTATTATTTAATAACAAAATAATAGGGTAGTGGTTGTTAGGTTATTCCCAAATGAAAGGTACTGTGTTAGATCCCCAATGTCTGCAGCCTACCTGTAAGTGTCCTTGAGCAACACATCTCCACCTCTACCTTCTGCTTTAATGGCCTGGCCCGGTGAATCTGAAATCACTGTCGGGTTGCTTTGGGTAAAAGTGTCCTCCGGTACATCATGAGACCTACAGACCTACGGTACATCATGAGACCTACAGACCTCCGGTACATCATGAGACCTACAGACCTCCGGTACATCATGAGACCTACAGACCTACGGTACATAATGAGACCTACAGACCTCCGGTACATCATGAGACCTACAGACCTCTGGTACATCATGAGACCTACAGACCTCCAGTATATTATGAGACCTACAGACCTACTGTATATCATGAGACCTACAGTATATTATGAGACCTACAGACCTCCGGTATATTATGAGACCTATAGAGCTACGGTATATCATGAGGTCCCCAATGTCTGCAGCCTACCTGTAGGTGTCCTTGAGCAACATGTCTCCACCTCTACCTTCTCCTTTAATGGCCTGGCCTGGTGAATCCGCAATCACTGTGTTGGGTTGCTTTGGGTAAAAGCGTCCTTCGGTACATCATGAGACATACAGACCTACGGTACATCATGAGACCTACAGACCTCCGGTATATCATGCAACCTACAGACCTACGGTATATCATGAGACCTACAGACCGCCGGTACATCATGAGACCTACAGACCTCCTGTACATCATGAGATCTACAGACCTCCAGTATATTATGAGACCTACAGACTTCTGGTATATAATGAGACCTACAGACCTACGGTATATTATTAGACCTACAGACCTACGGTATATCATGAGATCCCCAATGTCTGCAGCCTACCTGTAGGTGTCCTTGAGCAACACATCTCAACATCTACGTTCTCCTTTAATGGCCTGTCCGGTGAATCTGAAATCACTGTGTCGGGTTGCTTTGGGTAAAAGTGTCCTCCGGTACATAATGAGACCTACAGACCTCCGGTACATCATGAGACCTACAGACCTACGGTATATTCTGAGACCTACAGACCTACGGTATATCATGAGACCTACAGACCTACGGTATGTCATGAGACATAGTATATCCTGAGACCTACGGTATATCATGAGACATACCGACCTACGGTTTATCATGAGACCTACAGACCTACGGTATATCATGAGACATAGTATATCCCGAGACCTACGGTATATCATGAGACATACAGACCTACGGTATATCATGAGACCTACAGACCTATGGTATATCCTGAGACCTACACCTACGGTATATCATGAGACTTACAGACCTATGGTATATGCTGAGACCTACAGACCTACGGTATATCATGAGACCTACAGACTTACGGTATATCATGAGACCTACAGACCAATGGTATATCCTGAGACCTACTGACCTATGGTACATCATGAGACCTACGGTATATCATGAGACCTCTGGTATATCATGAGGTGTGAATTGAATGCAGCATTCTCTCGGCAGACTGAGACCTACCTACATACCGTATGACTGCCTCCCGTGAGACTGTTTAAACTCTCCCCTGCTGTCACCCCCCACCTCCCATCTGTATTATTCTCCTCTGGCAGACTTTTGGCTTCTACATTCTCTCCTATTCTCAGCACTTCGGCACTCCACTCACCTTCTTCATTCTGATTAGCCATGGTCCGTGCTGGAACTCTTTCCTCGAGTGATGTCCTCAGTGCTCGGCCTGCGCTATGCTAACCAATCACACGTGAGTTATTGCCTGTCCTCTGCATGTGGCTTGAAGCGAGAGCGTGCAAAGTACCAGGTGTGTGCCAAACCTCATTTCACCTGCTATTAAGAGGATGAGCTGGGCTAAGGGAAAACAGGGAAGATGGATGTTTCGCTGTTCAAAGTGTAAAAACACAACACACACACACTGAAAAAAATGTAAACACAGCTCTATCCTTTCTAGCATCTTCTGTAAAAGACTACCATTACAATGCATAATTAATTCTCATTATACATACTGAATTTTGCCATTTTGCAATGCAAACACCATGGAAATGTAGGCAATGGCAATATTGTACTTGATTAGTTTGACTTGCTGTTTCATTATATTGTAACGTTCACAGTTACTCGGACACGGAGATCTCTTTAACTGGTTTATTACGTAACTCAACCGTCGTTATTACCGGCTACGACCACGCCGAAACTGTCGCTCTCTCAACACAAAACCCGCGACACACCCATCACCAAGACAACCAACTGTAACTTTTCTGATACCCAGGCATCCCCGCCCCCCCGGTTACTCGGCCAATCCCCTGCAACGCCTGACATCGCTCTACATGCGCTGTCAGCAGTTAACAGAGAGTAAGGACATAGACACAGAGACAACATAATGCACATTATACAAGAACTTAACCTGTAAACAACAAACACATCCAGGACGTTACACTACCCCCCCACCACCAAGTTCCTTGTCCCCGAGGGAACAAACAAAGTCTGCAAGACGCCGGGGTGGCCTCCTTGACCTTCGTGGGCGTGAGACAGGGGATAATGGGCTTAACACAGGGTTACCTCCATCTTGCACTTGCTGAGGGGGTTGATAGGGGTGTGTGGGTGGTACAGGAGCGTGGAGTGGGGAACGTGGGGTTCCTGAGACTTGGGGTGAAGCACTGCCCTGATAGGGTGCCAGTCTGTCTCTGTGCAGTGCTACCTTCCTTCCTCTTGGTGGCAGCTGCACCCGATACACCAGCCAGCTGCTGACCCAGTGTGCGGTGGAGTCTCTCCACAAGACCGTCACTTTGAGGCCGTAATGGGGTGGTACGTGTCTTCTTTATGCCCAGACAACTGCACAAATGGCGGCAAACACCCGGGACTCGAAATTCCTCCCCTGATCACTGTGCAACGTGTCAGGCAACCCAAACCGGCTGAATATGCCCCCCAGCAGGGCACCAGCTACAGTCTCTGACTCCTGGTCTGGGAGGGCATAGGCCTCTGGCCACTTTGTAAAATAGTCAATGGCAGAGAGGATGTAGATGTTACCATTATCTGTTTGGGGAAGTGGGCCCACAATATCGACAGCCACCCTCTCCATGGGGGCCCCTACTAGATGTTGCTGCAGGTGGGCATGTGACCGACCTGGTGGGCCTTTCCGCGCTGTGCACAAGTCACACCGCCGGCAGAAGTCTTCAACGTCCCTCCGAAAACGTCCCCAATAGCAGCTCTGACGGAGACGGCGGAGCGTCTTGGTCACCCCGAAGTGGCCTGACCCCGGAGCTCCATGCACGGCCTGCAGCACAGCTGTCCTCAGGCCCCTGGGGACCACCAGCTGCCAACGCTCCTCCCCTGTAGCAGGCTCTTTCCACGCCCTCTGCAGAATGCCATCACAGGCGCAGCGCGTCGAACTTCGACCACAGCCCCTTGGTGGCCTGTGAGAGTCTTGCCACCTCTTCCCACGGTGGCCTCTGCCGTGACTCCACCCACTGGCGCACAGGCTGTAAGTCGAGGTCGACCTCCTGCTGATGCCTCCATTCCCCGGGACTCACCGTCTGCAGCTCCCGACAGACAACCACTTCAGCCTGCCGCACTACCTGCTGCTGCTGCTCTTCACACAGTTCATGTTCACGACTGTCCCTTCATTCACAATAGCTGCACCCGTCCATAGCACATGGGCGACGGGAAAGGGCGTCTGCATTGCTGTGTTGTGCCCCTGCCCGGTGCACCACCGTGAATACATAGGCCTGGAGCTCCTCCAACCACCTGGCGACCTGCCCCTCCGGCTCCCTGAATGACATCAGCCACTGGAGAGCTGAATGGTCGGTTCTCCAGTGAAGGTCAGCCCGCACAGGTAATATTTGAAATGGCGCACAGAAAGCACCACTGCCAGGAGCTCACGTCGGGTTACACAGTAGCGCCTTTCAGCCTTGTTAAACACCCGGCTGAAATAGGCCACCACCCTCTCTCCGTCAGCACCCACCTGCGACAGCACTCCTCCGACGCCAACCCCACTGGCATCAGTGTCCAACACAAATGGGAGAGAGGGGTCAGCTGGGGCTAGCACAGGGGCATTGCTGAGGGCCCGGCGCAGCTGAACAAACGCCTCCAGGCATGCTTCTGTCCAGACAAACTCTCTGTCTTTCTGCAACAACTGGAACAGGGGGGCAGCTATGCACGAGAAACCCCGTACAAATCTTCGGTAGTACGAGGCGAGGCCCAAAAAACTCTTCACCTCCTTTTGCGTTGACGGGACGGGCCAGTCTACCACCGCCTGCACTTTGTCCCGTACAGTGCTAATTCCCTCCTGCCCCACTCTGTGTCCCAGAAAAGTCACCTGGCGCTGCATGAAATGACACTTATCTGGGTGGAGCTTCAGCCCAGCGGCCCTGATTCCCTCCAGCACGCGGCGTAACGACATCAGGGCAGCATCGAAGGAGGGTCCATGTGCCAAAATGTCGTCCAAATAAACCAGGCACTCCCGGCGTGGTATGCCAGTCAGCACCCGGTCCATTAGTCTGGCAAAAGTAGCCGGAGCATTGCACAAGCCAAAGCTGAGGACCTTGAACTGCCAGAGCCCACGTCCAGTGCAAAAGGCAGTCTTTGGTCGGGCAGATGGGGAGAGTGGCACCTGGTAATAGCCAGACCGGAGGTCCAGCGAGGAAAACCAGGCGGAGCCTGAGACTAAGTCCAGAGACTCGTCCACACGGGGCAGTGGATATGAGTCTTTCCTCGTTACCCCGTTCAGCAGTCTGTAATCAGAGCAGAGGCGCCACTCACCATTCTTTTTGGGGACCATGACCACCGCGGCCGCCCAGGGGCTGTCTGAGGGTTCGATGATGTCTGCCTGGAGCATGTTCCAGACAGCTTTGTCACATGCCTCTTGCCGCGCCAGTGGAAGCCTGCGAGGCCGACACTTTATGGGATAGGCGTCGCCAGTGTCAATCTCGTGCTCCACCAGCTGCGTTCGCCCGACCTCATCCTCATTCAGTGCAAAACTGTCCTTAAATTCCAACAAAAGCACCCATAACAGCTCCCGCTGTCGTGAGTCCAGGCCATCACAGTTCTCCATCCAGATTTTCCGTATAGCAGGCTGCGTCGCCCCCTCCTCCGCCTGGGGCAGCAGGGCCGGGGTGGAGTGGCCCCTGCTGATGGAGGTTGGCGCTGCCGGCAAGGGTGCAATGGTGTTGGGGCCTGTCACCTCTGCCCCCACCTGATGCTCTGCCGTAACAACTTCTCGTGCTGGCAAAGCGGCTGGAGCAGTGGACAGAGGCATTGTGGCCGCCAACATAATGGCAGGCCCATCCTGGAATCTCAGCGTGCCTCCTCCCAGGTCCAGCTGGCAGCCTGTAGCCTTAAGAAAATCCAGTCCCAGTATGCACGGGTCCTGCACCCCTGCCACCCACACTGGGTGGCGGACAGCCCTGCCCCCCACAGTCAGAGTCATCATGCCCTTGCCTCGCATTGGTGCCAGTCCGCCCGTGACTGCCTGGCCTGGCACCACATCAGGTCTTACGAGTGTAACTGTGGATCCCGTATCCACAAGGGCAGAGCAGGGGACCCCCTCTACAGTCACCGGGACGTGGCAAAAGTCCTCAACACATGTCCGTCCCACCACTACCACTAGCTCCGGGGAAATGTTGTCGTCTGCTTCTGGGGAAAGTGGAGCCTGGCTTCCCCGTCTGTGCTGCTGGGCCCCTCCTGTAGACGACGAAGAGGGGGCTGAGGCTGGGGTCTGCACAGTCCCTCCTATGCAGACCCTGGGCCGTTTCCCGGGCCCGTGGAAGCTTTTGGGCACTGCCTGAGGAGGTGCCCTGGTTGGCCACACCCCCAACACAGCCTGGGTGATGTGTGTGGGGTACGGGTTGTTTGGAGAGTCATAGCCCGTATCAGTTCGGTTATCTCCGACGCCCACGCTGGCTTCTCCAGGCCTGCGCTGATGCCCACCGCCACTCTAGTTGTAGGCATGCCCTCACTGCGGCTTCTTCCAGCTGACACGCCCCACACAATCTCCCTCTCCACTGCCAACTCCAAAGCAGCCTGCACAGATTGAGGGTGCTCAAGCTGCACATGCACACGCAGCTCAGTGGGTGACAGAGCTCTGATGAACTGGTCTCTCCAACTCACTCTGAACATCAGGTGGCATGTGCGCATATGCCCGCCTAGTGAGGCTCTCTATGTCATTGGCCAAGACCCGCAGGGGCTCCCCTGGAAGCCTGCATCGGCTGCTGAGTTCATTTTTTAGTAAATCAGGCCGCACACACTGTCCAAAACGCCTCTTCAGTGCCCCCACCAAAGCCCCATAATCATGCCTGTCCTCTGGGCTAATAAGCAAAAGGCATTTTAATGCATCGTCCGTGAGGCACATAGCAAGCTGTAGGGCTTTCTCTTCCTCCGTCCATTCCCCCGCGTGAGCAAGCAACTCAAACTGTGCATGGAAAGCCTCCCAATCTGACGTACCCCCATACTTGGGTGTTTTCAATGGGGACACGGTGTAACGGGCGCCGCCGCGATCGTTGTTACGGTCCCGAGGCTCCGCGCGGGATTTCGATATTGCCCCTGCAGCCATGCCAGCATTAGCAGCCATCCTCACAGCCGAATCCCTGACGTGAGATCTTGCCTGCTCCACCCTCCGAAGCTCCTCGGGCCATCCGCCATCTGCTCCCTCCTCCTTAACATCCACGTTCGAAAAATATTTCTCCATGCCGCCATGTTACGTGCCAACACAGTAGGGCGACCGGTCCGCTAACTAGCTTAACCGACTAAAAAAATAAAAATAAAAACCTACAAATTACGTCCAAGAAAACATGCCTTCCGAGCGTAATTGCTTTACTTCTGACACCAGTTGTAACGTTCACAGTTACTCGGACACGGAGATCTCTTTAACTGGTTTATTACGTAACTCAACCGTCGTTATTACTGGCTACGACCACGCCGAAACTGTCGCTCTCTCAACACAAAACCCGCGACACACACCCATCACCAAGACAACCAACTGTAACTTTTCTGATACCCAGGCATCCCCGCCCCCCCACGGTTACTCGGCCAATCCCCTGCAACGCCTGACATCGCTCTACATGCGCTGTCAGCAGTTAACAGAGAGTAAGGACATAGACACAGAGACAACATAATGCACATTATACAAGAACTTAACCTGTAAACAACAAACACATCCAGGATGTTACAATATGTTAAGGGAAAATACTAAACACTCATGCTCCATTCACTTTAAATTACCTTAAATAATTGCTAGACCAAGAGGTGCTTGTCATGTATGTCAACTTAGTACATTACATTAAATGTGTTTTAATAATAATAATTTCTAAAATAGAGGCTACACTCGGTAATCACAAAGATGATATATAATGTATTAAAAAAAACACAACAACCTTTTAGTTTGTTCAGGAGCTTGAAAAGCCTATGCATTGCAGGTAAAGTGACGTTCTACAGTATAGTAGTATTAGGTGAGCAGTTTTTTTTGCTTTTCAGTGCAAGTCAAACATGACAAAGATTGCATGTTAATATTGCAGTGAATGTAATAGATTAGGCTAAGTAATCCTTGAAGAACTCAGAAGTCTTCTGATACTTTTGGAAGTTTGTGAGAGACTCTGCAAGGCAATATAGTGCTAGGTAGCCCATTCCTGAAGGAATCATACTATTTCAACAAATATTTCTTACAAAAAGTTAATTCAATTAGGGATCAGCTGTTGCCGGGATGTTACAGGCCATCTATAGCTAATATAAGAAATCTCATTATGGTTAATAAAGATTGTTGCTTTGAATTTAAAACTCTTAGAGAGATAGATGTCGAAAAACTTCTTCTTACAATTAAGTGTGACAAACCTTGTGGGCTGGATAATTTAGATGGCAAACTTCTAAAGCTTGCAGCAAAAGTAATAGCAAAACCACTGTCATATTTTCAATTTGTGTTTTAAAGAATCTATTTATCCAAATCTATGGAAGATTGCAAAAGTCACTCCTCTGCCAAAAAACTGCAGAGTGAATACTTTATGACAAGCCAAGACAATAACTGCTGAAACACATTCCCATCACCTGCTAGCTAAATATCACATTATGCTATTGATATTGTCACCTGGAAAGGTAATTGCTTGGACATTTCCCAAGTGGTCAGGTGCCAATTAACAATGCCTGGCCATGCAGAAGGACCCCCTTCTCTTAAAAAGTACGACAAAGAACATGAGGGGACAACTGAATAAAAATGGACATTTACCTGTTTTCTGTCCTCTAGCGTGAGGACGGCGCCTGGGTGATATGACATCGCGTTTAAACTTCCAAACCCCTTAAGCTTCTCATCGACTGAAAAAAACTCATCCTGACTGGAGACACAAAGTGTTGTCCCTTACCTAAGTAATCGCTTTTGAAATGCTAAGCCCACGGAGGATCACTGGAGGATCGCTCCCCGTGGCATGATGGGAGTATGATTCAGAATGACTCGGCATGTCAGAGAAATTTAAGTGAAAAAAGGGGGAAAAACTACTGTAGTGTATTTTCTGTTATACATTTACAGGTTGTTCTCCTTATTTCTTTTATTCATCATATTCACTCATCCTATACATAAAGAATGTTTCTGTTTAAGGAGAACACATGTGTTCTTCCACAACAGATAGAGACATACAGATATCTCTAAGTGCCAACAGTGTACCATGAAGCTCTTTCCCATGGCCTTGGAAAGGCTTACATACGTGATTATGAGAGTTTGTCTTTGATCGTAAAACCAAAACGTTATCTGCTAGATGGGAGTACAGTACATTGAATGACTTCCCGTTTGTGTTCTCTGTTAAATAAAAAGTTATTTATTCAGACACTTTGCCAGCATTCTGGCAGCTGAGAAGAATATACCACACTACAATGTTCTTCAGCAACATCTCTCAATGCTGAATGAGAATCCCCATGCTGACTTAATGCAGCAGGCTTGGTAGGTGTCGCTGTTGCGGTAAGCATCGACTCATTTCCGGTCTACCTCTTGCTCTGTGTACACTGTTTGGTGTTGTAGCTGTCGGTGAACGCTAAATATACATTTGTTTTACTCGTTACAGCGGTTATTTACCCGCTTAAACATTTAAACTTAAAATAGCGACAAGTCGCTATTTTAAGTCTTCACACACTAGTTACATTAAGCATTAGCAGTTAGCGATGGCTTCTCCCTCTTCCTCTGCTCCTCTGTCCTGCTCAGTGTGCCAAATGTTTAGTTACTCCTCCACCTCTTTTAGTGATAATGGTACCTGTATTAAATGTAGTTTATTTAGTGCGCTGGAGGTGAGGATTAGTGACTTAGAGGCCCGGTACCGCACCACACCGTCTCCGGTAGTCTGTGCGGGCCGGCCGGCGGTAGCCCTAGTTAGCCGTCCCCCGGTAGACCCCGAGCAGCCGGGAAGCCACGGAGAGTGGGTGACTGTCCGGGGGAAGCGTAGCGGCAACCCACTGAAGCCCACGGCTCACCACCAGACCACTCACGTTTCTAATACGTTTTCCCCACTCAGCGACGCACCCGCTGAGGAGCAGACTCTGGTTATTGGCTCTTCTATAGTCAGAAACGTGAAGTTAGCGAAGCCAGCGGCCATAGTCAAATGTATCCCTGGGGCCAGAGCGGGCGACGTTGAATCCTATTTAAAACTGCTGGCTAAAGACAAACGTAAATATCATAAGATTGTTATTCACGTCGGCGGTAATGACTCCCGATTACGCCAATCGGAGGTCACTAAAATTAATGTGGAATCGGTGTGTAGATACGCCAAAACAATGTCGGACACCGTAGTTTTCTCTGGACCCCTGCCCAATGTGACCAGTGACGTCATGTATAGCCGCATGGCGTCCTTCCACCGCTGGCTGTCCAGGTGGTGTCCAGCAAACCATGTGGGCTTCATTGATAATTGGCAGCCTTTTTGGGGAAAACCTGGTTTGATTGGGAGAGACGGCATCCATCCCACATTGGATGGAGCGGCTCTCTTATCCAGGAATATGATGCAGTTTATTTCTAAAACCTGACAGTCCAGAGTTGGGACCAGGAAGCAGAGTTGCTGTTTAACACACTTCTCTGCGCTTCCTCTAGTACAGTCCCCCACCCACCACCCCATAGAGACTGTGTCTGTCCCCCGACCGCCTACATTATGTAAAGAAATAAAAACAAGAGAAGTTAACCATGAAAACCTAATAAAAATTAAAACCAACTCCTCAGTAGCACAAAATAAAATAATTAAATGTGGACTGTTAAATATCCTGTCATCCAAAGCTGTTCTAGTGAATGAATTAATATCAGATTATGATATTGATTTGCTTTGTCTTACTGAGACCTGGTTGTCCCATGAGGATTATGTTAGCCTAAATGAATCCACCCCCCCCAGTCATATTAATACTCACATTCCCCGAGGCGCAGGCCGAGGAGGTGGAGTAGCAGCTATATATGATTCGAGGGTTTTAATGGACCCTAAACCAAAACTCAATTATAATTCATTTGAAAGCATTATTCTTAGTCTTTCTCACCCAAACTGGAAAACACTGCAGCCAGTCCTATTTGTTATAGTGTACCGCGCCCCTGGACCGTACTCTGATTTTATATCTGAATTCTCAGAGTTTCTATCAAGTTTAGTTCTTAAATCAGATAAAGTAATTATTGTAGGTGATTTTAATGTCCATGTGGATGTTACAAATGACAGCCTTAGTAACGCATTTACCTCATTAATAGACTCAATTGGCTTCTGTCAGAGTGTGAATAAACCAACCCATTGTTTTAATCACACTCTTGACCTTGTTCTATCATATGGCATGGATATTGAACATTTAATAGTTTTTCCACATAATCCTCTCCTATCTGACCATTATTTAATAACTTTTGAATTTCTATTATTTGACTATAAGCCATTAAGCAAAACTTCCTACAGCAGATGTCTATCTGACAGTGCTGTAGCTAAATTTAAGGAGGAGATTGCATCAGTGTTTAATTCAATGCCATATCTGAATATAACGGAGTCCTATATTAACTTTAGTCACTCCCAAATTGATAATCTTGTTAATAGTGCTGTAGGCTCTCTACAATCAACATTAGATTCTATCGCTCCTAGAAAACAGAAAATAATAAAACATAGGAAACTAGCAAAACAAACTCGTCAATTAAAACAAGAAACAAGGAAATCAGAAAGGAAATGGCGCGCTTCCAATTTATTAGAAAATCGCTTAATATGGCAAAATAATCTTAAAAATTATAGAAAGGCCCTCCGTAATGCCAGAGGAGCCTTTTACTCGGCACTAATAGAAGAAAATAAAAACAACCCCAGGTTCCTCTTCAGCACTGTAGCCAGGCTGACAGAGAGTCACAGCTCTATTGAGCCATGTATCCCCATCAACTTAAGTAGCAATGACTTCATGAACTTCTTTTATAATAAAATTATTACTATTAGAGAGAAAATTAGTCACCAAATGCCCTCAATAGGTATCGCTGGCTCTCCAACATCAGACACTTTGACTGGTGCAAACTTAGATGTGTATTTGGAGTGTTTCTCTGCTGTCAGTCTTCATCAGTTAACTTCTATAATTTCTTCATCAAAGTCATCAACCTGTCTGTTAGACCCCATCCCAACTAGGCTGCTTAAAGAAATTGTACCCTTAATTGGCACTTCTTTACTGGAAATGATTAATCTTTCTTTATTATCAGGATATGTACCACAGTCCTTTAAAGTAGCTGTAATTAAACCCCTTCTTAAAAAGCCCACTCTTGACCCAGGGGTTTTAGCCAACTATAGACCGATTTCTAATCTCCCCTTTCTGTCTAAAATTCTGGAGAAAGTAGTCGCCAAACAATTGTGTGACTTTCTACACAACAATAGTTTATTCGAGGATTTCCAGTCAGGATTTAGAGTTCATCATAGCACAGAGACAGCTCTGGTTAAAGTTAATAATGACCTTTTGATTGCTTCTGACAATGGACTTGTCTCTGTACTTGTATTATTAGATCTTAGTGCTGCCTTTGACACCATTGATCATAGTATTCTTTTACAGAGACTCGAGCATGAAATTGGCATCAAAGGAACCGCACTAAGCTGGTTTATGTCATATCTATCAGATCGTTCACAGTTTGTACATGTGAATGATGAATCTTCAACTTGGACCAATACTATTTACTATATATATGCTCCCTTTAGGCGATATTATTAGAAATCACTCCATTAACTTTCATTGTTATGCAGATGATACGCAGTTATATCTATCAATCAAACCCGATGAAATTAATCAATTATCTAAATTACAAACATGTCTTAAAGACATAAAATCCTGGATGAGCTGCAATTTTCTGATGTTAAACTCAGAGAAAACCGAAATTCTTGTACTTGGCCCCAAAAACCTTAGAGACTTAATGTCTACAGATATAGCTACTCTAGATGGCATTACATTGGCCTCTAGCACCACTGTCAGGAATCTTGGAGTTATCTTTGATCAGGATCTGTCATTTAATTCCCACATAAAGCAGACCTCTAGGACTGCCTTTTTTCATTTACGTAATATTACAAAAATCAGACGCATCCTATCAAAGACAGACGCAGAAAAACTAATCCATGCATTTGTTACCTCAAGGCTGGATTACTGCAACTCCTTATTATCAGGATGTCCTAATAAATCCATTAAGATGCTCCAATTAATTCAAAACGCTGCAGCACGAGTACTGACAGGAACTAGGAAAAGAGATCACATCTCTCCTGTACTAGCTTCTCTGCATTGGCTCCCTGTAAAATTTAGAATAGAATTTAAAATCCTCCTCCTCACCTATAAAGCTCTTCATGGGCAGGCCCCTTCATATCTCAAAGAGCTCATAGTACCCTACTACCCCACTAGAACACTGCGTTCTCTGAATGCAGGGCTACTGGTGGTTCCAATAGTTTCTAAAAGTAGAACCGGAGCCAGAGCCTTCAGTTACCAAGCTCCTCTTCAGTGGAACCAGCTTCCAGTTGTGGTTCGGGAGGCAGACACCCTCTCCACATTTAAGAGTAGGCTTAAGACGTTCCTCTTTGATAAAGCTTATAGTTAGGGCTGGATCAGGTGAGTCCTGAACCATCCCTTAGTTATGCTGCTATAGGCCTAGACTATCGGGGGATTTCCCTTGGTGCACTGAGTCTCTCTCTCTCTCGCTCTCTCTCTCTCTCTCTCTGTGCACACATTCATGTCCCATTAATGCATGTTACTAACACTTCTTCCCTGGAGTTCTTGTGTTTTCTCGTCTCGCAGGTTCTCATGGATCCTGGCGGAGCCTCCATGGTCCTGCTTGACTGCCATTGCTAATATCAGTTACCAGTTATATATAGTTACTGTTGATGCTGCTCGCTGTCCCCCATCATTGGTGCTGTCTTCATCATCATGTTCATTAGTGTATTGATGTAGTCTCTCTCTCTCTCTCTCTCTCTCTCTCTCTCTCTCTCTCTCTCTCTCTCTCTCTCTCTCTCTCTCTCTCTCTCTCTCACCCCAACTGGTCAAGGCAGATGACCACCCACCTAGAGCCGAAGGGTCTGTCCAAGGTTTCTGCCTTTTAACAGGCAGTTTTTCCTTGCCCCCGTGCCAAGTGCTTGCTCATGGTGGTACTGTTGGGTCTCTGTAAATGTTATTAGGAGTTTGGTCTAGACCTGCTCCATTTGAAAAGTGCCCTGAGATAACTTCTGTTATGAATTGGCACTATACAAATAAAATTGAATTGAAATTGAATTGAATTGAATTAATGCTCACTTTTCATTTGTATTAAAGTAAAAAACAAAAAGTATGCTCATCATTTTTAGACACGAATAAGGAACAAAAGTTCTCGCTTAAAATAACTGTGATCTAATTTCAATACATAAGACTGGCAATGGATTCTAGTCCTTGCCAGTGTCAATATGAAATGGATGTTGCATATTGGTAGCAAAAAACACAGGGTTAGCGTGTCAGCATAGATGACAATGAAGTCGGCCCCACGGTGGGTAGTAGGGTCAGTGTTTAGCCCTTTACGCTTTGCAGCCTCCGTTTTGTCTGTATTTTTTCTTGCCAACCGAAGCCAGAGAGATGTATCTCATTTTTACCTCACACAACACCATTTGCTACTGTCCCTACCATGAACTGAAAAGAGATCTCGCGAGCAATGGATCACGGAGAATCATGTCAGACCTTTTTTACACTTACAGTTGACCAGACTGACCTACAGTAAAACGTTTAAAAAAAAAAAAAAAGTAGTAGTAGGTACATTCAATAGACGTAATGACACACACACACACACACACACACTGAAAACTGTATAATATGAGTACTTGCGTCCGGCATTCACCTGAATTTCTATGCTTGCAGGGTGTTTTCACACCTATAGCTTACCAGTGGCTCAGTTGTAACAATGCACTATGTCCCTGGTTTAGTTTGTGTTCACACAGCGAGATTTAAAAGAGGAACAAATTGAAAAGAAAAGGCAACATGAATGTCAACTAAAATGGAAACATATAAAGCATATAACCAGGGATGGCTGGTATCAATGGGCTAGTGGGGCTAAGCCCTCCCTATCTTTTACAATAAACATGAAAACATTATTAAATGAATTAAAATATTAAAATACAATAATTACTAAAACTTAGAATTGGTTGATTTTAGTGCGACGGGAGAAGCAACAGCACCAAATAATCACAAAAACGCAGGAGATACAATATGTTATCCCTGGTTATATGCAGGCGGCGCGCACAGACGCAGCGGCTAGGAGCAATCACAACCGGCATAGTTTTTGCACTTTATTGGTGGCACTGGGCATTATTTTGCACGTTTTTGGGGCAGTGGCATTACAATACAGCCACTCTGAACTCCTGCAATTAAACACTGGAGTAGACCATCTACCAGCCGAGTACTACATCCCTCCTGAGATCATCAGACCATCTCCCGAGGACCCCGCAGCAGCAAGCCGGCGAAGGAGGCGCTGTGAGCGGCGGCAGAAGAGAGGTAAGCGGGCTGGCGTATGGGCTAGGCTAAAGGCTAACCCATTCAAACCACCGCTCCCTACCATCTTCCTCTCCAACGCCCGGTCGATCCGCGGAAAGATGGATGAGATACGGCTACACATGGCGGCAAAGAGGATTAATTACAACTGTTGCTGCATGATTTTCACAGAAACCTGGCTGGACAGCACCTCCCCGGACGCGGCTATCGAGCTAGCGGGACGCACCGCCTACAGAGCCGACAGGACTGCGGACTCTGGCAAAAAGATCGGCGGAGGATTATGCATCTATACCAACAACTCTTGGTGCACCAACGTGGCCGTAGTGAGTAAACTGTGCAGTCCAGAGGTAGAACTTATGTTGCTAAAATGCAGACCGTTTTACCTACCGAGGGAGTTCACTGCTGTTTACATCTGTGCTGTTTACATTCCACCAGATGCTAATGCTAAGCTAGCGCTAGCACAGGTCCACGACAGCATAAACGACAGCTTAGTAGCTCATCCGGACAGTGTTTTTATAGCAGCTGGGGATTTTAACCATGCTGACTTGAAAACAGTTCTTCACAAATTCCATCGTAATGTGAAATGTGCTACTAGGGGAAACAAAACGCTGGACCAAGTGTACACTAACACAGCAGATGCATACAAGGCTCAGGTTTATCCACACCTGGGTCTGTCGGACCATCTCTCTCTGCTGTTACACCCACAGGTATACACCTAAGATCAAGAGTGCTAGGTCTATCACCAAATCTAGGAGAACATGGCCAGAAGACGCCATCCCTATGCTGCAGGACTGTTTCTATCACACGGATTGGGATGTATTCAGAGGGCAGGGCACGGACACTCGTGAATCCATGGATGAATACACCTCCACTGTCCTATGCTACATAAACTTCTGTGTGGATAACGTTACATCTTGGAAACATTTTCGTGTGTATCTGAACAGGAAACCTTGGATGACACACAGTGTAGAACAGCTGATCCGAGCTAGGGACTTGGCACATAGCTCTGGGGATCCTGAGGCATACAGCAGAGCCAGGGCTACACTGAGGAAGGGCATCAATACTGCCAAACAACAACACCGGAGGCGTATTGAAGCCTGTTTCAACAACTCTACGAACTCCAGGCAGGTATGGGAGGGCATCAGGGCCATCACGGACTACAAGAGCAAGGCAAGAGCAACATCTCCCTCAGCTGATGCCACCCTGGCTGAGGACTTAAACCACTTCTACGCCCGCTTTGACAGGGAAAACACAGATTCTGTGCTGTCCCCCCCTTCCCTCCTCTGACCCTGTCCCAGTCCTGAGCTCTCATGAGGTAAGACGTGTCCTCCGCAGCATTAACATCAGGAAGGCAGCCGGGCCGGACGGCGTGCTGGGCCGGGTGCTGAAAGACTGTGCTGCAGAGCTAACGGATGTCTTCACCTCTATTTACAACACATCACTGTCTACATCATGGGTTCCCGCCTGCTTCAAGGCAGCCACTATTGTTCCCATTCCCAAGCAGTCAAATGTCACATGTCTGAATGATTACAGACCTGTGGCACTCACCCCTATTCCCGCCAAATGCCTTGAGAGACTGGTCATCAAACACATTAAAGGCGCAATACCACCAACACTTGATCCACACCAGTTTGCGTACACACAGAACAGGTCGACTGAGGACGCTATTGCCATCGTGCTTCACTCACTACTGGAGCATCTTGAGCAGAAGAACACCTATGCGAGACTCCTCTTTGTCGACTTTAGCTCGGCCTTTAATACAATCCGGCCCTTCAAGCTCCAAGTCAAATTACACCATCTTGGACTAAACATCTCACTGTGCAACTGGATTGTGGACTTTCTTATAAACCGAACACAGAGTGTGAGAGTGGACAAGTACACTTCCTCCACCCTTTCAATCAACACCGGGGCCCCCCAAGGGTGTGTGCTCAGTCCTCTGCTCTACACCCTGTTCACACATGACTGCTCTGCTTCTTCTCCCTCCAATCTCATTGTTAAATTCGCCGACGACTCATCAACAACAACAATGAGATGGATTACAGGACCGAAGTGCAACATCTAGCAGCATGGTGTGTGGATAATAATCTCATGCTGAACATCAAGAAGACCAAGGAGATTATTGTGGACCCTCGCAAAAAGAAACAAAACAACCATCTTCCACTCTCTATCGGCAGTGAGGCGGTGGAGAGGGTGGCGCACTTCAGATTCCTGGGAGTGACCATCACTGAGGACCTGTCCTGGGGCATCAACACCGCCTCGGCAGTAGGAAAGGCCCAGCAACGGCTCTACTACCTGAGGCAACTGAAGAATGCCGGGATCCAGAAACAGCTGATGGCGAATTTTTACAACTGTGCCATCAGCAGTGTTCTGACATACGGTTTCCTAGTGTGGTTCTCCAGCTGCACTAAGGCCGAACAGCAGGCACTCCAGCGGGTGGTAAAAACAGCGGGGAAAATCATGGGGACCATTCTACCAGAGATCAGTACCATCTACACCTCCCGCTGTCTGAAGAGAGTGCGTAACATCCTGCGTGACCAACACCACCCGGCCCACCACCTGTTCCACCTGCTGCCCTCAGGTAGAAGGTACAGGGCCTTATCTGCCAGAACCACCAGAATGGCCCACAGCCTGTACCCTCAGGCAGTGAGGCTGCTGAACAGTGCCCCCCTCCTCTCTCTCCCCCCCTCACATGGACAGTAACCACACTCCACCTTACAATAACTGTGAACTGGTCTTTGCATTGCTGCAACATACACTATACTACCTCTGACCATGTTCTCTGATGCCCCTGTTTCTGTTTTTGTCTTTCCTTGTTTACACTCCATGCCCCCCCCCCCCCCCCCATATGGACAGTAACCACACTCCACCTTACAATAACTGTGAACTGGCCTTTGCATTGCTGCAACATACACCGTAGTACTACCTCTGACCATGTCCTCTGGCGCCCCTGTGTTTTCTTGTCCTCTTTTTCATGTACATGATATGCCCATGGGATTCTGCACCATTGCACATTTTGCACTATGCACTTTTCACTATGTAAGGCTGTATGCTCCAACGTAATTTCATTGTTATTTATGGCAGTGACAAATAAATAAATATTCTATTCTATATTCTATGTTGTGTGGGCTTAGAAAAGTCAGCCCAGATGATCTGTCTGGGCTGATTTTTCTAAGCCCACACTTCAAAATCAGCATCCAATCGGTGTCGTCCAATCGTGATCGACAGGTGTCATGACCTACCCCCTTGATTTAGAGACCATTTGGGCTAAATTAATATAGCCCGCCCCAGACCAACAGTGACAGTGACTCTCACTGGTGACGGTCACTGTTGGAGGCGGGAGAAAAAAAGTGAAAAAAACAATGGCGAGCGCTAGTTTACCTAACGAAGTGGAGTACCTACTGACTCATCCGTTTTCGTTGATGTCTTTAGAAGAAAAAAAAGAAATAAAGAGACTGGGGGCACATCGGCCAAATGATGTCCAAATAAAACAAAAGGACACGCGACAAAATCGTTCCTTTTGCAAGTCCTGGTTTGAAAGGAAAGACTGGCTAGAACGGCTAGCGTAGCTAGGAGCGCTCTCTTCTGTTTCCCTTGCGTGCTGTTCAGAGGAGACAGCTTGGACCCAACAAGGGGTTGTGGATTTAAAACATGTGTCCTGTAAAATCAAGAAACATGAATGCAGTGCAACTCACATTGGAAACTGTGTGAAGCTTTCAATGTTGGGCAAAGTAAATATTGCCTGTCAGCTGGATGACGGCTACCGCATCTCCGTACAGAGACACAACGAGCAGGTAAAGAAAAACAGACATTTGCTGTCACGGATTGTGGACTGTATTAGGTTCTGTGGGGCACATGAGCTAGCTCTCAGGGGTTCTGATGAATCGGCAACTTCACTCCAGCGGGGTGTGTTTTTGGACCTCGTTGACCACTTCTCTTTTTTAGACAGCCAGTTAACCTGGCAAACGCACAGGTTGCCAAGTACACGTCTAAGACTAGCCAAAACGAGTTGCTTGATTGTATGTTAGCTGTGTATGAACAGAAACTGGCTGAGGAAGTATCACAGGCACCATTTGTTGCTGTGCAAGCCGACGAAACGACAGATGTGTCATGTGTCAGCCAGTGCGTGATTGTGCTCCGGTACCTGACTAATGGAGGCTGTGGAGATGTTGTGGAGAGGTTTCTCTGTTTCTCCCCATTGGAGGACAGAACTGCAGCGGGACTCGAAGCACTCCTGAAGGAGAGACTCCAGCCATACAAACTGGAAAACAAACTGATCGCCCAGACGTACGACGGGGCAGCTGTAATGAGCGGTTTATTAACAGGCTTGCAGGCTAGACTAAAACAAACGTACCCGAACGCGCATTTTGTGCACTGCTATGCGCATCAATTAAATCTGGTCATGCAACAGGCCTGCTCCTCCCTCACACCCGTCAGAATATTTTTTGCCAACCTCACAGCTTTTGGAACGTTTTTCTCCAAGTCCCCCAAAAGAACTGCAGTTCTAGATGAAATGTGCGGAAGGAGGATCCCAGCGGCAGGACAAACAAGGTGGAATTTCAAAAGCCGCACCGTCCACACCGTGTTCGAAAGTCAACAGACTTTGAAACAGTGTTTTGAAAAAATCAGGAATGAACAAGAATGGGACAGCGTGTCAATCCAACAAGCCCATGGCTTGGCCACAATGCTGGGATAACATTTTCTTGTTATCTTTTTTCCACTCAGCCCTCATGCATGTTGATATTCTGTACAACATTCTTCAAAAGCGAACCACGGATCCTCTCATAACCAGACAGGCATTGGAGAATTTCTCCTCAGCCATAGCTGACCTGAAGGACAAGCTGACCACGGACTCCACCCAGCCACATCCAGCCACAGCTGATGTTGCAGCAAGGCCGCGCAGGACACAAAGCTCTGATAATGTGTCAGTAGCCGCACAATGCTGCGACATAATGATAGAGCAGTCCCAGGCCCGCTTTCAGAAGGCCCGACACAGTGTCGTTTGAGCTGATAGACCCCAAACTGTTTCCACAGTTTAAGACCAGTTTCCCCAAGAAGCAGCTGGACATTGCATGTGCACATTTCCCGATGATCTGCAAAGAGAAACTGCACGGGGAGCTGGTGGTGATGTACAGTAGCGCAGAGTTTGTGGGGTTGACATCTGCAATGTCACTTTTGAGGATGTTTACCAAGAACAATCTTCAGTGCACTTTTTCGGAGACATTGAAATTAACCCAAATAGCAATGACAACCCCTATGACATCGGCCGAGTCAGAGAGGTGCTTCAGTACACTGAAGAGGATTAAAACATTTCTCCGAAGTACCATGGGACAAGATAGGCTTAATGCCCTGGCCATGCTATTGAGCGGGACCTCATCCAAAAGTCACCGGACTTCAATGACATGGTGATTAACCTGTTTGTGTTGAGAATAAATAATAACATATGTATCAGCAGGCTGTAATATCTACACATAGCCACAAAGGAATAGAAATAAATATACAAGTTGTATTAACTGCACCTGAACGCTAGATGGCGGCATACATAATACACTGGGGGCGGGCGCTCAACACTAGCCATTATGCGTCATAGAGGCCACGCCTGCCCGGATACAACGGGGCAACACACCCGGGGGGAGGGCAGAAACCCCCAGGCAGCGCATCCGGACAGATGCAAAGCTAAGGGGTCGCTCCATGCGCATGACTTTACTATACCCCTCCATTTGTTACGTAGATTAATATAACTAAAGCTAAACAAATAAAGTGAGTTAAAGCGTTTCCTGTGTCGGCAGCCTTCTTCCACAATGAACACACCACATTTGCGACTCAGAAAGGCCGTCAATGTGAGCTTCTCTTCAAATAAGGTAGGCCCAAGCTGCCCTGATATTGATTTTATTCGGGACATGATGCTTGCTTCATAATGTTTGTGATAAAAACAGTGCAGTTGGCAGTCGTTACAGTGCGAACACGTTTTGTAGTGTGTGTGTGTGTGTGAGAAACTTTTGCCATCAGAACATGTTTGTAGCCTACTTATCTAATTTTTTGTAGAGCATTATTAATTGCTGTAACTTGGTGCTGTATCTCTGGACTGTACCTCGGATGTGATTTTGGAAAATCATTTCATTTCTCCATTGCCTGCTGTCTGCCCTGCATTCTATTTGTTGTGATTCGAGGCCTGATATTGAATTTATTCGGGACATGATGCTTGCTTCATGTTTGATAAAAACAGTGCAGTTGGCAGTCGTTACAGTGCGAACATGTTTTGTAGTGTGTGTGTGTGTGTGTGTGTGAAACTTTTGCCATCAGAACATGTTTGTAGCCTACTTCTCTAATTTTTTGTAGAGCATTATTAATTGCTGTAACTTGGTGCTGTATCTCTGGACTGT
Organism: Merluccius polli; assembly: GCA_030340625.1. Lineage (NCBI taxonomy): Eukaryota > Metazoa > Chordata > Actinopteri > Gadiformes > Merlucciidae > Merluccius > Merluccius polli. The sequence continues at coordinate 94,981 of JAOPHQ010005132.1, forward strand.
ACCTCGGATGTGATTTTGTTGTTTCTGCAGCGTGAACTATTAATGGGTATTGGCCCTAGGCTTAATGCATTTGTTAGCCCCCCCCCACCCAATATCACCACCAGCTGCTCCTGCATATAACATATACATCAGCTGCGTGGATGTAAGTAGCTTCATATGGAGGCTGCAGAGCCCCCTACATAAGTTGTACATAACTTTTACCACCATATGAACCTTCAAATTAAGATGAAATACAGAAGTTAAATCAATCCATAATTGTAGACTGTCACAAGCGGGGTGGCAGGGGGACCCGAATGCAGACAAAGGAGGCAGGAGTTGGGAGTGCGAGAACAGGGTTTAATGTGAGGAACAGGCAATGGCAGGGAAGGATGCAGGACCTCCAGGCAGACAGGACAGACACGGCAGGCAGGCAGGCAGGGCGTGGATAGATGAGGAGCAGGGAATGGCAGGGAAGAATGCAGGACCTCCAGGCAGACAGGACAGACAGGCAGGACGGACGGACCGACCGACGCAGGCAGGCAGGCAGGGCTGGGGCGTGGATAGGTGAGGAGCAGGGAATGCTTAGCAATGATCTGGCCGAGACTGAGTGGGCAGAGTGGGTATATATCAGGTGAGTGTTGCGAATTAATAATAACATATGTACCAGCAGGCTGTAATAACTGCACCTCAACACCAGATGGCGGCAAACAATACACTGGGGGCTGGCGCTCAACACTAGCGTCATAGAGGCCACGCCTCTGACTTCCGGCGGAAGTCGCCGGCTCGAGTCAGAACTCCCCAGGCAGCGCATCGGAAGGATGCAAAGCTACTAAGGATGCAAAACTTGGGGCTCTCCACGCGGCGTGAAATACATATAATACTTCTCCTTCTGGTTCATAGTTAAATAACTTAAACCTAAACAAATAAAGTGAGTTATAAGCGTTCCTGTTGTTGGCAGCCTTCTTCCCCGGGACACAAACCCCACATTCTGGTGACTTCCCGACGTGATTCGGGGAAAGAGAGGTTTTATTTGGAACTTTGGCCGCACTGCAACCGTACGTCTCAACAGCTCTGCCACAGGCGCCATAACAGGAGGTAAGCAGTGCCCATTGCTTAGGCTAAAACTGCACATAGATAGATATAGGATTATTAGGTGACAGAGCTGCTAGCGTACGTTGTGGTAGAGCTTTGGTTCTCCGGTCCATAGTCGTTACAGTTAAGCCGACGTAAAATGAACAGGCGCTGAATACTCAAATTGGGATTGATTAAATTATATTAGTCGCCATTGTACGACAAATAGAAGAACCAAGAGGCCAGTACTGTATGTATTATTAACACTCGGTACGGAACCTGGGAGTATAAACAAAACTCGGCACGGAGCATTAGAGTATAAAAATTAAAATTCAGTACAAACCTGGGAATATAAATTTGGGGTATAACCCCTAGAGTATAGGAGAGTGGAAAACGGAGATCGATAGGGTACAGATTGCTACTAACATTGTTACTAACATTGCTACTAACATCAAATGCACAAAGAACTACGCTAACTTGCATGAAACACAATAACCCACGTTTGTGTACATAACTCTGCATGTGCTAATCCTTGCTAACTCTGCTAAAATGCATCTTAGTTAACTCTGCAGAATACAACTGGAGATCCCAACACGTGGGTTAGCCCTTTGTTCCTCATAGAAGCATGGTAGCATTCTTGTGCTATTAGCCACATAAGCTAAACACGAGGGCCTAGCGGAAGATAGCCCACCACGGGGGGTTGTTTATGGCTCATTGTTCTCCAGGGGGGATGGTAGCATTCCTGTGCGGCCATACGGTCCCGCGTGGAGGCTAATGGCTATGCTAGGTCTAGGGAGAGACAAAGTACTCATCTTTCACTCCAACCTATAGAAATATACCTAACAGTGCAAGTGGAGTTGGAGCACTTGCACATACGGGCATACACATAGTTGGACATATATACACTATATTACTTAGGAAGATATAACGTGTGCACACTTAGGAGTAGTTTTATGCTATAGTAACACCACCGGGAGAATAGATAAGATCTCCTGGGAACTTATAAGACCAGATAATGTTACAAATCCCTGTGAGCTATATTGAGAGTTAGGGAATATGTAGAATATAGGGAATAGTATTATCTGTAGATAAGATACACCCAGATAACCCCCTTGTTCCCGAACCCCCCCCCCTCTCCTCTCCCCCGAACATCACCCCCCTCTACTGGTCAAGAAAAGGAATTACCACCGATTCCTGTCAACACCCCCCTCTACTGGTCAAGAAAAGGAATTACCACCGATTCCTGTCAACACCCCCCTCTACTGGTCGAGAAAAGGAATTACCACCGATTCCTGTCAACACCCCCCCTCTACTGGTCGAGAAAAGGAATTACCACCGATTCCTGTCAACACCCCCCTCTACTGGTCGAGAAAAGGAATTACCACCGATTCCTGTCAACACCCCCCTCTACTGGTCGAGAAAAGGAATTACCACCGATTCCTGTCAACACCCCCCTCTACTGGTCGAGAAAAGGAATTACCACCGATTCCTGTCAACACCCCCCTCTACTGGTCAAGAAAAGGAATTACCACCTATTCCTGTCAACACCCCCCTCTACTGGTCAAGAAAAGGAATTACCACCTATTCCTGTCAACACCCCCCCCCCTACTTGTCAAGAAAAGAATTGACATTGTTTCCTGTCATCACACATCAACCCACCACCCCCTCCCCCCCTTCGGATCAAGAATTGACATTGTCTCCTGTCATCACACATCAACCCACCACCCCCTCCCCCCCTTCGGATCAAGAATTTACATTGTTTCCTGTCATCACACATCAACCCACCACCCCCTCCCCCCCTTCGGATCAAGAATTGACATTGTTTCCTGTCATCACACATCAACCCACCACCCCCTCCCCCCCTTCGGATCAAGAATTGACATTGTTTCCTGTCATCACACATCAACCCACCGCCCACCCCCCCTTCGGATCAAGAATTGACATTGTTTCCTGTCATCACACATCAACCCACCGCCCACCCCCCCCCCTTCGGATCAAGAATTGACATTGTTTCCTGTCATCACACATCAACCCACCGACCCCCCCCCCCCCCCTTCGGATCAAGAATTGACATTGTTTCCTGTCATCACACATCAACCCCCCCCCCCCCCCCCCCCCCCTTCGGATCAAGAATTGACATTGTTTCCTGTCATCACACATCAACCCACCACCCCCTCCCCCCCCTTCGGATCAAGAATTGACATTGTTTCCTGTCATCACACATCAACCCACCCCCCCCCCCCCCCCCCCCCCCCCCCCCCCCCCTTCGGATCAAGAACTGCCACTGCTTCCTGTCATCAGCCAGTACTCCAAAGAAGAAAACGTTTCCAATTCCTAATCCTTCCCCCACTGGCCACAGGACGTCGGACTCACTCCCCATAATGGACACCCTTCGCCAACAACGGGCCACAGTTGGTAGATATTTGGCTTCCAACGCACAGGTTGGAAAGCCACTGTCATCTAGTGAGCAGAAAGAGTGGGCTAGAAGGGAGCTGAAGTATCGGAAAGAATGGGAACACAACGGAGTATGGAGGACAGATGTGATGGTCGATACTGATATGATTGTGGATGCTTGGAACTATACAGTAGAGGAAAGCAAGAGGGCTGCGGTCAGACGTGCAGGCGCTGACACAATACAGAAGAAAGACGCAGATGAAAGGATGAAGAAGAGAGAAGGGCACGTCAAAAATCTGTTGGAAGCCTACGGAGCGGCGATTGACATGGAGAAACAGAAGAGAGAAGTCCAATCGGCCAACCTTAGGCCGCAGTCCATGAGCCTCAATAGGGTTCATTTCACGACACCAACAGAGTTGCTAGACCCAGCCCCAGCAATTCAGGACACCTCAAAAGGAGCGGGAGAAGAGGGGATGAGAGCCGTGCCAGGAGGAGAAACAGACAAGAACACCCTCTACCCTACCCTCGCGAATGACCAGCCAGTCCTGACCAACTTGTCTTCCCCACCCCCATACATGATCCACAGCCACCCGCCTGCTGAGACCATGCATCAGCATACCATGGTGACTATGGGTTCACCTACAGACGAGTCCCGGACGACACGAGATGGCCCTGCTGTACTACACCAACACCCGTTACTTACCATACGAAACGGGCCAGTATCCATCGCCTACAGCGGCCCGATGTACAAGACGGCGGGGGAAAATGGCACTGACGATCTGAGGGGATCGAGTAGGACACCTGGAAGATGGACTGAGATGGTGATAGAAGGAAGAAGTGGCCCAGGTGCCATCATGGGGAGAGAGCCACTAGATCCTTCAAGGAACTCAAGTAGAAGACACAGAGATGAAGAGCCTTGTAGAACAGTGCGTTCTACCCAGAGACAAGGAGAGATCAGACAAAGATATGAAGAAGAATCTTGGAACAGAGGTGACTATCGAGAAGGAGAAGAAACCCAGTACGAGGAGATGCTCAGTGATACAGAAGATGAAACATATAGCAACCGAGAGGCCCATACCAGAGCTCGATACCAGGAAAGAAGAAATGATGATAGAGCACGCAATTGGCCAAGGGATCCTGATAACCTAGGATACGGAATGGAGTCCGGGAGACGAGGCAGAGAAATGGAAGAAGCACATCAAGACGACACCAGACAAGATCAACAAAGAGAACCAAATAACAGACAAGACCTCATACCTGGACAAAGATCGGAGCGTCAAACTTGGACTCAAGGTGAATCGTCGCTTCTTATGGGGTGTGACACGGAAGAAGAACCACCTAGAGATGACCGAGAAGACACCTTCCGAGAAAACCAGGTGGTAGGGAAATCGCAAACTCTTAGGCTCAACACCAGAGTCAAGAGTCTGCCCCCACCTTTGGTAACACATCATTCCATGACGACCAGGCCAAGACGACCCGACCCATGGAGTCCAATAACATCAGACCACCCCCAGGCAATGGGGTGTACACCCAATCCCAGGAACTCCTCCCAATTCAATACCCCGAATAGGGATCGTTCCATTGACTGCTCAGCTAGCCAAACCAGGCCCTGTCGCCCAAGGCAATACACCATAGAGGACTTTATGGCACCCCTCCTGACAGATGGAGCGGGTAGAGAAATGTATACACCATGGGGCCATCGGGATATGCACACTTTGGCCAACAGTCTACCACCACTCACGGCGGGAGCACAGGCCTGGGTTAGGAAGTTTGAAATGGAGACGTCTGGGGACAACCTGGCCTTGGGGGATGTACGAGCTATCATTAGCAGAACATATGGCCCCAGGCGGACTAATGAACTGGAAAGAATGGCTGGGACTACGAACTTGGCTGACCGGACCCCCTTAGATCCATATCGGAACCACCTCTGGGACTGCCTTCGGGAACTCTTTCCGGGCGATATGAAGAAGGCAGGGATCTCTAACATACACATCAAGCCCGAAGAAAACATTTATCAATATATACAACGAGCCGAAGACCTGTGGGTGGATAGGAATGACGAACGCCCGTCCGACAGCAGGATAGGGCTCCAAACATTCCAGGAGGCACTGATAAAAGGTCTAACACCGGCAGTCCAGAAGACACTGAAAATGGTGGCGTCCCTGGATTATATGAAATGGGACCGATGGGTGGAGCAGCTAGTTCACCACTATCACCTAGACCAAGAAAGACGAGGAGAAAAATGGTGAATATGAAGACTTAAAGCTCGTACTTCTGAAGATGAAAATCAAAGAACAAGCAGACCTGAATAAGAAGGCCAAGAACACCCAGGAACCCTCGACCATGATGCCCCTAGCAACCACGCCACCAGCACCCCAGGCCTCAGCACCGACTACATCTAACAACGCACCACAGGTGGCATACCAGGCCTCGGTACCAGTGACACCTGTCCCCAACGCCATACCAACCGTGGTGTATCAAGTACCGGCGCCTCAGGGGATTACACCACCAGGAGGCCAAGCATTTAATTATCCTGGCCTGCCATACGCCCTGCCCCCACAGCAATACGGACAGGCACGTTACCAGAATCAAGGATATAGGGGCAGGGGACGACGAGGCCGAGGAGAGCCAAGATTTCCCTCTTCTGAATGTTTTTACTGTGGTCAATTGGGACATTGGATTAGAGAATGCCCCAGTTTGCCCCCGTATTGCACCCCACATGGACAGCCGCAGCCCCAGAATCCCCAACAGGGCCCTCCCCCACCGGGTACGCCAATGTATCCTGTACACCAATAGGGGTGCCCGGAGGACGAGCGAGCGAGGAGGGATCTGGGCCTCGGTCAACCTACAGTGGAGGCACATGTGGGGGGTTACCGATGCACGTTCCTGGTGGATTCGGGAGCATCCGTATCGACAATCGGTTGTCTTGCGGGAAACCCTCCTCCACTATCTCACCGCTCTCTAAAAACCATGGGGTTCTCTGGGCAACCCATGGAACAACAATTTACGGTCCCCTTGAATTTTGATATACTGGAGCAGAGGGGATCACATTCATTCCTCTACGCACCAGCATGTCCCATCAACCTCTTGGGGAGGGACCTAATGAGCTCCCTACGAATAACATTGGCCTGCGATCTGGGGGGCATTACCCTGTATCACCCCCTCAGCCCGGCTCCGGAAACTGCACATTTGTGCATGTTGATGGATGACCCAAGACCAGAGAGGCACGAAGATACCACAATTTACTGGCAAGAACTGTCGGGTGCAGTACAGACGGTCCCGGGACTTGTTAACACCTATGAAAGCTGGAAGATCTGGATTAAGGAAATGGGAACCTACAATGAATTGACAGACTCTTTACATTGTACACTCCATGTCACTCACGATCAAGATTTACCCTACGACGAACCGTGGTACGACCAGAAGAATGGAAAGCTGGAAGACCTGGAATGTGGAGACATATTCCTGGGACCCGAGGGGGTCGCGTCAGAGATCTACCTCACCCATGAACAGTTATCCTGGTTCCGGCTGGGACCGGATAGTGTCCCCCATGTCTCTCTCCTGGTCAGTGCCAACCACGAATCCAAACAACTTGGATCGATGGTAAAGAGGGCACAGGCAGTTTCCCAGTGGTGCGCCACTGACAATGCATACCTTTTCCAAAGCCCGAATGCTGAGTTCTGGAGAATATCCTCACGGACAATGAACAAGGTGATTGGAAAAAAGGTGGAAGGACATCGGAAGGTGATCAAGAATGATCACTCAGGAACGGATGACCCGGAAGACCCAGGAGTCACCGCCATGTTGACTCGCATATCAGAGAAGGTGTGGGCGAAAGGCCCATACGATGTGGGACACACCCCACAACACAACATCGTGGTGGACATTAAAGACCCTCATCTACCGGTATGGACAGCCCAATACAGGATCAAGGGAGAAGCAGAGGAAGGAATTAGAGACACTATAAGTGGCCTTCTAAATGCAGGTGTGCTGGAGAGGACCACATCAACATGGAACACACCGATCCTGCCAGTGAAGAAAGCGGATGGACATACTTGGAGGATGGTTCACGATTTGAGAACCGTTAACACACGAACTGTGGCGCCGCCAGAAAAAGTTCTGAATCCATATGTGGCCTTGAATGCAGTGAGCCCACAACACAACTGGTTCACGGTGATTGATCTTGCTAATGCGTTCTTTTGCCTCCCTCTGGCGGCCGAATCAAGGCCTTTCTTCGCCTTCACATATGGAAGTCAACAGTACACTTATACAAGAATGCCCCAGGGATTCAGATCCACTCCCACCATCTTCAATGCTTGCTTGAAGAAAGACCTGGAAGAACTGGCCCTTCCCTCCGGCACAGTACTGATTCAGTACGTTGACGACCTCCTCCTAGCAGCAGAGACGAAGGAAGCTTGCCTACAAGCTACTGAGGCCCTGTTGCAAACCATCGCAACGAAAGGATACAAACTCAAGCAGGCAAAGCTCCAGCTGGTCAAGGAGCAGATTACTTTCTTGGGGAAAGTAATAGGAGGGAATAAGAGAGAGATCAGCGAAGAACACAAAAACACAATTAAAGACTACCCAAAGCCAAAAACGGTCCAACAAATGTTAGCATTCCTGGGATTGACAGGATATAGCAGAACATACATTCCAGACTACACCGGAGAGACAACCATTCTGCGACAGCTAATCACCAAAGCGGGCCATAGAAACCTAAAGGCCCTTTTGGAATGGACCCCTGGAGCGGAAGAGGCATTCAACAGGCTTAAACATAGCTTGTGTAGTGCCGTTGCCCTGGCTGCCCCAGACTACAAGGAACCCTTCCACCTCGATGTATCAGAAAAAGAAGGTGTGGTCAATGGGATCCTGTGGCAGAAACACCAAGGAGGGAGAAAAATCCTGGCCTACCACAGTTCTGCTTTGGACCCTCCAGAAAGAGGGCTCCCCGAATGTGGGAAAGCAATATGTGCCATTGCTAAGAGCCTGGACAAGACGGCCTACATAGTAATGTCACACCCAGTGATTGTCCACACAATGCATGGAGTAAAAGCCTACCTAAACAGCTCGGATTATACGATCAACACTGCCAATAGGAACGCGAAACTCCAGAGGATATTGGGAAACCCCATGGTCACGTTTACCACACAAGGAGTTAACATGACTAGCACCATGCCCGGTCCCAAAGACGGAGAACCTCACGTGTGTTCAGAAGAAATCAAGAAGGCAGTGAAAATCAGACCAGGGCTAGGAGCAGAACCTCTAGACCCGGTGGACATGACCTTGTACACCGACGGATGCTGCTATAGGGCAGCCAACGGAGAAAACGTGGCCTCTTGGGCTGTGGTGGAACAAACCAACAAAGGAGTATGCACCACTTTGGCCAGCGGCATATTGGAACAGCCCGCTTCAGCACAAAGGGCCGAACTATATGCCATGTGTGAAGGATTACGTATAGCCCAGGGACGAATACTTAATCTTTACACTGACTCAAACTATGCATACGAAATGGCCCACTTGAATGGACGGCAAATGATGGACAGACAGATGACCACAAGTGCTAACACCAAAGCAAAACACTCGGACCTGATCCTGCTATTGGCCAAAACAGCTCAACTTCCACAAGACGTAGCTATCATGCACTGCCGTGGTCACCAGAAGACACAGACAGCTGAAGCAAGAGGAAACCATGCGGCGGATGAAGCAGCCAAGAAAGCAGGAGGATATGTTCCAGTTGAACATTTAAAAGAAGGAGGGTACACCCCGGTTGTACACCTGATGATGGCCAATGAAGAAACAAACCTCGATCCAGATGAAGAAATGGTCAAACAAATGCAAGAGGTGGCAGGACCTTATGAGAAAACGACATGGCGAGAGAAAGGGGCTAGGGAAACCCCGGAAGGAATATACTACTCCTGCACGGGGAAGCCAGTCGTCTCTACAAAGGCCCTGCTGTTTCTCTTGAGAAAAGAACATGGATTGGCACATGAAGGGAAGGCGAAGACCCGAGAAAGAATTGAAAGATACTGGTGGCATCCAGCGCTCAAGGCAATGTGCGACCAGTATGTCCAGGATTGCCAGACGTGCCAAGCCTGCAACCAAAACCAGGGGTTCAAGATACACAGAGGACATTTCCCCGTGCCCCAACTCCCATTTCAAGAAATCTACATAGATTATACAGATATGGGACAAGAGAACAGAGTAGAAGGGAAACGGTTTATGCTAGTAGCCGTAGATAGGTTCTCTAGATGGGTAGAAGCAGTCCCCACTAAGAGGGAAGATGGGGACACAGTGATCAAATGGTTAGTGCAGGAATTAATTCCACGATGGGGATACCCCAGACTTATCTGTTCAGACAACGGGAGTCATTTTGCTAATGTCCACCTCCAGGAGGTGGAAAAGTATCTGGGGTTGAAACACAGGTTCGGTTCAGTGTATCATCCTCAATCCCAAGGCCTGGTAGAGCGAGCTAACCAGACAATCAAGAATCAGGTGACCAAAATACTTAGAAGTGATCGACAGGAAAGGTTGAGGGACAGTGCAGAAGAGGTGGAAACCCGCACCTTAGGTCGGGTACAGGCAGACCAATTGGCAGGGGAAGTCAAGAATAGGAGAATGGGAAAAAAGATGACTTGGGTGACAGCCTTACCATTGGCATTAATGGCCATACGTTCCTCTCCCTCTAGCAGTACCCTTCTTAGCCCCCACGAACTAGTCACAGGGCGACCCATGCAGGGGCCTTATAGCCCACCCTCTAAGGGACCTCCATCAGACAGATTTGAGGAAGTAATGCAGGAGTATCTACAGGCACTAACCCAAGCTTCTTTGAGGTTGTTTTCTCAGATCACGGACCAGGTGAAACCCGAGTCAGGGGACTCATCTCCTCCAGTGGTGACACCTGGCGAGTGGATCTGGGTGAAAAAACACCATCGAAAGAACTTGGAGGACAGATGGGAGGGGCCGTATAAAGTAATTTTGGCAACACCTTTCTCTGTTTCAGTAGAGGACCGGCGAGGAGCTCAGTGGCACCATTTGAGTCGGTGTCGCAAAGCAGATACACCCGGCAGATCGTGGACACAAACCTTGACCGATCTAGGGGCACTTCAAGCCAAGGGTGATCCTGCCCCGGTCCATGATGACCAAGCCCAGTAAAAATCCATGGAAATACATGGTAGGAATCCTGCTGCTGGTCCTGATTCAAAGGACTATGGCAAGTACCCCCACCCAATGCATGGGATCCATCCGGATCCCAGTGACTAGGGATGCGACATCAAGGAGCATAACCACATTGAACTACTGTCATGGAATTGCAACTGTTTTTGAACTTGACATCTGCTGACTGATGAACTGTGGCCTTTATGCAGACTCTTTCTACAAGGCGGAGAAATACCTATGTATAGCGACGGGGGTCACTGGATACTACCGCGGCCTTAACTCCTGCAAGTCCTGGCCGCAGGCGTCATGGTTCACACATCCTGGTTACAAGGAGGGATACTATCCTAAGGGGGCCCCATGGACAGAGGTCCAGAAACAGGTATCGATGTGCAAAGAGAGGGATGTTAAGGGCTTCAAAAAGAACATGATATTATTGACATTAAAGGCGGGGTTGACAGTACCAGGGCTGGGGCAATTAACATATAAAAAAGAGGATAGTAGAGGGTTTTCCCTCCTCTTGGGAATAGACATAGAGGGGGAGGACCCACTAGTTCAAATCTACTTACAGGCGCATAAATGTCCTCCCGGTATGTTAGCACCTGGTAGATCCAATAAGGCCCCGGTAATAGTGCCTGTATCTACACCTCATGCATTTCCCCCGGACCTGGAAGAACCAGAGGCCCAGGGAGACACATGGGAGGTAGAGACAGGTGGACTATATGAAAATATGTGGGTAAAATGGATGAACTATACAGCTCGGGCTCAGGGAAAGACTAATTGTATTATCTGTGCATCAGGGCGACCCCGCCTGACTACAGCTCCCGCTAGAATCACCCCGTTAAATTCCGCAGAAGGGTTTGCATGCTTATTAGGACTGTTCGTAGAAAGTCATATCCCAGGTTGTCCAGATAATGTAAAGGTTTTACTAGACGTCATGTACCCCCAAATCCCGATAAGGGTTATACCGCCCAGTTTCGAAGTTAATCTCACCCCGCATTATCATTGTATACGGGGAAACGGTAAAGGGAGGAAAGTGGGATCCCTTCCCCTAGGAACGTGCAACAGCACTAGGGAAATAGCTTCGCTTTCCAATATGACACGGGCGCGTAGTGATATATGGTGGTTTTGTGGGGGGCGGGTTTTAAGGGGGGTTCTTCCTGTGAATTTCTCAGGAATATGTGCCATAGTCCAATTAGTAATGCCTATTTTTATTTTACCAGATACTGTAGATGTGATGGATTTAAAGGTGTGGAAAGATGGTAACTTCCCCGAACACACCCATCAGAAACGGGATAACACTCCAATACCGGGGAGTTTTGATAAAAACATATATTTAGACGCCATAGGTGTGCCTCGAGGTGTCCCCAATGAACATAAGGCCCGCAATCAAGTGGCGGCAGGTTTTGAATCAGTTTTCTTCTGGTGGGCAACCATTAATAAAAACGTAGATTGGGTTAATTACATATATTACAATCAGCAGCGTTTTGTTAATTTTACCACAGATGCAGTTAAGGGTTTGAAGGAACAGTTAGACGCCACCTCCCGAATGACCTACCAGAATAGGTTAGCCTTAGATATGATATTGGCTAATCAAGGAGGGGTGTGTGCAATGTTTGGGACAGCGTGTTGTACATTTGTCCCTAATAACACAGCCCCAGATGGATCAGTGTCTAGGGCATTGGCGGGACTGCAGGCTCTCAGGCTGGAGTTAACAGAGAACTCCGGCATTACTGACCCTCTCACAGATTGGATGGAGGACATGTTTGGTAAATGGAGGGGCACGATCCAGTCAGTGCTCCTAATGGGAATAGTGGCAGTGGTCGTGTTAGTTATAATAGGTTGTTGTTGTATTCCCTGCATTCGAGGGCTGTTGAATCGATTGATCACCACGGCTGTGGGGGTCCCGGGAGAATCGGGGGTACTCCAGGCTTATGTAGGGATTGAGTATGTCCCACTGCGGCCAAACAATGGAACAGTGGACCGTCCAGACCTGATTAGGTTGGAGTACATGGAATAGTTCCTGTTTCCCTGGAGTTCAATACCTGTGTCTAGGAAGACACAACACATGATTAACTTGAATTTGAGTTAATAAATGTACAATGTGGGTCATGAGTGTCATTATAATGTTTTAAGTCCAGAATGTGATGTGCTGTTTCTTTTGTTTACTGTAATAAAGAGGTTGTTGAATTTTTGATGCTGCTAAAATATGCTCTGACTACTGGTAAGACTGAGCTGACCAGTGGATCCGTGGGCAAGGCACACATGGGTACGTGTTAGTAACCTAGACGTGTGGGCCTTGCCTATGGATCACAAGATGGGCATTCAATCTGTAAACTGTTCAACCGAACGTCGACTACTAGTGCGGGTGATAACACTGTGATGATGTTTGAGAACCGGCATGTATGGAGTCTACCTGAGCCATTGGAAACCATGCATGTCTACAGGGCGTTTTTTTTGGTTGTTTTTTTTGTTTTTATTCATACATTACTTGATATTATTAGTTTTTGACTTCCAATGCATGCTGGAAGTGTTAAAGTTTACTGTTATTTTTTACCTAGAAGTATTCAAGATGTGAAATTCATGCCTGGAGGTAATTGAAGGGACCTCGGGGGATGAAAATGTGCCTTTATTTCTGTGGTGGATATGTGTGTTGAATTCACTGTGCCTTAAATATTATGCATTTATCACTATGCCTTTGTGTCCTCAGGATACTGTGATGATGGTATGACATATTGATTGTATGATGTGATGATAATTTGTCTACTGTTTGTTGGCTACGGCCCATGTTATTCTTTTTTCGCTTGGATTTATACTCACCATTTTTAGACCTTACATGATACATTGTATTATTAATTTATAGTATGGTCATCAGTGATGACCAAGGAGGGACTGTTGCGAATTAATAATAACATATGTACCAGCAGGCTGTAATAACTGCACCTCAACACCAGATGGCGGCAAACAATACACTGGGGGCTGGCGCTCAACACTAGCGTCATAGAGGCCACGCCTCTCGCCGGCTCGAGTCAGAACTCCCCAGGCAGCGCATCGGAAGGATGCAAAGCTACTAAGGATGCAAAACTTGGGGCTCTCCACGCGGCGTGAAATACATATAATACTTCTCCTTCTGGTTCATAGTTAAATAACTTAAACCTAAACAAATAAAGTGAGTTATAAGCGTTCCTGTTGTCGGCAGCCTTCTTCCCCGGGACACAAACCCCACATGAGGGAACACAGGTGAAGGTGGTTGCACTGATGAGGTGGGAGTGGCTGGCAGGTGAGTGGAAAAGTACTGGCAGTAGGAATGAAAACCAAGAGCGGATCATGACAGTAGACGATCAGTGGAAGTCAAGTAGTGCGGGTGAAACATGTAAAACGAGAGTTACAAATGTAACTACGGTTCTATGAATTCTGGATGACCGCCAGAGGGCGGTGCTTCAGCACTGGATATCTCCATCTCGCATATGTGCAGGTCGAGTTATTATACCAACAAAGTCACCTGTGACCATGCGATGACGTAGGGTGCACGCCCCAGTATAAAACCCCCACGTCATCACGCAATCTGTTCCTACAGAATCTTCTCGCCCAGATTCCGAGTGACAGACAGCTCTGGCGGTCATCCAGAATTCATAGAACCGTAGTTACATTCGTAACTCTCGTTCTATTTCATTCTTCCTGACCGCTAGAGGGCGGTGCTTCAGCACTGGATGACTAATGCCAACAAGGTCACGAGGAATGCTTACCGCATTAAGGCATGGAAGCTGCTGATAGAACAGCCGTCGCCACAGCAGGTAGAGCAGCCACATTGATGTGATAATAGCGAGCAAAGGTACATGAGGATTCCCAAGTCGCTGCAGCACAGATGTCCTGCAGGGAGACCCCTTTCAAGGCTGCCCATGATGTGGACACACTCCGGGTAGAGTGGCACCGCACGTTACTAGGTGCAGGTAGGCCCTGTGATGTATAAGCATGCACAATCACCTCGACGATCCACTTAGAAAGCCTCTGTTTTGACAGAGGTTGACCTTTCCTACAACCACCATAACAAACAAACAGTTGGTCAGATTTACGAAAAAGGGCTGTAGCCCCCACATACTCCCTGAGTGCCCGAACAGGGCAAAGCTGCTCCGACAGCTCTGTTGCTTGCTGTGTGGGGTTTGTGTCCCGGGGAAGAAGGCTGCCGACAACAGGAACGCTTATAACTCACTTTATTTGTTTAGGTTTAAGTTATTTAACTATGAAACAGAAGGAGAAGTATTATATGTACTTCACGCGGGGTGGAGAGCCGCTTAGCTTAGCATCCTTGCGGATGGGCCGCCTCGGGACTCTGATTCTAACCGGATGTTTCCACCTGGATGGTCTCTGGGCAGGAGGCGTGGCCTCCATGACGCACAATGGCTAGCGTTGAGCGTCCGCCCCCAGTGTATTATGTTTGCCGCCATCATGTGGTCAGGTGGGGTAAATACAACTTGTATATTTATTTCTACTCCTGGCTATGTGTAGATATTACAGCCTGATGATACATGTTATTAATTCGCAACAGTCCCTCCTTGGTCATCACTGATGACCATACTATAAATTAATAATGCTATGTATCATGTAAGGTCTAAAAATGGTGAGTATAAATTCAAGCGAAAAGAAAAACATCAACATCACCAACCGACTTAGTTTGGGAAAACCCCTTCTAGATAGGCGGAAAACCTGTCGCATCTCTAAATTGGATGGCATTCACCTTGGTGTGTCTCAAAGAATACATGGGCCGTAGCCAACAGTAGACAAATTATCATCACATCATACAATCAATATGTCATACCATCATCACAGTATCCTGAGGACAGAAAGGCATAGTAGTTAATGCATAGTATTTAAGGCACAGGAATATCAACCCACATATCCACCACAGAAATGAAGGCACATTTTCATCACCTCAGGTCCCTTCAATTACCTCTAGGCATGAATTTCACATCTTGAATACTTCTAGGTAAAAAATAACAGTAAACGTTAACACTTCCAGCATGCATTGGAAGTCAAAAACTAATAAAATCAAGTAATGTATGAATAAAAACAAAAAACAAACAAAAAACGCCCTGTAGACATGCATGGTTTCCAATGGCTCAGGTAGTCTCCATACATGCAGTTTCTCCAACATCATCACAGTGTTATCACCCGCATCCGTAGCCAACCTCAGGTCGGACAGTTCATAGATTGGATGCACATCTTGTGATCCATAGGCAAGGCCCACACGCCAAGGTTACTAACACGTACCCATGTGTGCCTTCCCCATGGATCCACTCATCACCAATAGTCAGAACATATTCCAGTAGCATCAAAGAAATTCATCCATCTTATTATTAAAGCAATCATGGGAAAACAGCATAACACATTCCGAATTTAAACTACCTTGTAGTGACAACCGTGACCCATACTGTGTGTTTAATAATTCAACATTCAAGTAAAACAGGTGCCATGTCCTTCTAGACACAGGTGCCGAACTCCAGGATATCAGGTACCACAGCCTGATCAAGTCGGGGCGCTCCACTGTCCCCTGCACACTCTCGGGTACACCTGGTCACCTTTCTCCACCCTGGTTGGTGGTTCGTCCTTTGGCTCTGCACTCTGTTTCTCGGAAATGTCAGTTTCTTGAATGTCCCGTTCACTCTTTCCACCATTCCCAGTGAATGTAACTTAACCGCTGTTTGATGGGTAACTGCTGCACCACCCGGTGTTGGCGCTGTAGCTTTGACACGGCGGTGGAAAAAGCTAACAAGTTAAGGTGTTAAACACAGCATAACAGCATTAGGCGTTGGCGTAGTAATTCCCAATTTTCTATGTCAATAAACTCATCTAGCTTGTGTATTAGATCCTTTCCCAACAGATTGCTGAAGTATTTCCCAATGATTACTTTAACCAGGTCCTTGCAAATGTTTAAAGAACATATGTCTGACTTATGCAAATTCAACACTTAAACAAATAAAACGAAAAAAAACAAAAAATCTAAATGCACAAATATTCCCCCCTTGTAAATAAAATGCTAAAATATTTCCCTCCTTGAAAATAAAATACACTACTTATTCCCCCCTTGTAAATAAAATGCAAAAATATTTCCCTCCTTGAAAATAAAATACACTACTTATTTCCCCCCTCGTGACTTTGAAAAAGTCACGCAAAATTAACACAAAGTTAAGCATGTTGCATTCATTCTTCCTGCTTGTATTGACCTTTATATATTGATGATATCATAAAATATATCTATATGACAGTGACTAGGTCCTAGTTTATCAAGCTTTTTGGCACAACTATTTTAGTCTTCTAGCGTTACCTTTGGATCTTATGCCCACATTATTTTATTTACTCTTAGACTAGGTAACTTTATTCAATTGTTCTAATAAGGCCAAATTCATGAGCTAGTCTCACCCCACCGGAAGATCTCTTCCCAGTTACCCTTTCAGCAGCTGAAGAGAGGTCTGTCCAGGTCGGGTTACCATCATCCAGTCGAAAACCACCTCTAGGAGATGAAAAAAAGAGTATCATGACGGTTTCCTTATCTAGAGAAGATCTCACCCCATCAGGATGAAGCACTTCTCTGCAATCCAATCACTGTCAATGCACAACAAATCATCATTACAGAGTGTTAACATCTTTCCACACCAATCACTTGTGAATAATCAATCATTAAAATAATCAAAAAATAGAAAATATAGAGTGTACAAACACATCACATTCAGATAAGACTGTCAGCCATGTTGCCTCCTAATATGAAACTTATCAACCGCTGGTAACCGGAAGCAATGTTCCTGCTGCTCATTTTGTGTATGCAGTCCATTTCAATGTCCAAATATGAGTCTGAGTCCATTTAGGGCAGGAACCCCAGATCAACTGTCCTCTCTCTAATGGACCCCCCTCCATTGTCCTGGGGGAAGAGAGACCAGAACCAACCAGTATCTTTGCAAAGAAAACATCTAACACAATACAACAAACAATATGTAGACAGTGGTTTCTTATTATGTAATTATAGATCAGGCATGTCTTAATCCTATATGGTCTTATATCATTACTAATCTAAGTAGTTCAAACCATATGTGAAAGTTATATCAAAACAAACTTGCATACAAAGGTGAGTCAAACAATAGGTGTATATGGGGAGTGAAGTTAAAATTGAATATATATATATCCACACACAATCATTGAATAGTTTTGCTTACTAAAAATGGATATGGCTCAAATAAACCAACCTCAATTTCCTCATTGTCATCGCCCAAGTCACCTCTAATAATCAAATGGCACCTGTGTGTGTGTCCCAGGTGAAAACCCTCTGGCCCATCTAAGAATCATAGCCTCAGCAATGGTCAGCATCATTGAGCAAAAACAAAACATCGTACATAAAAACAAGACAATGGACGCCACATTATGGAGGTAAACTGAGCAACCCAAAAATTGACTGGATTAATTGTTACACCCCTACACTGTGTATCAGGTTATGACTCTACCACACTCCCATATCGTCGCTTGAGGCGGGAGAGAAGTCCCTGGACCATAACGGCCCCCAGCGCTGGTTGACCCCTGGACTACTGTGGACGAGTGGTAGAGGAGATAACTTCTGATTTACATGAAACTCAGTAATAAATCAGATAGGGCCGTATTATGCCCATCAACCATCTTATGTACAAAGACTCATGAGGGGGTACCAGGGGTTCGGGGCTTCATGTGACGTGACTGAGCTGTTGGTCTGCTATTTGTCCTATAAAGCACAAAACACTCACACAAACAGTTAAAAGTATAAAACAAATACACAAAGAAAACAAATCAACAGGAAACAAAAACAAATAACAGACATATATACATAGTTGACCTGATCTTTAACCGTCCTAATGTTCGCATCGCTTTCTTCATTATGTTTCATTATGTCTATATTATTATTAACATCATTATTATTATTACCACTACTATTATAGGGTAAACCCCTACATAACTCTATAATGCCTCCCTCCTTTGTTAGATCTCCTTATCTAAATTACCTCCTGCGGCTCTAGTGCCACCCTGCTTTATCTCTGCTCTCTGTCCCTCTCTCTCTAGACCACATTTCTCTCTTTACCTTCTTTAACTTTCTTTAACTTTCTTACACTTTCCCTTCTTCTATCCTTCTGTCTACTTCCCTCTGTCTTTCTAAATAAATCCTCCTGTTTTAAGAATTACCACTTACTGTCCCCATCTCATTGTGTCCTGTCCAACTTCCCTTTCCTCCTTTGTTAACCTTATAATTTCTTATCATTAATAAAAACAAAAAGAGATGTTCATGATCTTTCTTTGGAAGGGGCATGGAGGTCCCCTCCTTCTCTTAAGGTTAAAGGAAAGAATAAAACAAAGAGTTAATGTCAATTTGAACACCTTCATATTACTGACAAGTTGATGCTTATGAATAATCAGTTTTTACACAACAACACTTTTTATCGCAGTAATGACATCTGTTAACAGTTATTTATGAATTTAAAAGTCTAGAAAATAACATTAAACCGAATTATTGTATTGCCTTCATTCTGCCTTCTCCCCTTGCATTCTAGGAGCGCACAACTTCATTCACACTTAGCACACTCTCGCAATGTAATGGCGTCTCACAAAGGAAATGGACTGGCAAACGCCATTCCTTTGTCCCCTTCTTCATGGTCAGTCGTCGGGGGAGGGGTAGTCTGGGTAGTCTGATGGGGGTAGGGGTGGTAGAGGGGTAGGGGGTCTTGGGGGCCATTTTGGGGACTCCCAAAATGGCTGACAGGGATTTGTAATCTATGCTCCCTGCTGTGTTACTAGGCCTACCAGTTAATATTGTGTATATGCCCAACTATGTGTGTGCCCATATGTACAAGTGCTCCAACTCCACTTGCACTGTTAGGTATATGTCTATAGGTTAGATAGATGAGTTTACTGTCTCTCCCTAGACCTAGCATAGCCATTAGCCTCCACGCGGGCCAAATGGCTAAGAACACAGGAATGTTACCATCCCCCTGGAGAACAATGAGCCATATACAACCCCCCGTGGTGGGCTATCTTTAGTTCTAAATACCTAGCATGTCCGCTATCCCCACGTGTTAGCTTGTGTGGCTAATAGCACAAGAATGCTACCATGCTTCTGTGAGGAACAAAAGGCTAACCCACGTGTTGGGATCTCCAGTTACATTCTGCAGAGTTAACTAAGATGCATTTTAGCAGAGTTAGCAAGCGTTAGCACATGCAGGATTAGGTATACAAATGTGGGTAATTGTGTTTCATGCAAGTTAGCATAGTTCTTTGAGAATGCAGTGTTAGTAGCAATGTTAGAAGCGATGTTAGTAGCAATCGATCTCCGTTTTCCACTCTCCCATACTCTAGGGGTTACACCCTGAATTTATACTCGTACCGAGTTTTAATTTTTTATACTCTGGCTTCGTACCGAGTTTTAATTTTTTATACTCCCAGGCTTCGTACCGAGTTTTAACTTTTATACTCCCAGGCTCCGTGCCGAGTTTTAATAAAACATACAGTACTGGCCTCTTGTTTCTTCTATTTGTCGTACAATGGCGACTAATATAATTTAATCAATCCCAATTTGAGTATTCAGCGCCTGTTCATTTTACGTCGGCTTAACTGTAACGACTATGGACTGGAGAACCAAAGCTCTACCACAACGTACGCTAGCAGCTCTGTCACCTAATAATCCTATATCTATCTATGTGCAGTTTTAGCCTGAGCAATAGGCACTGCTTACCTTTCTTTCTTAGGCGCCTGTGGCAGAGCTGATGAGTCGTACGGCTGCAGTGCGGCCAAAGTTCCAAAGTTCCAAATAAAGCCTCTCTTTCCCCGAATCACGTCGGGAAGTCACCAGAATGTGGGGTTTGTGTCCCGGGGAAGAAGGCTGCCGACAACAGGAACGCTTATAACTCACTTTATTTGTTTAGGTTTAAGTTATTTAACTATGAAACAGAAGGAGAAGTATTATATGTATTTCACGCCGCGTGGAGAGCCGCTTAGCTTAGCATCCTTGCGGATGGGCCGCCTCGGGACTCTGATTCTAACCGGATGTTTCCACCCGGATGGTCTCTGGGCAGGAGGCGTGGCCTCCCTGACGCACAATGGCTAGCGTTGAGCGTCCGCCCCCAGTGTATTATGTTTGCCGCCATCATGTGGTCAGGTGGGGTAAATACAACTTGTATATTTATTTCTACTCCTGGCTATGTGTAGATATTACAGCCTGATGATACATGTTATTAATTCGCAACAGCTGCGATGAGCTTGGTGGACTGAATGCTGCCAACTCAATTGCCTGGTTTACCTGTGAGGGAGGCCCCCTCTTTGGCAGGAAGGAGGGATTGGGTAGGAGCGTAACCCCCGAACCATCCGGATACCACCGCAAACACATCTGGCTTACTGACAGGGCGTGGAGTTCACCCACTCGCTTCGCCGATGTGATTGCCAGCAGAAATGCAGTCTTTGCAGACAACCACCTGAGTTCTGCCTCCCCCATGGGTTCGAATGGGGGCCGACACACTGACCTCAAAACCAACGTCAAGTTCCATGACGGCACTACAGTGACCCTTGATGGCCTGCGCCTCTGTGCGCCCTTCAAAAACTGACCAACCAGACCCCACTGTCTGGTTATTCACTCTGGTATGCCCTGCCGAAATGGTCGCTGCATATACCTTTAAGGTTGATGCACATCTGCCTGCGTCCAATACCGACTGCAGGAAACGCAGAACGATGGCCACCGAGCAGGTCTCCGGCACTTCACCCTGTGTCTGGCACCACTGGGAGAAAAGCTTCCACTGATTAGCATAGAGCGACCTAGTGGAGGGAGCCCTGGAACTTAACACCGTGTCGATCACTGACTGGTCACAGGATGCCAGGAGTGGGTCCTGGTTCCCAATGGCCAGACCCAAAGCTGAAGGCGATCTGGATTCGGATGCCATACGCGTCCCTCCAGCTGCGAGAGAAGGTCCGGTCTCCTTGGGAGGTGCCATGGCTCCCCGTGGAGTAATTTCAGCAGCACCGGAAACCATGGCCGCCCTGGCCAGTTGGGGGCCACCAGTAGCAGTCTGTGGCCATCCTGTTGCACTCTTTCCAGCGTCACACGAATGAGCGGAATTGGAGGAAAGGCATATAGAAGGCGGGCTGGCCAAGCATGAGCCAAGGCATCCTGTCCCAGAGGGCTGGTCCCCTCCATCAGTGAGTACCAAAGGGGACAATGTGTGGATGTTCCTGAGGCAAAAACGTCCACCTCTGCTCTGCCATATCGGCTCCAAATCATTTCCACCACCTCTGGGTGGAGTCTCCAGTCGCCCTGTGGCAGCCCTTGGCGTGAGAGAACATCCGCCACAGTGTTCTGTACGCCTGGGAGGTGTACGGCCCCGAGGGCCAGGAAGTGGAGAAATGCCCACTTAAGGAGCTGCTCTGACACCTGCAGACCCAGCTTGGACCTGGTGCCACCCTGATGATTTATGTGGTACACTGCTGTGGTGCTGTCTGTGCGGACAAGAACGTGCTGCCCCTTCAATACCGGAAGAAAAAATTGCAGTGCGAGATATATTGCTCTGAGCTCGAGCACATTTATATGTTCCCACCTGTGCTGTGCGCTCCATCTGCCCTTGATGGTCCTGCGCTGCCAGACTGCACCCCAACCTAACAGAGAGGCATCTGTCTCCACAACCTCTCGGCGGGCAGGGATCACTCCTAGGGGAACCCCCCTGACCAGATACCCCCTTCTCCTCCAAGGCTTCAGGGCTCGACAGCAAAGGCTGGATATCCTGACGTTCCTGCCCCTGTGCCACTTGGGATCCAAGTGAAGTGCGTTGACCCAGATTTGAGTAAGGAAGGAAAGGAGACCCAGCGGAATCACCATGGATGCTGCCGTCAGCATACCCAGCAGTTTGAGAAAGAGGCTGTATCTCAATACTCCTTTCTGGAAGCAACCTATGAGCTGCAAAATATTCTTCACCCTTTTCTGAGAAAGGAAGGCTCTCATTACCTGTGAGTCGAGAGTCATGCCCAGGTAATCCACCTTCTGACTGGGTGTAAGACTGCTCTTTGAATAATTGACTGTGAGGCCCAGCTGGTTCACATGTCCAAGGAGCACAGCAGTGTCTCTGACTGCCTGCTCCGCAGTTGGGGAGACAAGTAGCCAATCGTCCAGATATGGCAAGACCGTCAAACCCCTGGCTTGTATGGGAGCCAGTGCCGCTGCCACGCACCTTGTAAATATGCAAGGGGCATGTAAGAGACCGAACGGCATCACCTTGAATTGATAAGCCCGGCCCTGAAATGCGAATCTCAGGAACTGCCTGTGATGTGGAGCAATAGGCACATGGAAATAGGCATCTTTGAGATCTATCAACACAAACCAGGCCCCCTGTGCCACTGACTGAAGAACGTCCGCCATCCGCAACATGCGGGATGGCAGGACCTTTAAAAACCTGTTCAGCCCCCGCAGGTCCAGGATCGGGCGGAACCCGCCATCCTTCATCTGAATTAAAAAATACACTGAATAAAACCCACTTAGCCATGTATGCCATTCGACAGGCTCGATGGCGTCTTTGTATAAGAGGGATGCCAGCTCCCTGCTGAGGGCGAGGGATTTTGCGGGATCTCTGACCACAGACATTTTGACCCCGCACAAAGTCGGTGGCCGGCGTCAGAACTGCAGTGTGTATCCCTTGGACAGCGTGGATACCACCCAAGGGTCTGTGGTCTCCCTCTCCCAGTAGCTGATGTGCTGCTGAGAGAAGCACCCGACACCGGCCCTCTGAGCCTCAGGTCTGACCCCCCCGCCCCCTAGAGCCTCTGGGGGGGCGACCACTGGGGGCTGATCCTCTTGACACCTGGAAAAATGGCCAGGAGGGAGCCCGCCGGCGCTGATCATAATGCCCCGAATAGTGAGAGGACCTCAGCTGTGCACCTGGCCGAGCAGGTGGATGAGAGCATCTGGGACCAGACGGCAAAAGACCCATCTGCCTTGGGGCCTGAGCCGGGCCCCGACGCAGGCCAGCAAACCGCTGCCTGGCCTGGTCTACTTGGGCACTGCGCTCTAGCGCCTGCTGAGCAGCTGGCCCAAACATGTGACCTGGAACCACTGGAAGGGAATGGAGAGTACGGCGACACCCTTCTGACAGAGAGGATTGCGCCAGCCAGACTTGGCGGCGTGCCAGTGTCACCGTTGACATCAATCTTCCAAGCTCCCTAGACATGAAGGCAAAACTCTGAAGGGATGCATCACTGAGGGTCCGGGCAGAGGTGTCTACACCCGATTCCTGCAGGATCTGAGACAGGCCCAGGATAAGGTGGGAAAAGGAATTACCGATCCGGCCCATGCGTGCCGCTATATTATAAGCCCTAACAAGGAGATCATCTGCCGGCACTGAGGACGGGGACAGCGGGCATCAGGTCTGAGAGCCTCATCGGGTGAGACTATCAGAGAGGCAATGGTAGGATCGATTGGGGACATACGATCCAACCCATAGCTGCCTGCCTCCTGCATGGCGGCCAGATTTCTGCCATCACTGGTGTGATGAGACAATACTTTCGGATCTGCCCAGCAGAGCTGGAGCTCTTCAATATAGGGTTTCGAAGGAGGGACCGAAAACACTGCAGGCTGTGGCGTCTGCCTAAAAAAAGCACTTGGCGGAGCTGCTGTGACGGGAGCGTCATCCAGCCCAAGGCCTGCTAAAGCCATCCGAATGGCTGGTTTCAGTGTGGCATGGCCAGCTTCTGATCCACGCAATGACCCATCAGACCCCTGAGACAAAGCGTCAGAGGCTCGAAAGACTGAGTCTTTATTCTCGTCCTGTCCTTCTCCCTCATCGTCAAACAAACTGTAGGAAGCTGAAGTTGACAGCACATCAACGTCCCGACAAGGCGAGCCCCTTGTGGCGGAGTCACCACTGGGAGCTGACCCCCTATCGTCAGGCTGCAGATTGAGAAGAAGCTCCTTAATCTGAAACTCTGATGAAAGAGTGTCCACTTTGCGAGCCAAAGTGTCCACCTTCTTAACTTTTGCAGGAGGCCCCTGTGAGGCCGTACTGCATCTGCGTCCCCTAGGTGCCTTCGGGACTGCGCTCCTGCTAGCGGGTAGCAACGCAGCATCCCCTTCCACCTCTTCCAGTCTAGCCCTTCTGACCGACAGTGGCATAAACCTGCAGTTCATGCATGGGTTGTCAGATATACCTGCCCTTAGGTGTTCAACCCCGAGACAGGCCGGACATTCATCGTGGCCGTCCTCCGTCTGGAGGGGGGCCATACAAGAGTTACAGACATGCGAGCTCAACATGTCATCCAGTGATATAGTTCTCAGAAAAGCGAACGAAAGAATAATACAGGCAGTACTATGCTGCACAATTATCTCATGAACAGGTAAGACAGACACAGCGGAAACACTGTGCTGCACCCCTAAACAACAAAAAAGGGTTCAAACGCGCCCGCACTGGAGCTACCCCGAAAAAAAATAAAATAAAAATAATAATAATAATAATAATAATAATTATTATTATTATTATTATTATTATTATTATTATTTCTCAGAGTCAGTGCTCTCAGCACTGCCCAACAACTTAAAGTGAGATTCTTGACTGTTCAGTCCAATAGCATGCTTACTGCCGCTACAACCCACCGAAAACAGAGAGTCAAACAATGTAGCGTGTAACATAACATGCGGCGAAAACACCGCCATTCAAAAAAAATTCAAGCCCGGCGAGCCAACCGGCTTACAACTAAAGCAACTTACTTACCTGTCTGCCGTAATTCGGTACGAACCGTAACGGCAAGATCACCGCTGTTCGTCCGAAGATACAGACCACACTTGAAAATAAGAATAAGCGGCTTGCCGCAGTCCCTGGTGGACGAATAATCGAAGCACCAACCCTCAGGTTACGTTTTCCTCAATCGCGAGAAGATAGAAGGAACAGATTGCGTGATGACGTGGGGGTTTTATACTGGGGCGTGCGCCCTACGTCATCGCATGGTCACAGGTGACTTTGTTGGTAGAATAACTCGACCTGCACATATGCAAGATGGAGATATCCAGTGCTGAAGCACCGCCCTCTGGTGGTCAGGAAGAATGAAATAGAACACATTTTTAACTTTCGATTTCACACCCACTTTTATTTTACTGCATAGAACATTACTTTGTATAAATAATAGTGAAACTGCTCTAAAATTGATTATCACATTCAAATTACAATAGTTTCTTTGTCTGGTATGGTGAGAATAAAAAAGCAATTTAGTTAGCCTAAATGAAGGGTTCATAATAATTAAATCTAGGGCGACAGAGTGTGGTCCCTCAGAAACACGAAAGACATAATACAGATGGCAAAAACCCCACTAGTGGTTTTGCAATCTGCAATTTCATTGTCAGATCCCTGAAGAGCTATTTCACAGGCCTAGTCATTTGATATCTTCCCTGATATGCGCACTCTAATTTTCCACAATGTATTTTAAAGCATTGTGTGTGTGTGTGTGTGTGTGTGTGTGTGTGTGTTTAGGCTGAAGTGGGGAGCAGTTCATGGCAATGTCATAAAATAGTGTAATAAAAATATCCTCAAGGGGCCTTATCAAACTTTGCTATCATCGCTTTTTTAAAATGTATATAAAGGTGGTGATTTGTGACCAAATGGAATGTAGACTGGAGTCTGACAAAAATAAAATATGTGGATAATGATTAGGTGCTTCAATTAAGGTAAATATGTAAATGAAGGCCATTGTCATTTTGAGACCGAGGTCAAACTATAACAGTCCACAAGATGCCATTCAGTGGTTTTATTTTCAGAATGTGTTATTTTTTGAGAAACGTGTTTTGTTTGGTGAAAGACAGAAAGCACTCAAAGCACTTAAGGTTTAGATTGCAAAATCCTTCTTATTTTACATTGTTTTCTTTCTCTGATAGCCCTCCAAAAGTTTCAATTGCAATCCATAACTTTGGCAGTTCTCCCCAAGAGAATGGAATAGTTGGTTAGATGAATAGATGGTTGTGTTTTTCACCACAGAGCAACGTTTTCATCGTCCTTTCAATAATGCAACATAGTCGACATGTTTCATCCAAACTCTGTAATACAGCTTTAAGATGACTATTTAGAGAGAAACTTCACTGGTCTTTGGAAAAGTGATGCATCACCCACTTTTGGTCGGTGGATTACAGATGTTATTATGCACTTCATGAAGTTGAAAATCAAGTTTCACGTTGCGTGGCGCTACAAGAAGATTATTTTCTATTTGGCAAAAACTTTTCATAGATAGATAGTGTTTCATAGATTAGGCTAATCGTCTAATGAATAACATTACCCCTGTGTATATTTTAGTTTCTATTAAGAGTATTGTTGTGATTATATCTTGTGTTTTGTATTGGAAAAATAAAATGGAAATAAAAAAAACATTGTGTAAGAGAAAAACTTCTGGTCTAAAAGTTTGCCACAGAAAAAATGCAGTGAAGATGCTCAAGCTGCAACGCTCCACAGCATTAAAGGAGCTATATGTAAGAAATGTACTCAAAGTAATCATAAAATGACCCTAATATGTCACTAGACATTGAGGAATCATGTTAATTTCAAGTATTTATGTCAGACATAATAGTAGTCCAGCCAGAATATTTAATTTCAAATGCAATATTTCTGTGCCAGGAAAACTGTTTTGTTTTCATTTTGTGTTTTGGTCTGTTGCGCCACCTTCTGCCTAGCTTCCAATCGCGAAGTCAGTACTGTATCGTGATCCGGGTTGCCAGATAGGCTGAGCTGCAGCCATTTACTGTATAAGGAAGGCTGCAGCTACAAATGTTTCGGGCCCGAAATGTCTGACGTTACTAAATGCATTCGTGAACATGTTTACATTGCACTATTAGTCTACCAAATATATTTTAGTTGGGTAATGAAAATGGTCCATGTTTCCACTGGAGTGAACTATTGCAGTATATCTTTAGAATTATATTTGGCTTAACGCCATTATTCAGTTTTTGCTAGAAAAACATGTTTGAAGCGAATCATTGCGTCGTTGCCTCATGGGCGTTTTCACGAAGTCAGTATCGTTTGCTCAATGACTGTATGTAAGGATTTCACACCATTGAGGGTGCCATTTACTGCACACCGACTGCAGTGTGGATGATAATAAAACAGCGGTCAGAGCTGGCGTGTGTGTCCGTTGGGGGCTGCTCTATTCGGACACATTACTATGAAGCCCCGGTGACGGTGTGGGAGTGCGGATGATAATAAAACAGCGGTAACAGCAAGTGTGTGTGTCCGAGAGGGCTGCTCTATTCGGACACATTACTATGAAGCCCCGGTGATGGTCTGGAACTGTGGATGATAATAAAACAGCGGTAACATCATGTGTGTGTGTCCGAGAGTGCTGCTCTATTCGGACACATTACTATGAAGCCCCGGTGACGGTGTGGATGTGTTGGATGATAATAAAACAGCGGTAACATCATGTGTGTGTGTCCAAGAGGGCTGCTCTATTCGGACACATTACTATGAAGCCCCGGTGATGGTCTGGAAGTGTGGATGCTAATAAAACAGCGGTAACAGCATGTGTGTGTGTCCGAGAGGGCTGCTCTCCTCGGACACATTACTATGAAGCCCCGGTAATGGTCTGGATGTGTTGGATGATAATAAAACAGCGGTAACAGCATGTGTGTGTGTCCGAGAGGGCTGCTCTATTCGGACACATTACTCTGAAGCCCCGGTGATGGTCTGGAAGTGTGGATGATAATAAAACAGCGGCAATAGCCTGCGTGTGTGTCTGAGAGGGCTGCTCTCCTCGGACACATTACTGTGAAGCCCCGATGATGGTCTGGAAGTGTGGATGATAATAAAACAGCGGTAACAGCAAGTGTGTGTGTCCGAGAGGGCTGCTCTATTCGGACACATTACTATGAAGCCCCGGTGATGGTCTGGAAGTGTGGATGATAATAAAACAAGCGGTAACAGCATGTGTGTGTGTCCGAGAGGGCTGCTCTCCTCGGACACATTACTATGAAGCCCCGGTGATGGTCTGGAAGTGTGGATGCTAATAAAACAGCGGTAACAGTATGTGTGTGTGTCCGAGAGGGCTGCTCTATTCGGACACATTACTATGAAGCCCCGGTGACGGTGCTGCAGTTGGTCAATATTATCAGGGATCTATGCAAGGCAAGTGTATTTGTATAGCACACTTCATACACAGAGGCAATTCTATGTTCTTTACCTAAATAAAAGCAAAGAACAGTATGTAAAACACTTGGCTCATGGTTGCTCCTTCTAGTAGACGCAGTGTTGTGTTGAGTAATCCGGGAACGGGGAATCTGGCAACCGCTACTCTGGGGGGGGAGGGGGAGGGAGTACCACGCTGTACAGTATTTACAACGTGGTTGCAATAACAGTTTTGGCCAGAGAGGGCGCAATCCTACATATAGCTCCTTTAATACTCAAGCATACAGAAGCCTCGACAATTACAGCATGTGAAGTAGACAACACAACCGCTTCACCACAGGTGGTGCTATACACTACTCATCCCCAATGGCTGTGGAACAGGTCATTTTGCCACATTGTCCTTGCAGTAAATGACAACCCACTTTAGATTTAGTCGGAGACAAGCTTGTCTCTGACTAAAGTCAAGCGATGGCTGGCCACTGGTGCATTCCAAAAACCTCAACGATGTAGAATGTGCTGATAGTGGAGTTTCACTTTTAGAACTCTGGCTTCAATCGCAAGTCAAAAACCCTTAGGCATGTATTGAGGCAAGTGTTTAAGCAAATGATACAATTACATTCCAGCTATGTTGCAACGTGCACACGTTTGCACAGATTGCATGCTCGTGACACAAACCTCCATCTTGCGCACCTGGTGTGGCCCTGATTGGAATCGTAACCCAGGGACACCGTATGTCTCCATATGAATGACCATAATTATAACTGTATCTCTCTTTTTTAATTGGATTTAAATGAACGGCATTAGTTTTAATTAGCTGGTCGCACACGCTGAAGAAGACAGTCTCTACCTTTCATTCTTTATTTTTTTCTAAACAAGTGTCTGTGGGTTTATCGCCGCTACGGTTGTATGTTAATGAAAAAAAATCGTGGTCTCCTCTTCCTTTACGCTCTGCGTTCATGTGCACCGCAGCGCATCAAGAGAATATGTGTGTGCATTCTGCTGTTTTCACCAGGATTAGAAGGTAGGCCATTAGAAGGTAGCTTTTTCAGTGTGCCAAAGCTAATTAACTTTCCCAGACAAAAGGCAGAAGGAAACACGGGCATGTTGCGACGGACACGACTTGGATGAGAAAACAGGTCTTCATCAGGTTGAGTTGAAAGTGCTTTGTTCAGCACTTCAGCACACCGACGGATGTTCAAAATATTTGGGTTGATCCTAGTAAAAGTTTTAAAAAAAATACTACTTCTACAAACACCATCTATTGGAAGGACAGGCCTCTTCCACTACAGAAACAATCACATCTAAACTGTTTGGTGACCATAGAAAGTCAGACCATATATCCCAAATGCCGTTTATTTATTCTTTCATTTCCAGGCTCATTTACTGGCTGTGATTTTCCAGGTAAAGATATGGGATGTGAAGCAACACAATTCTGATTTGACAATCTAATTATGTCTCATTTAAATTTAAAATAAAAAGATGAAAAAACAAACAAACTCATTAGCAAAGAAAATAAAAATGCTATAATGGTTGTATGTTTATCTCTAGCAGGCAGTGAGTCACCCACTGGAAATTCAAATCAGTGCCCAACAACAAAGTCGAAATCGCTGTCATCCCACTCCAGTGACTCCACTGTTCGCTACGGATTCTGCAGGGTGGGACTGCTTTGACTGTGCATCCTTTTAAATAAAGTTTTGTTCAAACTATAGGCCTAATATCATTTATTCATTAGATGTATTTATTTATTTTATTAGTTTTTTTCATGTATTTTTCCACCGAAAGGAACATGCACATACGCTAGGCCATCTTAGCATGCACGGCCTTCCCACGGACTGACGCATGCCCGCGTGCAGTGCGGTGAATCGTAAAGGCACGATTGTGATTGAACACTTTGTAAGGCTGTATCTATCCTTGTCTCGCCTTTGTGATGGCAGCTATAATTATACATAGCCTCTTCTGAAATGACTGTATGTGCATGTGTGTATATGAATGCATGTGTGTGTGAATGTGTGTGCCCGTGCGGGTTTGTGCATGTGTGTGTGTCTATATGCAGATATGCGTTTCTGTATGCTGCCATTAATAGGTTCTCCCTGCTATTCAGATGCAGAGGCCCTGTGCAGGATACATATTGCCATGCAATCACCATGCTGTGTGTGTACCATTGCATGATATCTGATTGGAATCTTTACACCTTACACTTCACACACATTACATGGCATGCATACTAAACTTGAGATGGTAAACCACCACCACCAGCAGCAGCAAAAAAAGTTCATATTCATATAAAAATATCCCAAACCAAAACAAAAACTCATATACACAAACATCCCAAGGCTCAATTTTAAACGGATGAATGATGAATGAAAATCAGTAGTAAAATTAATTTTGCGAGGCCAAGAAACTTGGCAAGTACTTGACTTGTACATCGCGATGTGCTATGACTGCCTCCAACAAAACATCCCATGATGCATTCTGATGTACAAGCTGTGACGAATGTATAACAGCACATATAACACTAAGCTGTAATATCCTCACATAGCCACAAGGGGACAGGAACAAATACATAAGCTGTAATATCTACACATAGCCACTAGGGAATAGAAACAAATATAAGCTGTATTAATCGCACCTGGCCACCAGATGGCAGCACATAATACACTGGGGGCGGGCGCTCAACACTAGCCAATCAGAGCATATTATGCGTCATAGAGGCCACGCCTGCCCAGGTACTATCGAGGGCACAAGCAGGGGGGAGGGGAGAAACTCTAGAGGCAGCGTATCTGTTAGATATTCAGCTAAGAGTCGCTCCACGCGTGAATGATACAATTCCCCTCCATTTGCTTCATAGATAATAGACCTAAAGCTAAACAAATAAAGTGAGTTAAAAGCGATCCTG
The DNA here is from genome assembly GCA_030340625.1 of Merluccius polli. Classification (NCBI taxonomy): domain Eukaryota; kingdom Metazoa; phylum Chordata; class Actinopteri; order Gadiformes; family Merlucciidae; genus Merluccius; species Merluccius polli. Next base: position 126,604 of record JAOPHQ010005132.1, read on the forward strand.
TGTCGGCGGCCTTCTTCCTCAAAGAACATCACTACAAAGCCCTATTAGAGTACATTGAACACTGCAATTTTATGACACGAATCAAGTCACAATTTAGGCCAGCGTCAAAGCTGCTGCGGCTCGGTACTAATAAACTGTGATAGTGATAAAGCAACACAGTTGTGTGTAAAGGAAACTGATGGCCAGTCCAGTATGGGTTTAGCAAAACTGTTGTTTTACACCCACAGATCACCATCATTTGTGATGATATCATTTGCCCACAACCAGTGAGTGACCACGTGAGCGGGGGAGAAGCACCAGTAGATGGGAGATGGGTGGATGTCTGTTCACAAGTCCACTGGAGCGAGGAGCTACACATCAGAAGGCTTCCACACTATACTGCTGTAGCTGCTTCGCTCCGATTTGATCCAATTGGTGGCAATTTGCTCCAGTATCACCCTGATTTCTCCTGCATATAATTATATATGTATGCACTTTGCATAGCTGTTAAGCAAGGAGTAGGATGTACAATAACCACAATCAGATTCTAACATGTGTAAAACAAGAGTTGTGCTCAACCCAAATTGGACCGACCATTACGTAAGTTACAGATATTTGATGAAAGGGGACGTTGATCAGCTCTGCTCACATATTCATGTAACAGCGACATTATTTACAGGGCACTCTAAATCATACAGTTTATGCAGGCTAGACTGAGGTATATATTTTTTACAATGTCTCAAGAAATATTTCACTGCCCATCTTTGAAAGCATAATTTGTTGGGATTCCCGATGTACACCTAAATAGTAGCCTACTGCTACTGTAAATAGTAACTACTAATGAACAGTCCAAGTTCAGTTTACTCTTGTTGCTCATGACCTTACCTTCTTTTGTTTGTCATGTTCTCTCTTGGTTTTTCTTGCATCCTGCTCTTTCTGGCCAGGGGCGGAGCGAGGGGGTGGCTTTCGGGGCTGAAGCCCCAAATCTCACTTCAAAAGCCCCGGATCTTTTTTAAGCTTTTGAAGTTATGACAACCCTGACACCATGTTCCCTATACATTACATTAAGCCTTATTACTGGGCAAATAATTGCCAACAACAAAAACCTTCATTTCCCTCAGACTATTTCAACATGCCACAACAAGAAAAATAGAATTCCGCCAACCATAGACTGCATAATAAATAGTCATGGCCGCCAACAGATAGCTTCATATACATTCTAAACTCTAAAGTCTTAAAAGTGTTCTAAACATTGACGTCTCTCAGCAGTCTTGTTCAAGTAGCCTCAGGGTGTGTAACAAACATTACCAAACAAACAACAAACAAATAAACATTACCATGGACATTAGACATTTCTTTACTAAACCAACATCCAGTGATACCATAGCAGCAGCAGCCCCTGCCAATGACTTGTCATATGTTTCAGGTCAGTGAAATTACCTTGATTTAGCATGGCAGCAATTGCGCACTTTGGTGTTTAGTGCTAGCCATAGCTGCTAGCCTGCTAGCCGGGAGCAGTAGTGCTAGAAGGTAGTGCTAAATAGCCTGCATCGGCTAGCTAGGCTGCTATAGTAATTCCTCCCCTCACAAAACCTTTTTCTGTTTATTGTCATTCAAAGAAAATATTTTTTTATTTTGATTCAATTGATGAAACTACCAAGCATTCAACCCAGTCGCCATGAGGGATTCGTTGATGCTGAACATTTCTGCGAACCCTGGATTACGTTACGTTTGAACGTAACAGCGTGTTCTGCCCATAAGAAAGCACAACCAACAGGGACAATTTTTGGCATATTTATGTCAAATACAAAATCTTCTTCTGGCCCCCCCAAAAGCGCCGTGCGTAGATACTAGGTGCGACTGTGTACTCGAGTAATCGGGTACTCGCTGGCAGTGTCAAAATCTTTTAGAAAAATGTTCTAATCGGAAATCGTTTGTATTTCTCCATGGAGGGATGCTAATTCTGACTTTTTTTCTGACTGATAACCGACACTCGTTAACCGGTCATTAATCGTTCACCGATAAGAATAAATGTACAATAAAATAATAATTAAAAAATGGACGAATGTCTGTGACCCATAAAAAAGACATTTTTTTATTATTGGAAGAGGGCTGTCCCGAATTCATACTTTCAAACTTCAAGCTTCCGATAATCATTACGTTTCCAAAGGTATATTCCAATAGTTAAACACCTAAACCTGTTCAAATCCAGCGTTTGTGTTTTGTCATATGTCGACTGGCTATGTGAAGCCTGTGTCAGCATGTGCCCCCAGCATTATTACATAAAAGTGATTATTACTAAGGCTTTTATTATTATTAATAAAATAAATTATTCAAAATTATTCAATATTAAATAAAGTAGGCTATTATACTGTAACTAAATCATTGTTGCATTAATCACCATGGTGACGTTCAAAATACTCTCGCGCAAAAAAGCTTTTGACACTCAAATGAAGACAATGGCAGAACCGAGCAAAAAGAAAAGCCTTGTATGGTTACGAAATTTTGGACAAAGTGAGGATAATCAAAATGAGGGGAATCAAAAGTAGTGAAACGCATTTGGAATTTGGAAATTAAATCATTCCACATGTTGTGCTGTTCTTTGAGGAAGAAGGCCGCCGACACAGGATCGCTTTTAACTCACTTTATTTGTTTAGCTTTAGGTATTATCTATGAAGCAAATGGAGAGGAATTGTAAAATTCACGCGCGTGGAGCGACCCTTAGCCGGATATCTATCCAGATACGTGGCCTAGGGTTTCTTCCCTTCCCCCGGATGTGTGGTTTGGTAGTACCTGGGCAGGCGTGGCCTCTAAGACGCATACTATGCTCTGATTGGCTAGTGTTGAGCGCCTGCCCCCAGTGTATTATGTGTGCTGCCATCTGGTGGCCAGGTGCGGTTAATACAACTTATATATTTGTTTCTATTCCCTAGTGGCTATGTGTGGATATTACAGTCTGTTGATACATATACTATTATTTATTCTTAACACACACTGGATTTTTACTATAATTATTATTACAAGCGCTAGGACATTAATTGTGCTGTGATTTATTATTATGTGTTATTACAAGCGTTAGGACATGGACATTGATAGTGCTGTGAAGTACGTTATTGCATTTTAGACATGTCTACTCTGCTGTGCGATGACGCATGCGCAACCCCCCCACCCCCCCACCCCCCCAAAAAGAACAAACTAACTGGTAATCGTTTAAAGAAAATCATACATTTTCCCACCCCAGTATCACGCTGTTTTACGTTGAAGCGCAACGTAATCCAGGGTTCAACATCGACAAATCCTTCTGCCACTTTTTTTTACATTTTTGTTCACCCCCAAAAAACATGCGGTGAGGCCCATTCTCCAATGAGAGGAGAGCTACGATTAGAGATGACTCAAAAGAAATCCTGTCAATTAGACCCACATGTATTTTTGGACGCGTTTCCCAGATTGGTAATTGCAGAGGCACCTGCATGGGGGAAATAAGGTGATGGATTAATGAAGGCTTTTAAGACAGTTAAATATTAACTCGAAGCTGGTCATAATCAAGTCATTCCATTAGGTCAAAACATATTTAATTATTAAACAATTTGGCTGGTTTGCTAAGACCGCAGGTTAATTGTTGACATTGTCTATGTCGAGATGTATATCAAGCCCCACTCACGGTGTACACAAATTCCGAAATTGGGCAGTTGGCGAGCCATTGACATCCATTCTATTCCAAATGAGTGTTTAGCAGCTCCCATAGCTGTATCCTTTTTTGTCCAACACAAGTACACGCATACGAACTGCCCTGGCTAAGTAGTTTTTACTGAGAGGCGCGCAGTGATGATGGTGCGATGGAGCGAAGATGGTGGCTGCATTCTGTGATAATTCTGAATACTTAATAAGTCGGGAGGGTAAGTGTAGGTGGGGGTGTTTTTTTAACTGATTGGAACAGAGCCTAAGCATTCACTTCTGAATCAAAATGAAGTGCTCAGTAGAATGTCTCTGCAGAATGCTCTGGTTCACTCAAGTACGGTGGAATGGGTCCACCAAAATGCTCCTCTTTCATAAAACTTGTCAGTGTCTGAGTCGGACATTGTGAAATTAGGGGATTGCTGAATTGCTAATACAGCGTTCAGTTGGTAGCCTAACATGCAGCCGCCATCTTCGCTCAGAATTTTAACTGTGCACCTCTCAGTCTCCAAGTCTGTGAGCATGTGCAGTGGCACTTTTCAACACTATTTGTTTGTTTGTGGACACTATTGGAGAAAACTACCTAGCCAGGGCAGTTCGTATGGGCTAACTTGTGTTGGACAAAACAAAGATAGAGCAACGGGAGCTGCTAAACACTCGTTTGGAGTAGAATGAATGTCAATGGTTCACACACGTATACCGCGAAAGGGGGTGAGTTAAACAAAAATCAAGGCTGATGATAATGTCCATCTCAGATAATGTCAACCATTAACCTGGGGTCTCAGCAAACGGGCCAAATCCTTTATCCATGTTAAAGGCCCCCAGATACTTGAAACTAGGCTACATTGAAAATGGTGTGTTCACAAAGACAAAATAGCCGGTTTTGCGACCAAAACATTGCATTGGGTTTCGGTGTGGAGGCAGCAGAGCGAGTGAGTGAGAAAAGTGAGGGAGTAGTGTGAGAGGAGCACTGAGGTAGCTTCTCCCCAACACTTCAGCCAGCAGCAGCAACAGCGCAGCGCGTCAAGCAGGGGGGAAATATCCGACCAAGGAGACGCACGTCGTAGCCGCCACCGGGACGCGTTTTTTGACGTTGTTCGTTTTTTCCTACCGACCCTTAAAAAAAGAGAGAGACAGAGAGAGAGAAGACCATCTCTTGCCTTCAACTAGTCCAAAACGCTGCTGCCCAGGTTATTTACAAGATCAAAGAAGCAAGACCACATCACTCCCATTCTGGCATCAATACACTGGCTCCCGGTTCACTTCAGAATACACTTTAAAATTCTTCTGACCGTTTACAAATCTCTTCATGGCCTCGCCCCTTCATATATCACTGAACTTCTTACCCCCTACACTACCACCAGAACCCTCAGATCCTCAGACCGTGGCATGTTGGCTGTGCCTCGCTCACAGAAAAAAAAGTCAGGGGACCGGGCCTTTTCTGTTGCAGCCCCTCGACTCTGGAACAGCCTGCCAGAAGCCATTAGAAAGGCCGACTCTGTTAAGGCCTTCAAGAAGCTCCTCAAGACCCATTTCTATGTTTTGGCTTTTAATTAGTACTTAATCTGTTGTTGATAACTTTGGGATTTAATAATTGTTATCTCTTGAAATGTATGATGTTGCATTGTATTGATGTTGGTCTATGCCTATGTGCAGTGTTGTAATGTAACGAAGTACAAATACTTCGTTACTGTACTTAAGTAGAATTTTCACGTATCTGTACTTTACTTCGTTATTTATATTTCTGACAACTTTTACTTTCACTCCACTACATTTCCTCACTAAAATGTGTACTTTTACTCCGATACATTTCCCATAACCATCTTCGTTACTCGTTACTACAAAATAAAAATCGAGTTGGTGACCTACTTCCTGTTTATCAACCTCCAAGCGCGAAGAAAAAAAAAAACACCGCGCGCGACGAAGAAGAAGATCTGCTTTGGGCAATCACGGAAGCGGTCTGCAGCTGCGGCAGGTTCTGCTAATTCTCCGGTCACAAATGACGAGATTAACAGTGGCGACATCAACCGGTATTTTAACCCAAACTGAGAGTGGCTGTTGTTTACTGTTGCCATGGCGACATGTCTTTTCCCAGACAAAGTGGTTTTTGTGCGTGTGTGTGTCTAAACGCCACGGCTACACCGGCATGCAGCCAATACTCTAGGGCGGCCATTCGTCCGGCTTTAGGCCGGACTGTCCGTTTTTTCAATGCCCTGTCCGGCGTCCGGCGCAGCATCAAGCCGGACGCGTATTTGTCCTCCTTTTTGAGACCCCCCCCGCCGGTCATAGGTCCGCCCGCCGGTCATAGGTCCGTGGTGTGTTACGATCACGCGCGCACACCCCCCGCGCCGGTCGTAGGTCCGCAGTGTGTCCTCCTTTTCAACAACTCATAAATGGTCACCCTAATACTCTGATAGGACGTCATAGTGTGATTAAGGTGTTTACATGTCAACAATAATGCCAATAAGACTGGAATACTCCACATGTCTCCACATTCAGTATTGATTACTCCCACTATGGGAATGCTGTTTACATGGCAGTGTGTTAATCTGAGTATTGTCTTCATCAGGGGGGTATACTACGAAGCTCGATTAGTGGGTTAGCGAGGTATGTTGCGCTCAAAGCCTGGGTTAGCTGTCCTACGAAAGTCGCTCTCTTTTAGCGTCGCTGTATCACCATGGTAACTTATGCTGGCAACCAAACCTGGTCGGGAGGAGGTTTTCAGCTAAGACTTTCCGATTAGATCGGCTTCTTAAAGCTGCAGCGCCGCTTTCGGGACAGATCCGATCCCTTTATGAGACATACAGGTTCTCATCAGAGGGTAATATGAGAGATACAGGTTCTCATCAGAGGGTATTCGCTATTTGGTCGTCCTTGTTGGACCTTATGAAGGCAATGCTACAAAAAGAAGCCGTGCGCAGTGTGTCTGTGTTCCACTGCGATTTTTTGCCACGGCGGGTACATATTTGCATACAGTTGGTGATGCCGAACATATAAGCAAAAAGGTGCCTTGCGATACGCAAGGTTGTAGCTGCCCTAAACACACTGCTAAATATGTTCGTGGTGTTTCCCAACTTTTTGCCAACACAAACTGTCAAGTTGCAAGTTATCAACTTGGAGGTGAAAGAAAACACCTGTATACGTGAATGAGCGGTAGAGTGGCAGTAGCGCCTCAGTCTTGAGATTCTGCGTGCTGGGTTCGATTCCCAAGTGAAGTGGGTATGTGGATTTTATTTTAAAAAAAAGTTATATTTCTTATGTCATATGGAATATTTATTCGTTAATGTTACGGAATTATCCAGTTTGGTAATCTAGATGGGGGTAAAAGGCAAGATGATGGACAGGCAACATATGAACCCCGGTCGCTGCATCAGCTCACATCCTAATCCACCACACCACCGTCGCTACCGTCCAGCACATGCAATACGTTTCTTACATATAGGATGTATTTGAAAGGAATTCCCTAAATTACACAAGTAAAAAAGCAAGTTGGAGGTTGCTTTTGCATTTTGCAACAATGCGTAAGAATTGTTCGCCATTAATCCCCATAGAGTATTGGGATTAATGGCGAACAATTCTTACGCATTCACAGAATCTGCTGTTTTTTGCCAGCATGGGCAACTGTATTGCCCCTTGCCGTTATTTGCTTTTTAAACTCCTCGTATGAGTTCATAATCACTACTTGCTCCTCCTGAGTGACATACACAGCCCGTGTTCGCTCCGTCGGATCCATTGCGTCAAGGTGAATGACGTATTGACGTTGGGTTACGCCCTTTTTATGTGAACGCGCATTGAACCTAAAGCGGAAAACCTGGCTTGACAAATTTACCTTTAAGTGAGCTTCGTGGAACCGGTAAACTCTGATTGCGAGTTTCGTCTTTAGCAATCGAGGTTTTCCCAAGAAAGCCTGGATATGTTCAGCGAGCTTCGTAGTATACCCCCCAGGTTAACATCAGTCCAGTGTTGTCTTATGTGTACGACTTATATTTATTGTTATGTATTTAATTTTAATGTTGAACAAGTTGAAGCCTCTCCCCTGTACTGTACCTGGATATTACAGGAGCCAAAATAAATTTCATAATCAAAATTCTAACTGCTCACTTTGTTTAAATACTTTTACTTTTACTTCTAATACTTAAGTACATTTTATATCAGAAAATTACTTTTGGTACTTAAGTACAGTAAATGTCAGGTACTTTCAGACTTTTACTCAAGTAATATTCTAAAAGGTGACTTTTACTTCTACCAAAGTCATTTTCTGGTAAGATACTTGTACTTTGACTCAAGTATCGCTTTCAAGTACTGTACTTTTCAAGTACAAGACTGCCTATGTGACCTGTTGACTGTGAAGCACTTTGGTGCAAATGCTCTTTGCTTTTAAGATGCTATATAAATAAATTAAACTTAAATTTAAACTTAAACAAGTGCGTGTGTGTATGTTTAAAGATGTTTCAGTCTCCTTGGCAAAGTGTGATGTCTGCCTATCCTGTATTGTTATTGTTGATGTGAACTTGTGTTTGTTTGTTTTATTTCTCTCCCTCTTTCTCCCAGACACACACACACTCCTCAGAGGCGGCGCCAGGGGGGGGCTAGGGGGTGCTACAGCCCCCCCTGGATTAGCCATAGCACCCCCATAGCACCCCCAAGAAAATCATATATATTTATTGTTTATAATTGTTATTTATTCTAATTTTGCGTCCAGCACCCCCCCTCCCACCCCCCGTCAATAATCGCGCAGCACCCCCCCCCCCCATCAACAATCGCGCAGCACCCCCCCCCCCCCCCCCCGTCAACAATCGCGCAGCACCCCCCACCCCCCCCGTCAACAATCGCGTAGCACCCTCGGTAAAGGGCCGAGCTCCCCCATAGCATCTGCAGAAAAAAATGTCTGGCACTCCTACACATGTGAATAAATAGGCCTGGGCCCAGATTCCCGATAACAATGGATCTACGCTCGTACGATCCTTCTTACGAATCATCTTTCGAACGATCGTTATTTTTTTCCGTGCGTTTCCCGAAACTCCTCTTAACATGAACGCGTGTGCACAGATCTAACGCTCGATCGTAGCCTTGTAACTGTCTACTGACACGGTGCTGAAATACATATTATACCATGGTCTGGGTGAATACTCGATTCTGATTGGCTGGAGGGTGTAGGTTAAAAAGTACACCTATGAAAGACGTTGACGCTATATGAAGACGCTATGGCCACGTTGCTTGGCAACGCCTGCATACGGGATATATTAAATAGTCTGCTCGGGTTTCAGGAAGACCTCCCTCAAAACTATGTGGCTGGTTTTGATACACGTAGAAGAGTGATTGAGACTTTTTTCTAATCAATTGTTTCTAAGAATAGGCCGATTTGTAACATCGTCTTTATCAATCACCAAACTATAACAACCTAACGGCACACAATAGGCCCAGACGTGACACACCATTACCAATAACATAGACTAAGCTATATAGCCTATCGTAACTTTAGCCTCAGTGGAGTCACCAGCTGGACATTCAGTGTTATTGGATGTTTTGTGCAATGTTAACGACCCTTGTAGCGCGCTACGAGTACCCCTGGAGCTCTCGTTAGCTACGAGCATCTTAACGACGGTCGTTACGCAACAATGCTTTCAGAAAACGGTGTGAAAACTGTCTGATGGTCATACGACAAACTTAACGAACCACTTAGGCTAACGATGCTTTCGGGAAACGGGGCCCTGAACAAGAATCTCAGGGATTATTTGTACCACTAAAAGGTAAACGACTGCTGCACCACTTGAATTCTAGACCTAAAGAAATAAGCAAGATTGATCACACACACAGACATACATGTACAAGTCTTGGTATAATTGTATTAAAGTGAAAGTACTAACTTTGTAAATAACTTTGGTCAGTACACCCAGTTAAATCTAAAATCAGATATCACAAAACAATGTACTACAAAAAACTAACCAATTCATCGAGGAAGGCTGTTGCTAAGGCTAAAATGTTGACTTATGAGATTACTACAATCGGTTTACCCTTTTTAAAATTTGAGAAGGTCTTGGAAGACATACTCAAAGAAGTTGAATATTACGTTCATATTCTAATATAAATTTAAATGTCTCTCCGTCACTATTCCTCATTTACATCCCAGAAGCAGCAACAAGCAACCATCAATACATCCACCCTAGGCTGAGAGAAGGTCATGAGTTTTAGCGTATATATATCCAGTATTCCGAAACAATTTCCGCTCTACTTCCGATGTCAGTTAACCCATCCCGGAGCAATATGAACAAGACAACAACTTTGTGGATATAGATTTAGTGGCTTTAGAATCCATATCCAATCTCTCCACATTATTTTCTAAGTCTGCCACTAGGCTTTTTCATCTGTCAAACTAACTTCAATTCTGGGCATTACTCTGTTTCCTACCAGACCTTTATTCCCCACCCACCCCAAAGAATAATGCCCCCCCCCCCCCCCCCCCCCCCCCCCCCCCCGAATGGCCGTATTTTCGAAGAATGAAGTTACACCGTACTTAAGGTCGTGGGTTAATTTCACAGATTAACCCGCTAGTCATCAACGGCTGATGGAGGAGTTTGATTTGGAGTCAATGGATCCATTGGGGAAATGTCTTCTGGAAGGAAATATCGAACACCGTGATGGAGAACACCTGATATAAATAGACTTGTGCTATGAAAATAAATAAATCAACTCTCTTTGCTAATGACCACAATGACAACCCACCACTGCCTTGTCTCTCCATGGCTGCACTGTGTGATGACAGCAACAGGTACTGACAGTAATCACTTCTCCTTATCCAACCAAATCAGTCATTACAGGGATTGCTACCTCTCTTTTCAATTCTCTTTTTTATTTTTGCGAATATTCAATTTTATTTTTGTGTGTTTCTGATAATTTCTTTAACACAAAAAAAAGTCTATGAACATATAGTGGCAGTGGCTCAAGAGGTAAAGCAGAGGTAGCTAAGATGGCTCTCCCCAGCGTGCGACGTCGTGGAGCTCTCCGAGTCAACTTACCTTTGTGCTATCTTCTACTTTTTTATTCTTTTGTGCCGAGTTAAGGCACACACGTCTAAGAGTATTTATGAACGGGCGACCTTACTACAGCTGAGAGAGCGCAGTCATCTCAGACTTTTTGACCCGAGCACGCTGGAGTACCCAGAGCTAACACACTATGTGGACTCGACGCTAGGCCGGCCCCCGACAGGGAGCTCTCCCAGGAACAACAGGCCGAAGTGGAAGCGCGGCAGACGAGGAGGAACTGGATCTTGGATTTCCTGACAGAAATACCACAGGTGGTGAGGATGGGAAGACAGGTGTCTGCTGAGCTCATCGTCAGCACAGGATCCCCACAGGGCTGCTGCCTCAGTCCCAAACTCTTCACCCTGTACACACATGACTGCGTCTCCACCCACGACAATACCATCATCATCAAATATGCGGATGACACCACCATCCTGGGGCTCATCAAGGGGGGAGACAAGTCGGGATACAGGTCTGTGGTAAACAACATCCTTGTCTATGGAGAGGAGAATGACCTCATCCTCAACACAGACAAGACAAAGGAATTAACTCTGGACTTCAGGAAGAATCCTCCCCCTCTACAGCCTCTTTTCATCAGAGGGACTGAGGTGGGGAGGGCTGACAGCTACAGATTCCTGGGACTGCAGGTTACATCTGACCTGAGCTGGACTCTAAACACCACAGCCACAGTGAAAAAAGCCCAGCAAAGGCTTTATTTCATTAGGCTGCTCAGGAAAGCTGGACTGAACCATCACCCTCTCACCCAGGCCTACAGAGGACTGATAGAGCGCATCCTCACTGCGGGCATCACTGTCTGGTACGGAAACACCACCCAGACAGAGAGGAAGGTTCTGCAAAGAGTCATAAAGACTGCAGAGAGGATTATAGCAGCGCTGTCAGAGAAGAGCAGAGGGAATCATCAGAGACTCACTCCACCCAGCTCACTCTCTGCTCAGACACAAACGCTGCACATACAACCTGAGACGTAGCAGAGCGGACGATATCATCACACATACAACTCGCTTTTTCAATAGCTTTTTCCCCGCCACAGTCAGACTGATGGCGAAACAAAATGCTAAATAACAATACATGTACAACATTACCTCACTGTACCTGTGCAATATGTGACCCCCCCCCCCCCAACCCTGTCTATTTATTAATAGTTATTGATATTTATTACTCTGCACACCACCACCTTCTGTACAGCGCATCCACACTTTGTACATTTTTAGATATACATTAACATATACATCGATATTTTTTTTATACTGTTCATAATACCTTACCTGCTAATGTTATATATGTATATTGTTAGAAACTGCATGTGCATTTCACTCCACTTCACCTCTACAAGAGACGCCAAGTGGTGACTCCGTGTACTGGCTTGCTCCTCCCCCTTGCTACTCCCACTATAAATAGAGGCCTAGTGAGGCCTTCCCCCCGTCTTTGTCTAACCACTTCCTCACCATGATTGAGTGTGTGAAGGTGTTTGCCGTGTGTGTCTTTTGAATTACCCTCAATGTAAGTTTCCTTTTACCTTTTGGAATACTGTTTGTCTTAGAAATGATGTGATGGCTGATCTTTACTTTGTTACATTATATCATGAAGTAATGCAATGTCAAAGTATTTCATTTGATTTAAAGGCCATATTTATGTTTGTTAAGAGAGATATTATAACTTATCTCTTTCTCTGTTTAGAACCATGGCAATCACGACCAAACCAACTTTACTTGCAAAATAAAGTCAAGTAAACAAATCCTTGCTTCCTGGTGGTTTGTGGCTCCAGTACGAACCTACTATTCACTACATATATAGTCTCCTTATGTCTTGTTACCTCTTTTTATCTTTTTTACTTTCTATGTTCTCTTTTTTAAGTCTCTTTACCTCTTTTCTGTTGACCAAAAGAGAGGTCTGTCACAAATGGCTAATAAAAAATCTTGAATCTTGAGCTAGCTAGCTCTCAGCTAGCTGGTACCTTCATGGTTGACACCGCCATTGGTGTATGAGTGTGGGGATGTGAGGCATTAATTGTGAAGCACAGGGTTTCAGAAAAGCACAATATAAATTAAATCAATTTTCATATAAATCAATGATTCAAAAATACGAAAGCTGTTTCCCGGAACCGTCCAAGTGAGTCCCTGGCCTCCTGGAATCTACCTCCCCTGGTGAAGCTAGGAGTAGCTAAAGCAATCTTCCACTGGCTCCGGGGGGCTTTTCCTCACCATCAAGAATAACAAGGAAGGAAGGAGAAAAATGTCTGAGCTCACGTCAGTGCAAAGCTCCCTCTTGTGTCCTGTCCCACAGACTAAACTAGAACCTACTATACTAACGCATGGTTCACGTAACAGTGGCAGTCCTGTATGACAAGGCTTGTAGTCTTATAATCTTCACTTGTAATGTTTGTCACAACATAAGGTAGAAGTTCACACTCTTTCTCCTTTGCTGTGTCTTCGTCAGCCACCCTAAACGAAGACTGTATGCCCAAATGTTGGTCAAAATAAAGACTCGGCAAAGAGTATGCAAACTTTTATCTTATGTTGCATTGGTCAGCATCTTGGATCTGTTGGGTGTGCGCCATTCTTATTTTCATTGTCATGACATAAAAACCATCATTCAAATACTGTATGAGACAAACTATTTTTCAAAACAGTAGTTTTTAAATAATATTGTCCATATATTTAAACCTGTCAAATCTATTCATCTATTACAGCAAACATTTCCGCTGCACAAACGTGCACTACTACGAACCTTGTGGCTTAGTGTGACGTGTACAACGTTGTACATATATTATTTGTGTATACATCTTTCGATACACCGAATGAATCGATCCACATGATAAATGTAATACGATACATTGAGAAAAGTGCAACATCTGAAAAAAATGAGCATATGAGTACAAACGATTACAGCATTTTGAATGGGAGTCTATTGCTCCTGGGATCCTCCGGGTGCATTATTACCAGTCTCCACCCAGCTTCGAGCCCAAGCCTGGCCCACTGTCAGGACCCTGCCAGTATTAGGCTACTCAGCCATTTTAAATTCCAATTTTTTTTTTTTTTTGAATGGTTAATGTTCGTGGAGATAAAGTAACAAGAAGAGAGAAATGTAGTATCTGGTCTATATTAGTGACTGTAGGCCTATTTAGAGAAATGTTATGAATCCATTTTCTTCACCTGTTAATTGTTGATACCTCAGTGGAGCACAACTTAAAAATAAAAAAATCAATTTTATTTTTGTATTATTATTTTTGTAACATTTGTCTTGACAATAACAATACCATATACAAGTTCTCAAATAATAATGTATTTGCCTGTCTTTCTACCCAGGTGTCTAGCTAGCTACCCAGCTATCTAGCTAGTTAATATGGTATGCAGGTCCTATGTTTTTATGTGGTACCACCATCATGTGATATGCAGCTGTGCTGTTGAGCACAGGCTATAATAAGAGTAAGGCTTATAAGACATTCAAATCTTCACAGTTAATTTTTAGCATTTCAAGGCGTGTTAACACCAAGCTAACATCCATTGTGGCATTCTGTGATGGGTGTCGACACACAGATACATACATTTATATTCTCATGTATCCTCAACAGTTTACAGGTGACAGACAAGGATTTCAATAGACATATAGACATCGCCAGAGGCCACAGCTGAATCGGACAATATACTTTTGAGGGGAAAAACCAATGCACCAAGTTAATGTAATTTGTGACGTGTAAATGTTGATGATGTTGTTTGAGCAGTATTTTATGTTAAATAAACAAAGACAAATGAATGTAACAGTTGTGAAGAGACCTTCATTTATTAAACGGTTAACAGTGCACGGTACATGTATGTTTTCTCTCTGTGTAATATATTAATACCGTTTAGAATTTGTTTGTGTGAGTGTGTTTGATAGCAAACAATTACTTCAACAGAGATCAGCACTACCCCCTGCTGGTGGTAAATTAGATCTCTATAATTATAATAATTATAATCATTATCAGAAACATAATAATAATAATAATAATAATGATAATGATAATGATAATAATAATAATCATCATCATCATCATGAGATACTTAGGTAGCAGAAGTGCCGCCACTTGAACATGCTCTGCAGCAGAGGAAGCTCTGGCCCTCTGACCCTCTAATTGCAGTTACAGAAGTATGTGTGGCTGGTGAAGTTGGAGTCTGGTTGGGGCCTGCTAATCAGTCAAATAGGCAGCAGTGAGAGCAAAGCAATTAGAGCAGTTCAACAGTTTCATAAGACCATTATCAGGTTAAGTGTGGTGATAATTCTTTCAATGGCGCCGAGGATAATTCATCCATTTCAGTGGCGCAAGCGTGATCATGTGACCCCTATAAAACAGAATGTGCATTTCAATGGAGAAAGAGAGAGAGACAGAAATAATAATAAGAGAGTGAGTTAATAAGAGAGAGAGAGAGACAGAGAAAGAGAGACAGCGTTAATAAGAGAGAGCGAAAGAGAGAGAGAGTTAATTACATTTACATTTAGGGCCTTTAGCAGACGCTTTTGTCCAAAGTGACTTACAATAAGTACATTTGTTAGGAGAAAGTGCAACACTAAAGCGCTATCAGTAGAGATTTCACAAGAACGAGTTTCAAGCATACCAATTGCTAAGTTAACCGATTGCTAGAATACAAAGGAGATAAGTGCGAAAATACTAAGCGCAGAATATCAAAGTAAGAGCCAAGACATTCAAACATAGAATGATTGCAAAGTGTTTTTTTGTTTTTTGATTAGAGGGGGGGGGGCGGGGGTAGTATAGGTACGATGCTAAGCGGGGTCCAGGTGAACTCTGAACAGGTGGGTCTTGAGTCTCTTGCGGAAGCAAGTGATCGACTCTGCAGTCCTCACGTCAGCAGGGAGGTTGTTCCACCATAGTGGCACCAAGACAGAGAAGAGTTGTGACTCGGATGTGCGACTTTTGCCTGCTCTCAGGGATGGCGGTACCAGGTCAGTACCATCGTCTTGAATTTGATACGAGCTGCTACAGGGAGGTCACGGAAGAGAGGGTTCACGTGGGAGAACTTCGGCAGGTTGTACATGAGTCGTGCTGCTGTGTTCTGGATGCGCTGCAAAAGCTTGATCGCGGAGGCAGGGAGTCCAGCCAGGAGTGAGTTGCAGTAGTTGAGGCGGGAGATGTCGAGTGCATGAACCAAGAGCTGTGCTGCTTCCCTCGTGAGGAAGGGTCAGATCCGGCGGATGTCGTAGAGAGCAAATCTGCAGGATCGGGTCACCGCAGTATTGTTGGCTGTGCAGCACAGTTGGTCATCCAGTATGACGCTGAGGTTCCTCGCAGTTGGTGAAGGACCCACCACAGCATCCTCAACAGTTACCAGTAGGTCCACGTGCGGGCAGTCCTTCCTCGGCAACAAGAGGAGCTCAGTCTTGTTGAGGTTGAGCTTCAGGTGGTGCGCAGACGTCCAGGTGCTGATGTCTGCCAGACAATCTGAGATGCGAGTTGCAATCAGGCTTTCAGAGGAGGGGAAAGAGAGGAATAGTTGAGTGTCGTCTGCGTAGCAGTGATAGGAGAAACCATGCGAAGTGATTACAGAGCCTAAAGATCTAGTGTATAGGGAGAACAGAAGCGGTCCTAATACTGAGCCTTGAGGAACGCCGGTGTCAACGGAGCAGGGTACGGACAAGGAGCCATTCCACGCGACCTGGTAGGTGCGGTTCGTCAGGTAGGATGTGAACCAGGATAGCGCAGAGTCTGCGATGCCGAGTTCTGCAAGGGTGGCGAGGAGTATCTGGTGGTTCACGGTGTCGAACGCCGCAGACAGGTCGAGGAGGATGAGAATCGATGAGAGGGACGAGGCTCTGGCGGCATGGAGGGACTCACCGCGAGGAGGTCTGTCTCAGTGGAGTCTTCAATCTTGACTGATGAGGATCAAGCAGGTTGTTATGTGAGAGATAGGAGGACAGTGGGTTAGAGATGGCACATTCCAGAGTTTTAGAAAGGAACGAGAGATGGGGTCAAGGGGGCAGGTAGTGGCATGGTGAGACATTGGTGAATTAATAAAAGAGAGACAGTTAATAAGAGAGAGACAGAGTTAATAAGAGAGAGAGAGAGAGGGAGAGAGTTAATAAGAGAGAGGAAGAGAGAGAGAGACGGACACGTGCACACATAGGGCCCAAGGGGGGCTTGAGCCCCTGCCCTTTAGCCCTTTTTTTTGACTTGCCAGTCAAAAGTGCCCTTTTTTTGGCTGGTGTTAATTGTATAACATTTTTCGGCTTAATTGTTTGAAATTCTATCAAATCTGAAGAAGGAAATGTATCGTAGTATCCACAAATAAATACACCCTATCAGTTTAAAAAGTACCCCCCCCCCCCCCTTCCAAATGGTTTTGTGGCATATTCCGACATTCCGAACTTGTCACGAACATCCTCTAGCCCCAGTTTGGTTACGGTGAATGATATCTGATCATTACTTATAATGCAAGGTAAATGATTGACTGCATTACTTAAACTGACTGACTTGCATTACTACATCTGTGTGTGACGGGGTGCATAGCTACCGTCACGGTAGCAATACGCTACCCACGACTTATTAAGAGACTTATGTACAAATGTTGCCTGTGTGTGTTTGTCTTGGTTGTTTATGTATTCCGTTACCTTCATACAGTTTTAAAATCATTTATCAACCATGTCATTTATCATACGTGCTACGGCAGTTTAATACAATCTTGCAAGTACCATCATTACAACTTTCTGTTTAATACCATTTACCATTAACGTCACCTGTTCTGTTGCAATAACCACTCAAACAAGTATGTCGTTGTCAAATTCCAGGTCCGTTTATTTAGTTTAAAAGTTACAGGTTAACACAGCGTAAATGTTCGTCTTACCAGCGTCTCGTCTAGTGTTTGTATTAGAGATTGCGGGCCACGTCAACAGGGTTTACATCGACGTCATAACTTCCGGGTAAACGGGAAGTGACCCCGAGTTGTTGTAATTATTTTTATTGCTGTTTTATACATTTTGGCTATGCCAAAATAGAGCAATAGTACACGGTTTACCGTGCTTAAGTGTTTCTAGCTTAGAGAGGGGAGAAGGGTAGCTGTTTAAAGCTGTTGTGTAATTTAACTTGTAACACCCCTGTCTCACGTGTATATTGGTATGCACCAATTAGTAGGGGGGGTTAGGCCTATTTAGGCGGACGCTCGTCAGTTGTTCAGGAGGGCTGATGGTGGAAGGATGTATGTCTGATTATTGCTCTCATAAAGTGACTTGTTTAAAGGTCCGGTATGCTGAAGTTTTGAATTGAAATATTTTTGTGACTCTCAAGTCCATTTATTTTGTTTAGCCAACAGTGTTTTTTTTTTTTTTTTTTTTATTGCCTTATGGGCCTTAAATTGGGAAAAATAAAAAGATCCCATCTTTTCCTATACTTCTCGTCTGCTCCTGAGTGATTTACACCTAGCTCAAGACGCTCCAACACATCTACCCATGACAATTTGGTGGCAGCGGTTTCCGGGTACCAGTAGTCACGAGCGGCACTCAGTGAGCCAAGATGGAGGATAAAGACAGAGGTACGGCACCCCCTAGAGATGGCTCAGCGACGGGGACCAGGCCAAAAGCAGCGACGTCCAAGCCTCCCACTCCAGTGGTAGAAGACCGGACAGATCGCCTATAGAGGATCATGAAGTCGGTGGTCGAGTGGCAGAGGCATCAACATGACCAGGCGGAGGCGGAGTCCCTTCGGCAGGACCAGAGGTGGAAAGCCATGGAGCATCAGTTCCAGCACCTTCAGAGGGTGGCGAGAGAGTCGGCGACGACGCAGGCAACAGGGCAGCCACTTGCCGATCTGCAGCACGTGCACCCGCCTAGCTCCCGCCCTTCTACAGCCTCAGATCCACTCTCCAACATGCCCTTTCTGGATATACCAACTCCTCACACACGTCCAGGGCAGCAACCAGCACCCGGGATGCACAGCTCACTCAACTCCACTTCTCTTGGCCTTGCCACCTCTCCAAACCTCCATAGGGGCTGGAGACCCCCTAAGATGGCTCCTTTTGAAGAGCATGAAGATATTGAACATTACCTGACCACCTTTGAAAGACTCGCGACAGCGTGTCAGTGGCCCCTGGAGACTTGGGTATTGTACCTCGTGCCCTTGTTGAAAGGTAAAGCCAGAACTGCCTATGTGGCAATGACTTTTGATGACAGCCAGGATTACGTAAAAGTATAGCAAGCCATTTTGGATAAGTTAAACATTAAAGCAGAGACTTACCGCCAACGTTTCCGTTCGAATACCATTCTGGAGGATGAGACGTTGAAAGAGTTGCAGGCTCGGCTGAAGGACTTGTTCGGAAAATGGATTATTCCTGAGACACTGATCAAGGACCAGATTTGCGACCAGATGGTGCTGGAACAGTTCCTGGGCATGCTGAACACCAACCTACAGGTGTGGGTGAGAGAACACACCCCTCGCTCATCAGCTGAAGCAGCAGACCTGGTGGAAACCTTTGTGACCGCCAGGCCTTCCAGAAGGAAGTACTTCCTGGGCCCACCACCACATGACTGGAGAAGACCATACCAAGCCGCCCAGCAAGAGCCGGAAAAGACATCTACTGGTAAGTCTGCGGGTGATAGTGGTCGTGTGGTTAAGCCCTCCTACAGCCCCAATAGCCCCAGTGTTAGCTCCACTTCAGCTAGAACACCTAGAGGCATTATTTGTCATGGTTGTGGTCAACAAGGTCACATTAGGCCCAATTGTACGGCAAAGAAAATGTCTGATTCTAGACTGTGTTACCTACCTGGCCCTAGCAAGCACACACATTGTACTTCCTCTGACGTGGTTGTCCCAGTGAAAGTGAAGGGAAAGACTCTTCAAGCTTTAGTTGATTCAGGAAGCAATGATTCAGTCAATCTTTTATCCTCATGTCTTGTTTAAAGGCGGATTTCCAACCCCGGGGCAAAATTAAGGTCCGCTGCATCCATGGCGACGAGTCTGAGCACCAGACCAGCGAGGTTCTCTTTGAGATTAGAGGCCAAAAGTATCTGTTAACTGTGGGGGTTTTAGATAAATGTCCATATCCCGTGATTCTAGGCCAGGATGTGCCAGTTCTTATTGAGCTACTTCAGACTGTTAACACAGTGAATGCATATGTGACAACTAGAGCTCAGGCTAGAGAGAAAACAAATGATTTGTGGTCTGAGTTACCATATGACTGTTGCCCTGGTGGCAAAGTTAAGAAGTCCAAGGCAGAGAGACGCAGAGAAAAAGTGACAGGTACCGCAGTGCAGGAAGGTATGCCCTCCCCACCACTAGAGGATAATGAAGTGTTGGTGGAAGATTTTGCAAAGCTACAACTAGAGGATCCTACACTTAGTTCCTGCTTCTCCACTGTCAAAAACCCAGATGAGGCTAGGGAAGCAATGGAAGAGGGTAATGCATGTTTTGTCAGGAATAATGAGAAGCTTTACAGAGTGGCTGTAGACACCGAGCAGTTGGTAGTTCCTGAAGTGCTCCGGGCCAAAGTTCTACATCTTGGTCATAGTATTCCATGGGCAGGCCATCTAGGCAAGGAAAAGACAGAGAACAGGATCCTGAACCGATTTTACTGGCCAGGGTTCCATAGGGATATTGCTGAATACTGCAGGTCTTGTCCAGAATGCCAACTGTCAGCTCGCTCCAAGAGAGGGTTAAAAGTTCCCCTGATTAGCCTTCCCATTATTGACGTTCCATTCAGTCGCGTTGCCATGGATGTGGTAGGTCCCCTGGAGAGAAGTAGGGCAGGCCACTGCTACATTCTAGTCATTTGCGAATATGCAACACGGTACCCAGAGGCATTCCCCCTCAGAAACACCAAAGCTAGACAAGTTGCCAACTGTTTAATCCAGCTTTTCTCCTGGGTGGGGGTCCCGAAAGAAATCCTAACAGATCAGGGTAGTAACTTTACCAGCAAGTCACTGAGACAGGTATATTCCCTGTTAGGAATCCGGGGCATCAAAACCACACCCTATCACCCGCAGACTGACGGCTTGGTCGAAAGGTTTAACCAGACCTTGAAGTCGATGCTGCGGAAGTTTGTGTCGGAGTCAGGAACTAACTGGGATCAGTGGCTCCCATATCTGCTATTCTCCTACAGAGAAGTACCGCAGGCATCCACCGGGTTCTCCCCCTTCGAGCTCCTGTATGGACGGGAGGAGAGAGGCCCGCTTGACATCCTCCGCGAGAGCTGGGAGGGGGACGCCTCTCATCAGCCAACCAACCTAGCGAACTATGTCATCAAGATGCAGGAGAAGCTGGACCAGCTGAGCTCCATGGCCCACGAACAACTGGCCAAGGCCCAGACACGGCAGAAGACATGGTACGACCGGACAGCACGTAGCCGCACCTTCATGTCCGGACAGAAGGTGTTGCTGTTGTTGCCGCCATCCGAGAGCAGTCTGCTGGCGAAGTGGCAAGGTCCGTTCGAGGTGCTTCGCCGAGTTGGTGAGGTGACCTATGAAATAGCCACGCCAGGCAGACGCCGCTCGAAACAGACTTTCCATGTCAATCTGCTGAAAGAATGGAGAGACCGACCATCGTCTGACATCCAGGACCAATTGTGGGCGCGGACCGTGGAAGAGGAAGAGGAGCCATCAGAGCAGTACTTTCCTACTGCAGGCAGTGAATCGACCTACCCATCCGTCACCCATCTGACACCTGAACAGCAGGAGGACCTGCTGAACATCATCCCCCGAGGCCTGTTCAGAGACCTGCCAGGACGAACCGATGTCATTACCCATGACATCCGCCTGACAGCTCCAGGTCCCATCCGGCAGACCAACACCAGGGGTCCGGCGCGACTGATCCCCGCGCTAAAACAGGAAGTGAAGGCGATGCTGGAAATGGGGGTGATCGAGCCGTCGCACAGCGAGTGGTGCAGTCCCGTGGTCCTTGTGCCCAAAAAGGACGGGGAGCTCCGCTTCTGTGTCGACTACTCTAAGCTGAATAACATCTCTGCATTCGACCCGTATCCCATGCCCCGTGTGGACGAGCTGGTGGAGCGTCTGGGGAAGGCTGAGTTCCTCAGCACCCTCGACCTGTGTAAGGGGTACTGGCAGGTACCACTCTCCCCCCAAGCACAGGAGCTGACAGCCTTCAGAGCTCCATCCGGCCTATTCCAGTTCCGGGTCATGCCTTTTGGCCTACACGGCGCAGCAGCGAGCTTCCAGCGCATGATGGACGAGGTGCTTAACGGCGCTGAAGAATACGCTGCTGCGTACATCGATGACGTGGTCATCCATAGCAGTTCCTGGGAGGCTCACCTTCAACACCTGAGCGACATCTTCCAGTGGATCCATCGGGCCGGGCTGGTAGTCAACGGCAGTAAATGCCAGCTTGCCCGATCTAAAGTGTGCTACCTGGGCTATGTCCTTAGTGGTGGCACCATCTGTCCTCAGGTCAGCAAGGTGGAGGCCATCCACGGCTGCCAGCCACCTACAACCAAAAAGGGGGTGAGATCCTTCTTGGGGCTGGTTGGCTGGTATAGGCGTTTCATCCCCAACTTCTCCAGCCGAGCTGCTTGTTTGACTGACCTCACTCGGAAAACCAGTCTCAACAAGGTGGTCCTGATGCCCGAGTGTGAGGTCGCTTTCCGGGACCTGCAGGAGTGCATGTGCTCTGAGCCGATGCTGCAGAGCCCTGACTTTTCCTTGCCATTCACAGTGCAGACGGACGGGGGGGGTGTGACGGGGCGCATAGCTACCGTCACAGTAGCGATACGCTACCCACGACTTATTAAGAGACTGAGTACAAATGTTGCCTGTGTGTGTTTCAAGTTCAAGTTCAAGTTTATTGGTCACATACTGGGTGTACATGGCGTATAGCCAGCAGTGAAATGTGTAAGTGCCTCCTCCAGGTCTTTGCCACAAAAATAACACCAACAACAACAACACAAGACAACAAAACAACAACACAAGACAACAACATTCCCCTAGAACCCCAGTACCCAGTGCAGTCCAGTTTGTTTGTTTGTTTTTTGTGCCTGTGTGCATTGTGCGTATGTGCGTGTGTTGGCGGGGGGGGGGGGGGGGGGGGGGGGGGTCTTCAGTCCTCAGCCTTCGTTCAGCAGCCTCAGGGCCTGTGGGAAGAAGCTCCTCCTGAGTCTCTCCGTCTTGGCCCTGAGCAGCCTGAACCGTTTCCCTGATGGCAATAGGGAAAAGAGTCTGTTGTTGGGGTGGCTGGGGTCCTGGGCGATCCTCCTGGCTCTTGTTCTGCAGCGCATGATGTAAATGTCCTGCAGATTGGGAAGGGTGGTCATGATGGTCCGCTCAGCTGAGCGTACCACCCTCCCCAGAGCCAGTTGGTCTCGCCTGGTGGTATTCCCCATCCAGGTGGTGATGCTCCCACACAGGATGCTCTCCACGATGTGGGTGTAAAAGTTCCTGAGCACCCTGAGGGGGAGCTTGAAGTCCCTCAACCATCTGAGGTGGTAGAGACGCTGGTTGGCCTTCCTGACTATTGAGCTGAGGTGGTGTGACCATGTCAGGTCCTGGGAGATGGTAATGCCGAGGTACCTGAAGTGTTCCACCCGCTCCACCTGGGCCCCATTGATGTTGAGTGGAAGAAAGCTCCTCTGCTGCTTCCTGGAGAAGTCCACGATGAGCTCCTTGGTCTTGGAGGTGTTCAGCTCCAGGTGGTTCTCCCTACACCAGTCTGCCAGGTGGACGACCTCAGTGTGGTAGGCTGCTTCATCGTTGTTTGAGATTAAGCCCACCACAGCTGCGTCGTCGGCAAACTTGATGATGGTGTTGGAGTCTGCGATGGCCTTGCAGTCGTAGGTGTAGAGAGAATACAGCAGAGGGCTCAGCACACAGCCTTGGGGGGCCCCGGTGTTGAGGGTGAGGGAAGATGAAGTGTGGTCACCTACACGCACCACCTGTGGTCTGCCGGTGAGAAAATTGTGTATCCACCTGCACAGTGAGGGGCACAGGCAGAGATCTTGCAATTTTTGGGCCAGCTTGGAGGGGACTATGGTGTTGAACGCTGAGCTGTAATCAATGAACAGCAGTCTAACATAGGCCCCTTTTCCGGTGTCCAGGTGGGTGAGGGTGGAGTGAAGTAGGTGGGCTATGGCATCATCTGTGGATCTGTTGGGGCGGTATGCAAATTGTAATTGGTCCAGGGTGGGGGGTAGGGAGGAGGTGATGGAGGGTTTGATGAGCTTTTCGAAACATTTCATGATTATGGGTGTTAGGGCTACGGGGCGATAGTCATTTAAACAGCTTGGTCGGGGCTTTTTGGGGACAGGGACTATAGTGGAGCATTTAAAACAGGTGGGGATAATGCATTGAGAGAGGGAGAGGTTAAAGATTTCAGTGAACACGGGAGCTAGTTGGTCCGCGCAGGTTCTAAGGACTCGCCCTGTGATCCCATCTGGACCGGCAGCCTTCCTGGGATTCACCTGCTTAAGTACACGCCTCACTTCATGCTCAGTCACCTGAAATGTCACCTCTTCACTGGTGGATGGAATGTGGTGTGTTTCTGCAGCCTGAGTGTTCTCAAAGCGTGCATAAAATATGTTAAGCTCATCTGCAAAGGAAGTGTTTGCATTTGGGATGGGTGTGGATTTGGGTTTATAGTCTGTGATTTTGCGAAGACTTTTCCAAAGCCCCCTAGAGTCCGTTTGTTGTAATTGGACCTCCAGTTTCTTTCCGTATCGTTGTTTTGCCTCCTTAACTGCTCTGCGGACGTTGTAGGAGGCAGCCTTATATTCCTCCTTGTTCCCTGTTGTTAGCGCTGCGTTATAGGCAGCGGTGCGGGCCCTGAGAGCTTCACGGATGTTTTTGTCCACCCACGGTTTCTGATTGGGGAACGTTTTGACAATGTGCTTGGTGACACAGTCGTTAGTGAGCTTCTCAATGAACCCCAACACCGCTTCCGCGAACTCACTGATGTTGTCAGAGCTGCGGCGGAACATCTCCCAGTCAGCAGTGTCGAGGGCGTCTTGTAGGGATGCTTCTGATTGGTCGGACCAGCGCGTCACCTCCCTCCTTACCGGTGCTTCCTGTTTCAATCTTTGTTTGTATTTGGGAATGAGGAGTATGGCGGCATGATCGGATTTCCCAAATGGAGGAAGAGATTTGGCTCTGTAACCATCCTTGAATGGTGAGTAGCAGTGGTCTAAAGTTCTCTCTCCTCTGGTGGCGCAGGTGATGTGTTGCCGCAAATCCGGCCGTACAGTTTTAAGATTTGCACGATTAAAGTCCCCTGCCACAATGAGGGCTGCATCGCGGAGCGTGGTTTGATGGCCAGCAAGTACCTCATGTAGCTCAGACAGGGCAGTGACCGTGTCCGCTTGTGGTGGAATATAAATGGCACTGATACTGATATATTGTCTTGGTTGTTTATGTATTCCGTTACCTTCATACAGTTTTAAAATCATTTATCAACCATGTCATTTATCATACGCGCTACGGCAGTTTAATACAATCTTGCAAGTACCATCATTACAACTTTCTGTTTAATACCATTTACCATTAACGTCACCTGTTCTGTTGCAATAACCACTCAAACAAGTATGTCGTTGTCAAATTCCAGGTCCGTTTATTTAGTTTAAAAGTTACAGGTTAACACAGCGTAAATGTTTTACCAGCGTCTCACCAGCGTCTCGTCTAGTGTTTGTATTAGAGATTGCGGGCCGTGTCAACAGGGTTTACATTGACGTCATAACTTCCGGGTAAACCGGAAGTGACCCCGAGTTGTTGTAATTATTTTTATTGCTGTTTTATACATTTTGGCTACGCCAAAATAGAGCAATAGTACACGGTTTACCGTGCTTAAGTGTTTCTAGCTTAGAGAGGGGAGAAGGGTAGCTGTTTAAAGCTGTTGTGTAATTTAACTTGTAACACCCCTGTCTCACGTGTATATTGGTATGCGCCAATTAGTAGGGGGGGTTAGGCCTATTTAGGCGGACGCTCGTCAGTTGTTCAGGAGGGCTGATGGTGGAAGGACGTATGTCTGATTATTGCTCTCATAAAGTGACTTGTTTAAAGGTCCGGTATGCTGAAGTTTTGAATTGAAATATTTTTGTGACTCTGAAGTCCATTTATTTTGTATAGCCAACAGTGTTTTTTTTGTTTTATTTTTGTTTTATTTTGTATTGCCTTATGGGCCTTAAATTGGGAAAAATAAAAATATCCCATCTTTTCCTATACTAACACATCTACCCATGACACTGTGGTTTCTTCATGGCATAATGTGTTTCAGTAGAATTTAAACAGGTCCCATGTTATGAACATAGTGTGTGATTATGGATGGTGCTGCCACGGTGGTGTGGCAACAGCGGGGTGGGAATAGTGCGTGTCGCTGGGGTGAATGCCCTTTTTTTTGCTTGAGCCCCTGCCCCCCAAACTGTCTGTGCACGGCCCTGGAGAGAGAAGAAGAGTGAGTGTTAATATTCTATGAGACTCTCGCTCTCCGATATTCCACATAGCAATTTCCTGTTTAGGGTATTATCAAAAGGAAGCTGGAACTGCACACCACTGAAGCCTCACAACTCCGCTCACCTGCCGCTAATGCATATCGCCAACCACACGCTCTCTCTCTTTCTTCCTCTCTCTTATTAACTCTGTCTCCCTCTTCCTCTTTCTTATTATCTCTCTCTCTCTCTGTCTATCTGTCTGTCTGTCTCTCTCTCTCTCTTTGTCTATCTCTATCCCCTCCCTTGCACAACATACATAATGTCCTGTTTGTATGCAAATACAGGACATCACTCCCACTAAGTAAATCACGTATTCATGCATTCATTAATTTGTTCATTAATTAGTTAATTCAGTCGATCGTCTTCGGTTGCAGGCAACGTTGATTGTTCCTCGATAAATCTGTCTCTCTCTCGCCCTTCTGTCACTCCCTCCCCTCGCATGTATTCACTTCACACAGTTGACTGCATGAGAGGGACTGGAGGAAAAAATAAATAGTAAATAGTAAGTATAGTGACAATCAATCAATAGACCAAAATTCTCTCTTTCTCTGTCTCTGCCTCTCTCCCTCTCTCTCTTGTAGCAGTAGTGTGTGTTTTTTTATATAAACTACAGAACTAGCGCCACGTACATAACATTTATCACCTCATTGTCATTGACGTGTGGCCAATCGCGTCTCCACAAGTCGTGCCATCCATGGCGTCTATGTAACAATGTGCCGCAGACCGTCAGGGAAGAGAGAGTCTGATTGGCATGTATCACGGGTAAGGTGCGGAGAGAGAACCCATAGTCCTCCAGTATCTCCTATGCTCATGTGATTACATTCTGTTCAGGCCCTGTTGCAGAGGGAGGGAGGACGAGCCCAAGCACCACAGAATATGAATGTAATATCCGCAATGCAGCCAGCAGGGTCCCATCATTGTTCAGCCACACGACGATGTTGTTGAGGAGAACAAACCAAGCCTGACGTGTGCAGGCCGGGTTTGTGATGTGTGCATGAATATTTAGTGCAGCGGCGCCACTTGGTTTTAATATTACATTTCGCAAGGTTTTGTTTTTTGCCTTTTCGACACACATTGTCTTGTTTTAGTTTTTTTGTTAAGGCCATTTCTCCGCCTCTCTTGGGTGCTTGTATATTTGTCAGCTTCTGCCGTGCGAGATAAGAATCGCCACATGTTTCTGCAGAAGCTAATTCAATACACAACATCAGTATATATGCGGAAAGAATAAAATGAATGCAATTTCTGTGTGCCAGGTTATTGACATTTAGTGTCAAGACTTGTGCGGGAGACGGTAAATGACCAGGGCTTATGCTTGTAGAAATTAAATATTCATGGAGTGGAGCACGTTTCGTTCGAGATCGGCCAGACGCAAGGAAAAGGTCGTTAAAATCCACCCACTGTAGCTGGGTGATGGATGAGTGAATATATGCTGATAGATGCTTTCTGATGCTCTGTCCAAATGTGCCCAGGCGGAGGTTTTATCAAAGTCATGGCATAATGAACGTACCGTTACCTTTGGGGTTTTGTTTACTTTTTATTCCTTCATGATATGAGTCACAAAAGGAGAGAACATTTGAGAACATGAGAACATCATGTTTTTATCTCAAATTATTTGAATCATTTCCAACAGCGCACGCTTTGCCTGGGTCCAGACCTTTGAATCCGCCCACTCCACTGAGTGGAGAGTTGACTGCTTCTGGTCTGGCATTGTGACATGAAAAAGCGGTTTCTTGGTTGAAAAAGCAATTATCCATTGAGCACTGCAGGGGGGACTAACAATTAGCCAATCAGCACCACGAGCAGAACTAATGCCATTGTCAAGCTGTTGTCAAGCGATGTCAAGCTGTGCACCGGAAACAAGGAGGAGTAATAAAAATAACAGCGACCGCTATAGACAAGATAGACGAGGCTGTTCTAAATCAAGGTATGTTGAAGCATATCAATATCGCCCGACATCGTAGTTTGTTTTTACTTTGCTCCACTCCACTCTTAAAACCCCTGGCCAAACCAGTACGTTGGCATGTCTAAGCATCAGTGTCGACTTAAAATGACTTAGATTCAGGCAGATACGTTGGTCTCTAGTGGTTAGTTAGGAAAAATTGAATCCCCCTCCGCCATCAGTTAGAGCGGAGGCAATGCCAGACTGAAGATGGAAATGGAGTGTTGACCATTCTGTCTGATATCAGGCTAGGGCAAGCCTAGATGTTCCTGAAATTTAGCTCAATTTAGATTTACTCTTGCAAAAACAAGATTTGCAGTTAGGACGGTTGTGTGGTCAGACAGGCATTCCCTAAAAGATGTACGAGTCCCTGCATCTTAGTTCTTGCACTCCCAAAAGGTATGTGCTCAGCAGGGATCCAATGGGGCAACTGTCCTCCACACAGATCCAACACTGGATTAGTGGGGACTATTAACTCTGATGTCTCCCTTTCATGATCCACTACTGCAAAGCGTGGAGACAGACAGATATACAAACACCTCTCAGAGCCATTTGAGCGTATCGGCTTTCCCTCTAATGTGTGGTCCAGCTAACGCTCAGCATGGCCTTCTGACAGCTAAGACAGTGCATCCGATTGGTGGCTATCGATTGGCATAATGGCTGAGGCGAACCACGATGACAACAGGCGATTGGGATTTCATGCCTCGTGGGCTTGAATGAACCCTTCGATCCAGTTTAGAAAAAGAAAACAAGGCCTGGGCCCCTACGATCTTAGATTGATCACCCCACAAGAGGTGCTTTTTCAACGGATTCTTCCACCTGTCTTCAGCACATTGTCCAGTTGGTGTTGTTTATATACACTCCCTCTGCTTTGAATGCAGAAGAAGACACACTCACACTGTCTGATAAGGGAGAGAGAGACAGAGGCAGTGTGGCCGTGTGTGCATTCAATCCACCACATCATTAAGTTGAATTGTACGGGCAGTTTGGCACACTGCAGTGCTGTTTGGTGTGCGTCTCAGTGTCCAGGTTGGTTTGGAGTCATTGATAGTGTGTATAGAGTAGTACTTGTACATCTCTAGTAGTACTTGCCATTCAGTGGCCTCCCGGAATACAGTGAATAAATCAATATTTCATTTATTTTAATTTTGCGAGTTTTAAAACCTGTGCGATTTGTGACAGGAGAACAAAATGAAATCAAGAAAGAGAGCTAGCGAGAGAGAACGAGGTAGAGACTCAGAACAAGGCAGAGTTTGGCAATAAGAAACTCAGGTATAATTAGAATGCACTCCAGAGTTTGCCGGTGTGTAGTTTGCCTTATTCCATATGAATGGAGACCTGGGGCCTCATTTATAAAGGTCTCGAAAATCTTGCGGAAACAGGGATGAAATGTGTGTACGCATCTTTCACCACCAACGTCGTGATTTATAAAAAAAAAACTTGCGGAAAAGAGTGCGCAGTTCTATGCATCCTTTCACCCTGGAGTAAAGCTCCCGCAAAGTTTTTCAAACAGTGAACTCACGATGACCACAGGAAGAAGGTGGCGGTAATGCACTATATGTGTTTGCAAACTGCCAATAACGCCAAAAGAAGAAGATGCTGTAACTCCCGGATCTCATGGGACCCAACGCACATTGCGCACCACATATGACTTCGGAGTTATTTATTCATTTATATATTTATTTTATGAAAAGCACCCATTATGAAATATGAATTAAAGCAAAATTATGTTCAACACACTACAGCACTTTCAAATCACAATCCTCGGCCAGACCAACTGTATCACTTAAACATTTAATTAATTAGCTTGATAAATAAGCCTACATTCAATAAACCTGTGGGCATTTGAAATGAATACCCCTATTGGCCTATCGCTAATGCAAATCCATTTTTCCATCTAATGATTGGCCAGAAAAGGCTCCTTATATACTTATAAATATTAAGTGATTAATTAGCATTGACCTTTTAAGGACTATTATGGGATGGACTTGGGAGGAGCAGAGCGCTCGTGCACGCACGCCAAATTAGACGCACGTTGGTATTTATAACGAGAAGAGTGCGTACAGGTGTGCGCAGCAAGGTTTTATGAATCTGAATGTTTTTGTGCGTACGCACATTCTGAGGTTTGGGCGTACGCAATGTTCTAGGGAGGGTTTCACGCAGAGTTTTATAAATGAGGCCCCTGGTGTCTTTGTGATGAATCGTTCCAATTAATGAACCCAGCATGAGGCAGGAGGGGTGGATCTCTACATTTCCAGAGGACATCTCCTAGGGTAGGCTAATGTTTCAGACATCATCAAAGTGTTTCTTACAATCAAGCAATTCAATCAACCATTCGTTTTCACCCACTTGTCATTCTTCTATTTGTTCTCCTCTTTCTGTTAATTCCATCATGAATGGAGTGCCCAAATTATGGTTTCATTTGTTCTCTGGTGGGAAAAAAAGGCAGAGCTCACAGCTGGAGGCAAAATCATATTCCATGTTGTTGTCATTCAATGTTCATTCATCTTTATTTAACTGTTATTTAACGGGCTCTGTGGGAAGTTTGGTGATAAAAATATTTTATACAGGAGACAAAAGCTGCACCTGCTCTGAGCATTGTTGCTGCTTATTGTAAAACGCCACAGAGGATCATCAGGATCATTTTAATATATTTGGATTATTACAAAAAATCTAAATATATCTATACAGATATATATATATATATATATATATATATATATATATATATATATATATATATATATATATATATATATATACACTCACCGGCCACTTTATTAGGTACACCTTGCTAGTACCGGGTTGGACCCCCTTTTGCCTTCAGAACTGCCTTAATCCTTCGTGGCACAGATTCAACAAGGTACTGGAAACATTCCTCAGAGAGTTTGGTCCATATTGACATGATAGCATCACGCAGTTGCTGCAGATTTGTCGGCTGCACATCCATGATGCGAATCTCCCGTTCCACCACATCCCAAAGGTGCTCTATTGGATTGAGATCTGGTGACTGTGGAGGCCATTTGAGTACAGTGAACTCATTGTCATGTTCAAGAAACCAGTCTGAGATGATTCGCGCTTTATGACATGGCGCGTTATCCTGCTGGAAGTAGCCATCAGAAGATGGGTACACTGTGGTCATAAAGGGATGGACATGGTCAGCAACAATACTCAGGTAGTCTGTGGCTTTGACACGATGCTCAATTGGTACTAATAAGCCCAAAGTGTGCCAGGAAAATATCCCCCACACCATTACACCACCACCACCAGCCTGAACTGTTGATACAAGGCAGGATGGATCCATGCTTTCATGTTGTTGACGCCAAATTCTGACCCTACCATCCGAATGTCGCAGCAGAAATCGAGACTCATCAGACCAGGCAACGTTTTTCCAATCTTCGATTGTCCAATTTTGGTGAGCCTGTGCGAATTGTAGCCTCAGTTTCCTGTTCTTAGCTGACAGGAGTGGCACCCGGTGTGGTCTTCTGCTGCTGTAGCCCATCCGCCTCAAGGTTCGACGTGTTGTGCGTTCAGAGATGCTCTTCTGCATACCTCTGTTGTAACGAGTGGTTATTTGAGTTACAGTTGCCTTTCTATCAGCTCGAACCAGTCTGGCCATTCTCCTCTGACCTCTAGCATCAACAAGGCATTTGCGCCCACAGAACTGCCGCTCACAGGATATTTTCTCTTTTTCGGACCATTCTCTGTAAACGCATGGTTGTGCGTGAAAATCCCAGTAGATCAGCAGTCTCTGAAATACTCAGACCAGCCCGTCTGGCACCAACAACCATGCCACGTTCAAAGTCACTTAAATCACCTTTCTTCCCCATTCTGATGCTCGGTTTGAACTGCAGCAGATCGTCCTGACCATGTCTACATGCCTAAATGCATTGAGTTGCTGCCATGTGATTGGCTGATTAGAAATTTGCGTTAACGAGCAGTTGGACAGGTGTACCTAATAAAGTGGCCGGTGAGTGTATATATATATATATCCAGATGTCTATGTAGTTGAAAGGAAACAGTGGGGATTTTTTGGGGATTTTTGAGACACTAATGTTATGATAGCATGCTACAGAGCTGTAGTCAAGACCACCTTTGTCGAGTCCAAGACAAGTCAAAGACCAGGGGCCTCATGTACGAAGGTTGCGTACGCACAAAAACGTGGCGTACGCAAAAAAAAATGGCGTTCCACGCTCACGTTCAGATGTATGAAACGTGAAATGACCGTGGAAATGTGCGGTGCCTCACGTCAACTTCATGGCTGGCGTACGCACGTTTCTACAGCTATTGTTCCTTTGGCGACACTTAGAGGTGACGCTGGGAAACTGTTAATAATGTCAAAAACAATTAGTCATCAGAGTGATGTGCACGTCAGAGACACACTTATGAACAACTAACACACCCACCGTGTTTGCAATTATACGGGTGGATATAAACGCATGCGCAATGTGATGAAGAAAATGGTATTACCGATGGCAGCATTAGCGTTGTTAGAGGACCTTGCAAATGGTGCAATCCGACGTGAGCGAGTATTTAGGGAACGCGAGGATTTACTTGCAAACGATGACAATTGGCTCATAAGCCGATTTCGAATGTGCGACAAAGTATGCGGGAGTTATTAGCGTTACGGAATTTGCTCAAAAACAGCGCCACCTAGTGGTCTTCCAAGTGTGCGGCATGAAAGTGACGCATAGAATATATTCCTCCGCTTCACCTCCACCTTCAGATACGAACACTTATTTTTCACCTGTGTGTGTGCGCTGCTCGGACCCCACGGCATTTACAGCCTCACACACGCGCTCCCACTCATCTCCTTCCTCTTCATATTGATCCCTGCTGACGGGACCAGAGAGAATCTCCCTCCGCGGCTCCACGTCATTCACCACAATCTCCAACTCGGACTCTGTGAAATGTCTTTTCGTTCCTTTGTTCATGCTTGTGTTATACCCATAGAGTGCAAGCTGACTCAAGGGTTGGCATATTTTAGAAAAGATGTTATTCTGAAAGAATCAATTAAACAAAAAGACAAGTGAGTCGGCTGGTCTTCAGTGGCTTTACTGGTCCCGGTTAACTGCCGACTGAAGAACGCAGCGCAGCCCACCGTTTATATAGCCGCGGGTGGTCTCGTGCCTTTAATAATAATAATAATAATAATAATGCTTAAAATTGAATGGGGGGTGTCTGTAAAAATGCCAAATAAAGTCCATACATATAAAATAACACATTTAAGTAAGTGGCAATAATATATAAATATCCTCTGTGCCACACTTGCTTGTTTTATGTGATCGGATAGAGGTGAATCTCAGGTCCAAGGCCTATTTACATAGATTTGCATATTTAAATGAGGGCGTGGACAGGGAGGAGTTTGCCACATCTGCACGTGCGCTCAGTTCCACGTTGATCGGGATGTACAAAAGAAACGCGCTTGGATCCATGCGTACGCACACTTTGATACATCTGAATTTATTTGTGCGTACGACATTTTCGGGGTTTTGGCGTATGCCAAAATCCACGCAAAAATCCACGCAAGTCTTCGTACATGAGGCCCCAGGGCTTGTCGAGTCCGAGTCAAGACCGAGTCCAAAGACATTCGAGTCCAATCAAAATCGAGTCCAAGAGGTTCGAGTCAAAGTCAAGACCGAGTCCAAATCAGAGAGACAGTCAGGATCGAGACAGAAAAAAAAGAAACCTCTTCGAGACCACTTACTTACCTGTTTATAATTTTTGTGTGATGCTAGAGACACAGTATATCTTCTATTTTAAGATGATCATTTTGCACTATTATTTGTAATGATCAAAAAGCAAGTGCAGTGTAACAACACTGTATGACCAAATTAGGCCATAGTATTTACTTTAAGTATAGCCATTTCACTTGATATCATACTCGACACTCTCCAAAGACAAAACAGCATGTAACCCCGAGAAGGGTGTTGTACCGTATTTGTGATGATCAAAAAGCAAGTGTAGTGTAACCACACTGTAGGATCAAATTAGGTCATATCGTTTACTTTAAGTATAGCCTTTTCACTTAAAAGTCACATAAAGCTGAAGTGCAACTTCACATTTTCATTGACTCAACAACATCAGACTCAATTATAACGTTCAATACAGATTCACGTCATCTTTTTATTATTGCATCCTGCATCGCGCGCAGAGCGTGCGGACGCGGAGATGTGTTGCTACAGGCATTCGATTGGTTACCAGGTGGCCAATGTCAATGCCCGTTCTATTTTGAATTCATTAAACCAATGCCCGTTTTCTGAACAAGCTTGCTTAATCAATGATTTGGTTTTGAAGGAGGAGTTACTTGAGAAAAAACATATATATTGTTTTCAAGGCAGCTGGACTCGTTCGAGACCAAATAGAACATTGGCGAGACCAATGGCCGAGACCGAGACAAGTCCGAGTGCAAATACCAAAGAGTCCAAGACAAGTCCGAGACAATAAAAAAACGTCTCGAGTCCGAGACCGGACTCAAGTAGTACAGCCCTGGTATGCTATGTTGTTTGTGTTGTTGTGATATGATATGACGTTTTATATGTGTTGCTAGCCCCTGCACCGAACCCCCTTCCATTCAAAGGAACTGCAATGGAAATTAGCCTTTCTGGCTATTTTGTATTTTTATCATTTTGATGATTGTGTTTTTGTATTGTGTGTTTATTGCTTTTCAATCAAACAAACCACCTCCTGAGATTTATTTAATATTTTGATTATTTTCAAGGAATTTATTGTATCTGTTTATTTCATTAATCTATATTGATCTGTATATACATCTATATCTTTTTTGTATTTATTCATTTTGCTGCCGTTTCAAATCAATTTCCCCCTGGGGATCAATAAAGTACCTACGACTACTACTGCTAGTGGGGCTACTAAGTGGTTGGGAGTTCTGGTCGCACCTGCAGAACTGGTGAAAAACGACATCATTGACACTACCAATATGATATTCCTCACATCACCCCTGGGCTTCTGAAAACCCCTCCTTCTTTTCTATATCTTTTCTTCTATTCCTCATTCTTCCCAAGCTTTTGCTGTATTACTTTTTCATCACTTTAAATTGGATATCCCAGAATAATAGCCACCCTCTCCATTATTAATGTGCGGAATTCATCAGCGCAGGATGAACTGAGGGCTTGGTTCTGCCATGGGTGATGGTCAGACAGTTGAGGGATCTGTCTGCCCACTCCCTGGGCCTGTCTGCCTCCCTGGGCCCATACCTGCTAAGACACTGTGTCTGATTCCTTTTCAATGGTGAAGGACCGCCTCTGACAGCCAATTAGGTCAAACCTGTCGTGAAAATCTACATATAGACATATTTGACATAGAAGAAGAAAGAAAAAAATCATATATATATATATATATATATATATATATATATATATATATATATATATATATATATACACACTGATCCCCACTTCCAAACTGTCTGCATATCGAAGTGTCCTTGAGCAAGACACTGAACCCCAACTTGCTCCCCTGGCGCTGATCATAGCAGCCCGCTGCTCCTATGTACAGTAGGATGGGTCAAATGCAGAGAACAAATTTTGTTATCCCCACTGTCAGGATGCTAACAATGTGCCATCATGCTCTTTCCAAAGTATTGTCTGCAGTGACAGTGGGTTTTATAAGTTACTCCAGGAAGGGTAAATAAAAAAATATAGCTTTTCATTTTTCGGTTTCAAATCCGGTTTCACAAAACTCCCAAGTTGATGCTTTAAATAGTAAAAATGTTCTAGTTGAGTTGATGTTGACTTGTATGTTTTTAGTTCTTAAAACTGAAAGATAAATACAAATATATGCACTGATTAACCCCCCCACACACACACACACACACACACACACCCATAGACACACATGCATACACAGGTCGTATACACTCACATATGCACACACACACACACACATACAGACACGCACGTGTGCACACACAGACATACACATCTGCCTATTAACAATTTGTAGACTTTCCCAATTTGTCTGTGTGTTAGAGCCACAGCGACTGTTTGTGGTTGATGGAGTTTTCCTTTATTAATTAACTTTACCTCCTTCCCCTTGGCTGCTAACTGAACCAGACACTCACATGAATGCCTTGTTACCATTTATTGTGGCAGGGAAGAAGACAAAAGGACTCTTGCCCAATGTTCCTGTTTGGGAAAACAGCCCCTGGCCATGCCAATCTTCCCAGGGATATAGTCGAAGCCGAAGTTGCACGCTTGCTACGTTAACATAGCAAGGCTAATAAGCAATCCAAGCACTCACACTGTAGTGATGTTCGTTGAGGAAGAAGGCCCCGACACAGGAACGCTTAACTCACTTTATTTGTTTAGCTTTAGTTATATTAATCTACGAAGCAAATGGAGGGGTATTGTAAAAGTCACGCGCGTGGAGCGACCCTTAGCTGGGCATCTATTCAGATACGCTGCCTGGGGGTTTCTGCCCTCCCCCCGGATGTGTTGTTTCCTAGTATCTGGGCAGGCGTGGCCTCTATGATGCATAATATGCTCTGATTGGCTAGTGTTGAGCGCCCGCCCCCAGTGTATTATGTGTGCCGCCATCTAGTGATCAGGAGCGGTTAATACAACTTGTATATTTATTTCTATTCCTTTGTGGCTATGTGTAGATATTACAGCCTGCTGATACATATGTTATTATTTATTCTCAACAACACCAGCGGGATTGTGGGTAATACATCGCCTTGTGTCTGGAAAAAGTGCCAAATCACTCACTGTGGTTAGGAACAACAAGCCTGGACCTCCAGATGTGCACATATGCCGAAAACGGGGCCAAGAGAATACAGTCGGCAGTGGATTCTTCCTCCCCCATCTGAACAGCCATTTTTAATACCTTGTTTTCCAAGAGTGTAATTTCCCAAGATAGACAAGACTGATTTGTTTTCAGACTGTGGATTACAGGCCAAAATATTTTTAGCATATCGTTTAAAGTTCATAACACCGAGCTAAGACACTTTATATTAGGTTTTCTTTAATCAAAATGAAAAGATCATATTACACTGACCTCAAATCATCCACAGAGCCAGGCACTGTACTTGAACCAAACCACAAAGGGCACGTCTGAAATGATTGGAGGTGCTCATGTGAATGAGTACCCCCACTCATTAGCTCAATAAATGAGTGAAGCACAACAATTCAGACAGAGCTCCAAAAACATTTGTACTCAGCTGTTTGCTGAGTATGCGACATTGCTTCAACTTTCCAACATCGCATTCTCATAATCTCATCCAGTGTATCCAGAAAATGATTGGGGTTTTTTCCTTTGTTTATTAGCCATAGCAACAGAAAAAAAAAAAAAGCGAAATAATCTGAAAGACAAAATGATCTCACTCTACAGTGTATAAGGCGTAATTTAATATATAGTGAGAGGACAAGGGCGCGTTAAACATCCAGATCACGTAATGCCATCTGCTGATATGAGCTTGCAGCAACGTGCATTAAAAAAAATACAGTTGTATTACCCTATTCGGTAACCCTTCCTTTTACAGTCTGGTAATTACCGCTAATTACCTGGTAATAAGATGTATTTACTAAGTAATAACCAGGTAATTAAATGTAATTACCTTGTAATTACCAAGTACTTACCAGGTAATTACCCAGTATTTACATTACATATTTATCTGGTAAATACCAACAAGTTACCTGATATTTACTAGATATTTTCCTGACATCTACCAGGTATTTACCCAATAATTACCTGGTAGATATCCTGCAATTGCATATTGTAGACAATAAACCCACTGAATGTGTCTATATGTGACTTTGTTAGGGTGATAATAACTTATATATTTACCTGGTACTTACCAGGTATTTACTCAAAAATGATCGCATATTTACCTGGTAACTACCACTTATTTACCTGGTAGTTACCTGATATTTACCTGGTAAATACCAACAAGTTACCCAGTATTTACTAGATATATACTGAAAACTACCAGTTATGTATCCAGGAATTATAGATTATGTATTACCAATCAACCTGTGTACTGACAGTGAGGGTAGTAATGACTCTGATATTTACCTGGTAATTACCCAGTATTTACTTGATAACTTGCAACTATTTACTAAGTAATTACTTTCTAATTACCCAGTAGTTACAATTTACCCAATAACCCCCATGTGTGTATGCAGATATTGGTATTTACCCAGTAATTACAAATGTGTACCACGTACATTCCAAAACATTATCAGGTAAAACCCTGTGAATTACCCTGTAAGGAAGGTGGAACTGTACTGTAAAAGGAAGTGTGGTTTGTTTCAATGATATTACCATATACTTTCCTGGTAACTGTAGATTATAATCCTCTACCACCCATTAGGGTGTGTAGTTTTGAACATGGTATCTGGCAAAAACTCCCATATCTTCCTGATAATTATCGGGTAAATATTGGGGTGATATCGGAGTTTTACAGAGTAGTTACCCTGTAAGAAAGGTGGAACTGTACTGTAAAAGGAAGCATGGTTTGTTTCAATGATATTACCATATACTTTCCTGGTAATTGTAGATTATAATCATCTACCACCCATTAGGGTGTGTAGTTTTGAACATGGTATCTGGCAAAAACTCCCATATCTCCCTGATAATTATCGGGTAAATATCACGATGATATCAGAGTTTTACAGAGTAGTTACCGTGTAAGAAAGGTGGAACTGTACTGTAAAAGGAAGCATGGTTTGTTTCAATGACATTACCATATACTTTCCTGGTAACTGTAGATTATAATCCTCTACCACCCATTAGGGTGTGTAGTTTTGAACATGGTATCTGGCAAAAACTCCCATATCTCCCTGATAATTATCGGGGTGATATCAGAGTTTTACAGAGTAGTTACCCTGTAAGAAAGGTGGAACTGTACTGTAAAGGGAAGTGTGGTTTGTTTCAATGATATTACTGTAGCTCCCAAGTAGTACACACGAGGCCAGAGGTCTTTGTTAGAAAACGGGGTTTATTTTCCAGGTCGAACCAACCCGTGAGAATTGGGTTTAAAGAGAAAAATATTTCAAATAAATAAATACAATTGACAATATGCAAATGTCCGTTTTTTCAGCAGCACAAGTTACATTTACACCAAAAACCACTACACACACCTCACATACGGTCCGCAACTCAATATTAACTTGTAAATTTACAAACTTAACTTACATATACGTATTCACCACTTTAGTATGCAAATCACCATCACGCACCAACCATGCAATGGAATGCAACACAATACAATCGTTCACGTTCTTCATAGACATAAATAAAAGATAAACATGCCTCGTCCACTGTTAACTACTTAAGGAGGGAATTTTCTTGTATGCTTCTTCCTTGTCCTTTATAGTTGTTCTACTTTAAGTGCCTTTAGCTTTTAACTTTAACTTATAGCTTATAGAACGTGCTGCATCTTTCGCGCTGTTTGGCTAGGTACAATGCTAAAAGGTGTGGTGTAGGAAACATATGCCGGCGGCAATTAGTTCCGCCCCAATGCCATTCTAAACTAGCCTGGCAAGCCAGACCCACATCAGAAAGATGTAAGGTCTGGCTCAGCTCCATTGGCTGTGTGGGCGGGATAAACGGTTGTCTTTCAAGTTCCCTCTGCACGCAATAGGATAGCGCTACGGTTCCGTATCATAGGTTCGACATCCCATTAGTCCGACATCCCATTAGTCCGAAAATGAGCCATTGAGGAGAGATCCCATTAGTCCGACATACCATTAGTCCGAAAAAAAGAAGCCCATTGGTCCGACATCCCATTAGTCCGACGATACACATGTAGAGATGCATGGATGAATGGATGAACCCTAACCCTAACCCTAACCTGTTTTTAGACACATGATGCTGCAAAATTACAAGTCATCCATCCATCTCTACTGTGTATGGTCGGACTAATGGGACGTTGGACCAATGGGCCTCTTTTTTTCGAACTAATGGGATCCCTATTCAGTGATTCATTTTCGGACTAATGGGATGTCGGACTAATGGGATGTCGGACCAATGGTCCGTCCCCAGCGCTACAACCAATCAGAGCAACGAAGAAGGTGACGTAGTCAGAGCCGTCGCTCTGACTACGTCACCTTCTTCGAATACATATTTATTTTCGAGGAAAGACTTCAGTGCTGTTCTTTGTTCTTTTCTCAAATAAAATGTTAACTTCAAGTCTTGAAGAGTCGCGGCCAAAGCCGGGTCGAAAGACAGCCGTTCGCTAGCAGCAGCAGCCATTGTTTACCTAACACGGAACCGTCGCAACTCTGTCGTCATGGTAGCCCGGCTTTCGACTCCGCCCCTCACGCTGTGATTGGTCTGACATACTTGGTGTTTCCAGCACCAAAAAGCCGACGGAGCCGTGCTAGACCTACCTAGCTGCCAAATAAATTTGCTGCCGCTAGGGGGTGTCTAGAGTTCTAGGCTAATTCTAAACAGTAGGAACCAAAAAAATGGGAGGTTAACAAATTAAACAAACTGCCAATGTGCAGCAGTTACAATTACCATATACTTTCCTGGTAATTGTAGATTATAATCATCTACCATCCATTTAGTCAGGTTCACTATGTTAAAAAACATAATTCTGTGGGGGTTTCGTGGAGATTAGCAAACCTATACATTTTTGGAATCTTCAGACCTTGGGGAATCCAAAAATCCATGTTGCCATTTGCGCAGACACCTGCAAGTCGGCCATTTTGGACTTTCAAAATGGCCGACAGAAAATGCATAATTTCAGGTACCTTAGCTTCTAGACAACCTAGAAACTTACTTAGACATGCTAATCCTATGTTTTCTTGGTCAATTAATCCAATGGTGGCATCAGAATTGTGCTCAGGAACTTGCTCTAGCGCCCCCAAGGGGTGGCCAAGGAAATTGCTACCTAATCCTCCCAGTCACATATGTATAATATTTCATTATGTTTCATTCATGTGTGTTTTTGTTATTCATCTAAAAATGTAAAAAATGAAGGGAGACTATTGTAAGATATCTTTGTCTGTGAACTGTATGCTAACATTAATAAACAAAACAAATGTATAGTCTTTAAATATATATATGCATGATAAACTTAGATCTGGTATTTTACATTATTACTGTTGATTTTAGACCTAAATGTATATATTTAAGGACACACTTGGATAAATCACAGTTTTGTTACTGTGCATCAAACTCCTACCTAGCCTGCCCTGTTAGAGTGCACAACTGTAACACAGCTGACGTGCTCAACTTTGTTTATAACTGTTGTGTCTCGAGGTTGAATTGAGTCCAACAGACCGATGACAGGTAAGTCTAATGTCAAGATTATTTTATACTATAGCAAAAAATGTCTTGAATAAACATTTTTTTTACAGTGCCAAGCTACATGGCTAGCTAGATTACGCAGCTAGTCAGTCCACTACAGTGTCAAAAGTGTCACTGTTACAGTTGCTAACTACAGTAGATTATTCTGCAACATAGTTACCTCTGTATTGTTAGAGTTCTTATAGCTTTCTTAATAGATTTTCTAACCTCTTATTGACAGCCACAGAGTATTCAGATAAGTCCTATTATAACTACCATGTAATTATTATGTAATAGTAATATCATTTGCACGATACTTTACTGTGTAGTTTTCCAGTGATATGATGAACATGATAACAACTACAGTTTAACTTGGTTTATACCATGGTCTGTGTGAATACTCGATTCTGATTGGCTGGCGGGTGTAGGTTAAAAGGTGTTAATGTACACCTAGGAAAGACGTTCGGGTCAAATTGCCTGATGACAGTTAGTTTATTGCGCTGGCTCAAACGCTAGATGGTAACCATGGCAACGGAGAGGGAATACTCGATTCTGATTGGCTGCAGGGTGGCCATTAATCAATGCCATATGGACACCTACTAAGTACTTCCAGTCAGATTGTCTGTTCAGCCTTCAAAACGACAGCTGGTAAATTGTGAAAAATGCATTAAACTATAATCAGAAAACGCGGTTATATGCTATAGACCCTATAGTATCTGTGGTATAAAGGCTGGGACACATTTCAAATTATAAATATGTACACTTTATGTTGAAATTATAGGCCGTCGCGATTCCCATTGAAACGAATGGCGCGGTGATTAGTCGTCAAAACGTCAGCTGGTAAATTGTGAAAAATGCATTAAACTGTAATCAGAAAACGCGGTTATATGCTATAGACCCCATAGTATCTGTGGTATAAAGGCTGGGACACATTTCAAATTATAAATATGTACACTTTATGTCTTCGCGGAAGCAACCGTCCTCCGCTTTGCGTCTTCGGTTCACGCCTCCGCGTCGTCCATTAATTTATGTTAATGATATAGTCTAGATGGAAATAGGGGTCCACGCGCACCCCCCGGATTTTTTTATGCCACCTGTTTTTTTTTAATCCTTAAAGTGTCTATTTTCAGAATCTGCCAGGTACCAAGCTGAAATAATGTCCGAAAGGCTTCATTTTTAACCCTTTGCTGCACCCGACCGGAACCCGAGAAATCTAAAAATGATATAGACTGTGGCATAACATTTGAAGTAAACAACATACAGAGACAAATGAACACATTTTTCCATACAATTCTGACCCCAGGAATGTAATGGAATGGTTATTTTTGACATTTGACAACATATTGACCCTATTTTTAGACAAAAATAGCAAACAATGGCCAAAGATGTGTAGAGGACCAACTATTTTTTCATTTTCTTAAGCACATAGGGTGCATTTCTTTTCACAACCTGTTATTTCTTTATCATTCAAGTGTCTATTTTAATATTATATTGGGTACCAAGCTGAAATAATGTCCAAAATGCTTTCATTTCAACCTTTTGCACCAAACCCGAAAAATTGAAATATGATACAAAGTGGCATAACTTTTGATGTAAACAACTTACAGAGACAAATGGACACATTTTTCGATATAATTCTGACGCAGGGAAATAGTAATTTGTTATATTTTACAACATCTTGACCATCTATGGTCAAAAACAGCAAAAAAAGCTCATTTGACAGCGTTTTTATTATACTAATAGTAGCGTAGCGGTAACCAACGGCTACCGGGTTGCTATGGGAGATTACCACACACACACACACACACACACACACACACACACACACACACACACCTGCATTACCACCACTAAAACCTCTGTATTCGCCATGCGTGAACTCGGACTAAAGATGATGTCATCATGACCCTCGCAGTCCCTATGGTGAGTTCACACACAGTGACTATAGATGAGGTTTACCAGTACACCTACCACTACTACCGCTATAACTACTACTACTACCACTAACTACTACTACTACCACTAACTACTACTACTACTACTACTACTAGTACAACAGAGCTCCCTACCTTTCCATCTCTCTATTTATCTCTTTCTCTTACGCATTTTACTCTTTTCTATTCTAGTCTTTTTTAATGTCTTACGTTCCTGTCGTCTGTCTGCTGCCACTCTCTCTTTTAAACAAGCACAGGATGTTTTGACTAACTGATGTATGTTAATAAAAGACCTTGAAAACTCCCTTTGTGTCATCTTATCTCATCGATCACATCTCCATCAATGATCAGTGATGCTGGTTCTCTGGTTGAGCAGCAGGTCCACGCCTTCATGTGATTGACAACATTTTTATTATACTAATAGCAGCCTGAAAGAATGTACCATGGGGTTTATTTTAGCCTTTTACTGCACCTATCTTGAACCTGAAGAAATTGAAAATAGCTTTACTTTTGAAGTAAACAAAACAAATTAACTTAAAAAATAAAAAAAATAAAAAAATTGACTGAGCATCAACTGCCAGTTTTGGAATGTTGGGGCTGTAGTTGGCAGTTGGTGGCATCGGTTGGTACCTGCAGATCACCATCTCTCACTGCTCTCTCTTTTGGAACAATTTCAGTAAGTATTTACTATAATTATCTATATATAACTGTAATTAAGATATACCTTTGTAGTCATAACCTCATAATTTTTCAGTAGTTTTTACTGTAATCACAGGCTTTCGTAAATCGAATCTGTATTCTTGACTAGTAGTGTTGGTAGCTTAGTTGGTGGCTAGCTAAAGTTTTTGTTTTATTTTCAGGCTCATTACTTCATATATACTTGCCATGGGGAA
Organism: Merluccius polli; assembly: GCA_030340625.1. NCBI lineage: Eukaryota > Metazoa > Chordata > Actinopteri > Gadiformes > Merlucciidae > Merluccius > Merluccius polli. The sequence goes on from JAOPHQ010005132.1 coordinate 170,725, forward strand.
AGTGAAACATTGCAACACAGCTGAAGTGCCTCCAAAGAGGATTCGTTGCCTAACATGTATTTTACATGTTTCAACTCTTTCTGAGTATGGTAATTTTACCACGCTCAACACATGCAAGGGGGGGCAAAGCGAGAAGCTATCATATCTACACAGTATCCGAGATATGAGACTCTGTGAAGCAGCCAGTTCACCATACCGCATGACGGATATTTGTGAACAGATTCCATTAACATTAGAGGACTTCCCTTTGGATACAATTGGCTATCACCAAAATTGCTATAAAAGCTTTACAGGGAAAATAGATCGTTTACAAGTGTCAAAGGCTTCTACATCGGGTGAATCATCAGCAATGAAAAAGGACACTCTGCGCCATCTCAATTCTCCATCAATTCAATCTGAAGGAGCTCCAAGAAGGTGTTCCTTCTTGTTTCCCGATCAGTGCATTTTCTGTGACAAAGCAACATCAAAGTTCAAGGGCAAGACTGAAGAGCTTACCACGTTTCAGAGTTGGAAACACAAGGAACCAGCCTGGAAAGTTGTTGAACTTAGGGCACAGGAATTAAAGAAAGAGGCTCTTTATCGCAAGGTGCAGGGCAAGGACCTCTTTGCAATGGAAGCCAAGTATCATCCATCATGCAGAAACAACTTCAACACAGAGTATCAAAACCATGAGCGTGGAAGGGAGAGGGCAGAAAAGGCAACAGACAACATTGACAGCCTGCAGGCCCAGAAGATAGCAGCACATAAGAAGTCATATTGTGTGGTAAAGAATTACATTCTTAGGAATGTGATTGAATGCAAAGAGGTTGTCCAGCTAAGATCCATGTGCAACATGTACATGAAGACATTAGAACATCAAGGTTTTCCTAATCCTGAATACCGCAGTGAGAAATTGGCAAGGCGGTTACAAGGAGATGAAGACATCTCTCATGAACTCACATTCTCCAAGGTGCAACAGCGTGGGTGTATTGAGTTGAACCTCATCTACAGCTCTAACATTACTGTAGATGAAGCAGTTGCATGTGCGTACAAACTTGGAACAGCAGACCAACTGCAAGAAGCAGCACTCACCCTCCATTCTCACATTATAAAGGCATTCAAAGAGTCAAAGGAGCTACCATGGCCCCCGACAGCACAGGAGCTGGATGCTGTGAAAATGGACGTGCTTCTTCCAGAGCATCTTGTACAATTTCTGAGCTCAGTGGTGACTGGGACACTTGATGGCGAAAAGTGTGAGAAGACACAGAGGCTGGTCTATTCGATTACACAAGATGTGTGTCGAGCAGCAACTAACAGCAAGTGGAAACTCCCAAAGCACATCCTCCTATGTACCACACTTCGACACCTCTATCGAAGCAAACAGGTGAGTTATAAGTTAATTTACTGCTTATGAGCTCCTATATTGTCTGAGCTCCATGCCTTTATTAATCTTCTTTTATTTGCTTACTGATATTAAAATATATTTTATTGCTCATCTATTATAAGTTATCTATGCACTTGTTAACAGTTAACTATGCTTTTTGCAGCTACCGGATCTAAAGCGAGAAGTGAACAATGCCTTATTAAAGCTAATAAATCATTTATTATGCATTATTATGCCTTTAAGAATCTTTTTTAGTTTGCTTTACTAAAATAAAATATACTTTATTATGCCATTATTATCAGTTAACTATGCACTTGTTAACAGTTAACTATGCTTTTTGAAGCTTCCGTTTTTTTTTCTTCCCACTATATCAGCCTTGACCACATTGTAATGAAATATTTATTAGCCTTATTAAGGCATTGTTCTCGCTTTAGATCCGGTAGCTGCAAAAAGCATAGTTAACTGTTCACAAGTGCATAGATAACTAATAATAGATGAGCAATAAAGTATATTTTAATATCAGTAAGCAAACAAAAGAAGATTAATAAAGGCATGGCAAAGATGTAATGGGTGGGTTATGGGTGTTTGTAATACTATTATGAACAATTATAAGATACTCATGAGGCTTTTATTAATGTTCTTAAGCATTTGCAAACTGTTAAAAAGTTTCTTATAAGCGCTTATAAATGTGTTATAGCCTGCTATTAACTGTATTATAATGCCATTATTAACACTTATATAGGCTTATAAACACACAGTAATGTTAATAAGCATCTTGTAAGGACTTACAAGGGCCTTATTACCTATTAATTAATGGTTATTACAAGGACCTTAATATAAAGCGTTACCAACTTTTTTGATACAGGTATTTGATTTTGCTATTTACTAGAGCCATTTTCTGTCTTTGTAGCTCACAACCATCCTTTCACGACTAGGACACTCAGAAACATATGACTTCAGTATGGAACTTGAGACAGCAATGGCCAAGGCTTTTGATGAGATTTCCACCCACCTGACCCCTCAAATCATCACCGGCGAGGGAAACACTGTTTTTCACAGCGAGTGGGACAACCTGAACAGAATCACAACCAACGTTCATGGCTCAAATGTTGTAAACAGCGCCGGGGGAATCATGATTCAAGAGGTGAAGGAGAGCCATGTGAGCACAAAGAAGAGGACCCTTCCTCTCTATGACAGGTCATCCAAGATGAGAAGCCTTAAGATCACGCCTCCCGAAACTCTTCCAGAGCTGGCATTCAAAAGAGCTGGCCCCAAATTCCCCAACAATGCCCACTTTACCCCTCCTGCTGAAAACCAAAAGTCATATGATGCCTCAATGTTGCAGTACAACACCCATCTCCTCTGCAGATGGTTAAGCAGCCAGTGCAAGCAGCAGGTGCCTGGATTTGGTGGTTTCATTTCAAGCACAGGGAAAGTGCCTCCTAGGAAATCTACAATTGACTTTTACACCCCCATTAATCAGCCCATTACAGACTATGCAGTAGTGTATGAGATACTCAAGAGGTCTGAGGCAGCAACGGAGGAGGTTGGACAGCCATACATTATCAACACGTTTGACCTGGGAGTGGTCATGAAGGCTGGTCCTATAGTATGGAAGTACAAAGAGGAATTCAGTAAGCATGTAATCCTTGTTGGCAAGTTCCATACAGCCATGAATTACATGGGCAGGCTCACTGGGCGCAAGTGTCTTGGAGCTGGCTATGCGGAGATCCTCATAGAAGCTGGCCTCGCAACCAGTGGTTGCCTGAAAAACATTCTGAGCGGCAAATCATACGCAAAGGCTCTCTTCAGTCTGAGGGCGGTCACAGAGGCACTTGAACGGTTACTCATCAATGTTTTCCTGGAGGAGGAGAAACCAGACATCCCACATGAGACCCTCATCAACCTCATCCACTGCTGCACTTGCGAGAACCTCGACTCCACTCTGAAGGAACCCTCACTCCTCAACCTGATCAATCAGTACAAGCAATACCAAGACAAGGTACGCAAGGGCCATCTGGGCAAAACTGCCCAGTTTTGGCTGTCCATGATGGATCATGCAAGGCTGGTCTTCATGATGGATTTTGCAGTGAAAACCAACAACTTTGAGCTCTTCCACCACTGCAATGGTGCCATGGCAGATCTCTTCTTTGCATATGATGGCCACAACTACTCCAGGTAATCTATGCAATCATTCCCTTAATACACAATATACAAATAAGTGGGAGCATACTTGAAGTTTAAAATATATTATTAATTTGCTACAGGTACCTGACCTGGTTTGAGGCCTTTCTCACAAACATTGACCTCTCCCATCCTGGTGCTCTTGATTACATCAAGCACGGAGCCATATCGGTCGCAAGATCTCTGATCCCAGGGGCTCTTGCAGCAGTGGACAAGACCATGGAGGAGACATTCATGAAGTTTGCAAAGTCTTCAGGTATGTCAATGTGTGAACATAAACATAATCACCTATATTTAATTACAGGCTCATGTTAGTTGTGAGGATACAATTAAGACTTCTCCCTCTCTACATTGCAGGTGGTCTACTCGGCCTCTTCAACAACTGCGGCGCATACCAGAAGTGGTGCCGAACAACCTCTGCCCGAGCTCAGCTCTATGAGCTTACTCTGGAGATGTGCGGCATGATTGACGACCCTGAGATGCCAAAGGCAGGCAAGCACCGGGAGCTGGAGCCTGCCCAGATCAAAAAGTCCGAGGAGGCGGTGCAGAGAGTCATCATTGCCATCAAGGGCTTCACAAACCCCTGGAGAATCCCTGACAAAAGCCGACTGTACTCCCTAGCATCTGGGGCTCCAATTCATCCGGAGGTTGAGGTTGACGTGCTGCGGGCCGAGGCTGCAGGCAGGGCTGCCAAGGAGCAGTTCATCCAAGAGCGCTTTGTTTCCAAGGGGAAGGAGTTCTTTGACTGCATCAAGAAACTTAAGCTCAAGACGATGGATCACTGCAGCAAGAGGGTCAAACTTACATCTGCGCAGGGGAAGGTGGATATTGATTTAACTTCATAACTTGCAATTATACTAATTGCACATTTCATTACACAAAATACATGCTGTTAAGGTCTGTTGTATTTATGCCTTCCTCATTTCTTTATTTTCCATTACAGCTCTTTGTGTACCAGGAGCAGAGTAACCTCGCCTATCAGCTACTCGTAAAGTCACAGATTATGGAGATGCCCATCAACCTTGAGGAACTCATGCGGTATCCCCTCTCGCCTGTTCCTCATGCACTTGGCTCTCCTGATGGCTATTTTGCCAAAACAAATAAGGCCACCATCCTTCACCATCTGCTGAAGGACAGGAGTGAAGAAGTACCTTACCCCAAGGATGCCCTCTACATACAGGATGGCAATGCCCTCTTCCACATGATGTCCAACCTCCCACCAACCTGCGGAGAGATTTGCATGCAGCTCCTGGACCTAATGGTTGCCAAGCACCATTTTGTGTTCTCCACAGATTGCTACCAGCCAGATTCCATCAAAGCCCAGGAGAGGCTCAGGCGTGGCTTTACTGAGAAATACATAATTGATGGTCCAAATACCCGGAAGCCCTATGACTTTAAGTCATTCCTTGGTAATGAGCTGAACAAGATGCAATTATGTGACCTGCTTCTCAAGGTCTGGGGGAGCAATGAGGCAGCATCCCGGATTGAAAAGAGTATGAAAGCAGTGGTGTGTGTTAACGGGAAATCCTATGACCTAACATCAACAAATGGAAAAGTAAGTTGACAGAAGACTTAAGCCGTCACCCTATACACAATGCTTTGAAAAACATATTTAGGCTCTACAATGATAGGTAGACCAGATGGCTCTGGAATTGTAAATATTCTCGACTTCACACATGTACAATTGCAGACCATATTTGGGCTCTTAAACATTTTAAGACATGCAGTTGTTGTCTTATGTATTAATTGTAACATTATGTAGTAGTATTAAGTTTCTTTATTTGTTACAGGTCCAGACTTCTGAGATCTATGCACTGCGATCCAACCAGGAGGAGACAGACAGCCGCATTGTCCTGTACCTCCACCAGGCTGTCAAATGGGGGTACAAGTCCTGTGTGGTGAGGACACCTGACACAGACATTCTGATGATCCTCCTCTACCATGCCAGCAAGATCAACCTCTCAATCTACCTTGACCATGGCTCTGGAAAACATCGCATGATCATAAATGTGACAGAACTGTCAGAATCACTGGGCCCTGACTACTCTAGCACCCTGCTGGGGTTCTATGTCTTTACTGGGGAGGACTGTACCAGCGCGTTTAAAGGCAAAGGAAAGGTGAATCCCCTGAAAAAGCTACAACAGCATCCTAAGCTCCAAAATGCTTTCAGGCAGCTTGGTGCAGACTGGCTGGTCACGGATGAGCTGCAACGGGAGATGGAGAGTTTCACATGCATCATGTATGGCCAAGCAAGGATGACATCAGTTGACGCAGTACGAGCCAAGATGCTGAGGAAAATGGTCGGTGCTGACAAAGTCCTGGACTCAAAATCAAAAGTAGACCTGGAACGCCTGCCACCCCCAAAAGTCTGTCTCATCCCACATGTGCAAAGGGCCAACTACAGAGTGGCCTGCTACAAGAGAGCAGACGAAGCAATAATAGAGAGTCCCAAACCATATCATCCAGGCATGGGCTGGGAGAAGACAGGAGAGGAGGAGGTGTTGGAACCTGTCTGGACAATTGGACCCATCCTCCCGCCTTCTCTTGTTGAGGTGCTGGCTCAGAGAGCAGAGTCAGAAGAGCAGGCAGCTCTTGACAAGGTAGCTCATTCCAACAATGAAGAGGATGGAGAGTTTGAACAAAATGATGAGGATGAAGAGTTGGAAGAAATAGATTTAGAAGATCTCTTCAGTGATGATGAGGAAGATGAGTAGTATAGGTCAACTTTTATTATTTATTTATTATTTTAGTATTTATATGAACTATTGTTTGTTTATATATTATAATATTCGTTTTTTTGGCCATAAATAATTAAAAAAACAGTCAATAATATTATAATGACATTATGTTGACATTATGACATTATGTCTAATGTCATCACTAACCATTCCATTAAATGTCTGGTCAGAATTATATCGAAAAATGTGTCCATTTGTCTCTGTAAGTTGTTTCCATCAAAAGTTATGCCACTTTATATCATATTTCGATTTTTCGGGTTTGGTGCAAAAGGTTGAAATGAAAGCATTTTGGACATTATTTCAGCTTGGTACCCAATATAATATTAAAATAGACACTTGAATGATAAAGAAATAACAGGTTGTGAAAAGAAATGCACCCTATGTGCTTAAGAAAATGAAAAAATAGTTGGTCCTCTACACATCTTTGGCCATTTTTTGCTATTTTTGTCTAAAAATAGGGGTCAATATGTTGTCAAATGTCAAAAATAACCATTCCATTACATTCCTGGGGTCAGAATTGTATGGAAAAATGTGTTCATTTGTCTCTGTATGTTGTTTACTTCAAATGTTATGCCACAGTCTATATCATTTTTAGATTTCTCGGGTTCCGGTCGGGTGCAGCAAAGGGTTAAAAATGAAGCCTTTCGGACATTATTTCAGCTTGGTACCTGGCAGATTCTGAAAATAGACACTTTAAGGATAAAAAAAAAACAGGTGGCATAAAAAAATCCGGGGGGTGCGCGTGGACCCCTATTTCCATCTAGACTAATATACCTCGTCGGGCATTATCCCTTACGGAATACTAATAGTAAAAATGTATTTATAATTTATATTTATAATTAATAATTTAACAATGTTGGTGACTTTATGAAGGAGCCCCTGACTTATATGATATATATTGTTTTGTACTTTCAGAGTATAACTCATGATGACTAATGACAACTCTGAGGACCCTGTTGATTGGAAACTTTGCATTTTCTGTCAGGGCTCTAATGCTAGCCTGGGGGAATTAGTTCTCAATCCCAAGATTGATTCCTACCAGAAAGTACTTGATGTGGTGTTTGAGCGAGCTAGAGTACATGATGGACAATTTGTTGCAATTCAAAGGCGTCTCCAAGGGTGTACGAAAGAAATGTTGCTTCAAAAGAAAATGACATGGCATCGAAGCTGCTACTCTTCTGCCACACATCAGACAAATGTACAGCGAGCCAGAGACTGCTTTGAATATTCAATGTCCTCAGGACACTATCCTGAAAACAAACGTGGCTGTAAAAGATCAAGCACAGAAATGGAAACCAATAGACCACAAACCTCAACGCCTTTCACAAGATCTGCAACAAATCCTTTACTCAACACCCAGTGCTTCTTCTGTCAAACAGATAATGGTCAAGCTCTCTTCAAACTTAGAACTGAGATTGCAGGGAAGGCACTCAGGCAGGCAGTTGATATTTCCCAAGATCCAGTGTTAATGACAAGATTAAGCACTGCAATATCGCCTAGTGATGCCCATGCAATAGATGTCAGGTATCACAAGCAGTGCTGGACAGACCATGTGTTTCATGTTCTCAGGAATCATACCCATGACGAAGCCAAATGCACAACAGCAGACCTGCCTATGCAAATGTCATGCTTGATCGAATTGATCAATCTTGTTGACATTAAAACAGAAGACAAGGCATTTCTCCCCATGGATGATGTGGAAAGAACATACATTTCCATGCTTGGTGGTAGTGAGGAAGCTCAAAAACACAAACCAACATTGACAAGGCGATGGCTCAACAATACAATTTGTCAAAATGTACCTAGTGTAAAGTCTGTGAGGCAAATGGCAAGAAACAAGCCATCCGTCCTTTACTGCCCTGAAGCCTGTGAGGAAGACATGGTCCACATGTCTGTGACACAAGAAAGTGACATGGACAACATGAAGCTGTTGTACAAGACAGCTCTGCTAATACGACAAACTATTGTGAACTTCAAAAAGAAGGAACAATCGGGAATGGTTACTGTATTGAGCAAGGCAGACGATGTTCCACCAGAGTTATACAGCCTTATACGGTGGATTTTGGTAGGACCTGAAGAGGAGTTGAAAACAGAGACCAGGAGCAGGACAGTGGACCAATCAGCCCTGACGTTAAGCCAGAACATCATGTATGCTTTCAAAACCAAAAGGCAGGTGCAACACCAACCCAAGCAGGTGACAGACACTTTCCGGATACAACATGCCAGGGAAAATCCACAGGTGCTGGGTTTGGCACTTACCATTCATCATGACACCAGGAACAAGAAACTAATGGATTTCCTTCACTCACAGAACTACTGTGTACCATACAGTCAGACACTGCTTCTGGAAACAGCTATGGCCAATGCTGTTGTGGAAAACACAAAGCGGTTTGATGGCCTGTATGTCCCCCCTTTCCTCAAAAAAGGAACCTTTGTGTCCTTTGCAGTAGACAATATTGACTTTGCCGAGGACACCGCTGATGGGAAAGGCACCACACATGGGACAATCACTGCAGTATATCAGAAGGCCAATGCTACAGGAGAAGTCATTGCACCCAGTCTGGAAGTTAAAGAAGCAAAGAATCTATCAGTTGCTCCATACCACGTACCTATCAAGCCATGTAGCAAACCTAAACGCGGACCAATCCAGAGAGCACACAGATTTGAAATCAACACTACAGGAGTTGCTGAGTCTTATCAATTAACCACCAAAGGCTGGGTCATTGCATCTGCCCTGTCTAGAGAAAATGGAGAGAAAAGCACAATCCCTGGTTGGGCTGGATTTAAGTCACTTGTGTCATCTAGCCAATCTTTGACCCACGTTGGTGCACTACCACTGCTGCCAGAAGTTGCACATGAGTGGTCTACAATGCTCACTGTGATTCAACAAGCATCCAAGTTGAAGAGTTTGGTTATTGGTGAAGAACATCCAACAGTGATAACCTTTGACATGGCTTTATATGAAAAGGCAGTGCAGCTGCTGGACTCAAGGGATGATCTGAAAAGAACAGTTCTTCCCAGGCTGGGTGAGTTACACACGGTGATGGCTGCTCTACGGGCACTAGGTACATCCATTGAAAATTCTGGGATAGATGATGCATGGATTGAGGCTGGTGTGTATGGCCCTGCCACCACACGGCAGATCCTGAAGTGTACCCACTACAAGAGAACTCTTCGTGCACACATCTACACATACATGGCTCTGTATGAACTTCTCCTGGAAAAATTCTTTGCAGAAAAGCCACACCTCAAATCCATCTGCTCCAAGCCAGTGAGTGATGTCCAGGAAGCCTGTGCAAGATTAGCAGTTGACAAAAACAGTCGAGAATGCATTGCAAATGCTAATGACCGCCTGCTCCAAACTCTCACAGATGAAGGTGTTACTGAACAGCTGAAAACATGGGAAGCAGAAAAATGTAGCAACGCAATGTTTAAGTCACTAACAATGTACCTCCACCATGTTGAAGCCATCTTGTTCTTCATTGAAGCTTCAAGAAATGCTGATCTAGTTCTCCATCTGCAAGCTGGAGAAGCATTAAGTAAGCTATTTTTTGCCCTAGATCGGATGAAATACAAACGCCTTTGGCCACGGTACATTGCAGACATGCAGGACCTGAAGAGAAGTTATCCAGAAACCTGGCGTGAACTTCAGGATGGGAACATATCTGTCACAAAGACTGAGATACCATTTGTCTCCATTGGCGCAGATCATGCATGCGAGCAACTAAATCGGATGATGAAGGTACACTCTGGTTTAATTGGTATTTCCAACAATGCCAATGCACGACAGCGCTTTTTTCTTGCCACACCAGAAATGTCACGCCTCTCAACAGAGTTTAAAGGGCAATTTGGCGTCCCAGCTGATAAACCACAAGAACACCATGAGGTACAATCAACTACTGTCAAGAAAGAGCATGACGCTGTCAACAAGATAAAGTCTACAATACTGAGTCATGGGAATTCCTTTGATGCAGAAGGTGATCAGCTTTACAACTTCATGACACATGCATATGTCCCCAAAGAGAATGTGCTGCAGATTTTGAACGTTGACGACAATTGTCAGAAACTGTATGAAGAATATTTCTCTGAACGCATCAATGGAAATGTCAGCTTGTGGGCACCAATCAAAAAGCAGAACAATACCATGTTCCTGTCAGGAAACAAAAAGCAGTCAGTAAAGGTTCGTGACCAATCGATGGATCTAAAACAAACAAAAGACCTCTACGGTCGGTTTATGGTTCTAGCCAGATCAAATCGGGATATAGATCTGAAAAATGCTGTGGGGAAATATGAATTTACAGTAACTCCCAGAGCATTGTTTGCCCCAGATGGATCTATCCTCCCATGTACTGACAAGTCAAAGCTCATACATTGCTTAGAAAAGCTGAGAATAAATGAAGCCCAACAGAATGCACAAGCATTTGTGTCAGTGGAACATGCTGATGAACCTGAAACATCTTTAGCACCATCTGAGAGTCCAAAAATTGCCATTGTGGATGGAATGGTTCTAGTTCAACAGTTGGCAAAGAAACAAGACAGAATCAGCACAGTTAAAGACTTGGGCCAGTAATTTAATGACAGACTCCTGGTGCTGACAGCAAATTTTGATGAGGTTATTTTAGTCTTTGATACCTATAAAGCAGACTCACTGAAACAAAAAACAAGGGAGAAGCGACAACAAGGCAAAGATCCCATTCAATACCAGATTGATGACAACACCAACATCAAACACATACCAATGGGACGCTTTCTATCTCACGAACAGACCAAAGCTGATTTAACGGAGTACCTTGCACAAGCAGTACTCAAGAAGAATGCAAACTCCCAAAGGCTGTTCATCACATCAGCGTCAGGCCACACGAGAAGCAACCGGAACATGTGGTTTGAAGAAAACAACCATGAGGAGGCTGACACACTGATGATATGCTTAGCAGCAGCAGCAGCGCAGCGCTGCCCCAAAGCACGGATGGTCATCTTCAGCCCAGATACGGATGTTTTGGTTCTGGCTGTTGCACACTATGAGAAGCTCTGCACAAACACAGCAGTATGCATGGCATCAGGTCCTTTGGAGATTGAGCCAATCTGGAATGCACTGGGACGAGAAAAGGCAACAGCATTAATGGCATTCCATGCATTCACTGGAGCAGACAATGTTGGAAGACTCTCTGGAATTGGAAAAACCAAATGGTTTCAACAGTTCATGAAAGCTGACAGAGACATCATATCAGCACTAATGAAACTCTCTGAGGAAGGTGACCTGCCACAGGAGGCGAAGAATGCACTGGAGAACTTTGTGTGTTTGGTATACTGCCCAAAAGGTATCCATATAAGTAGCATTCCAGACCTAAGGTGGTATCTGTTCTGCAAACACTTGGCAGAAAGCAGTAAGTTGCCTCCCACAGTTGGTGCCCTTGAAGAACATATTGAACGTGTTCGGGTCCAAAGTAGGGTGTGGTGCCAAGCAACTGGAATGAGGCAAAATCTTTTTGACCCACTCCAACATGGCTATTATCTGACTTCCAGTGGCAAGATCCTACCCACCACAACGAGGATTCCACCTGCACCACAGGCCATTCTAGAAATGGTAAGATGTCACTGCAAAACCCATTGCACCACCCAGAGGTGTTCATGCAGGAGACACAACCTGGCTTGCACAGAGCTTTGCTTATGTGGTGAGTGTGAGAATGATGAAGACTGCTATGGAGAAAATGACAGTGAGGACAGTGAGGAAGAATTGTGAAAGCGGGTAAGGCTAGCACACTATTCATACACATTTACAACCCTAGCCTCTGTTGTCCAGTCATTAATTTCTGCTGTTTTCTTCTATCCAACAGCCTTCCCTACAGGCACCCAATGTCTCCATGGCCCCTCCACTGCCCCTGCCGTCTCTCTCGGGACCCTGGATCCCTGAATCTCTCGCTCTGGGCCCAACTCTCTCTCCCTGATTGTGGCCTGCTGTATGATATATAATATGTTTGTTACATGAAAGTAACAATTTTGGCTTTCATTTATGTTTGTCATCTTCTTTCTATAATCCTATGCACAGATTTGAGGTATTTTGTCCCAGGGCTTTCGTAGGACCAGTTAAGAGGTGTAGCAATTTCCTTGGCCACCCCTTGGGGGCACTAGAGCAAGTTCCTGAGCACAATTCTGATGCTACCATTGGATTAATTGACCAAGAAAACATAGGATTAGCATGTCTAAGTAAGTTTCTAGGTATAAGCTAAGGTACCTGAAATTATGCATTTTCTGTCGGCCATTTTGAAAGTCCAAAATGACCGACTTGCAGGTGTCTGCGCAAATGGCAACATGGATTTTTGGATTCCCCAAGGTCTGAAGATTCCAAAAATGTATAGGTTTGCTAATCTCCACGAAACCCCCACAGAATTACATAGTGGACCTGACTAATTAGGGTGTGTAGTTTTGAACATGGTATCATGGTATAGTTGCAAGTTATCAAGTAAATACTGAGTAATTAAAAGGTAAATATCAGAGTCATTACTACCCTCACTGTCACTACACAGGTTGATTGGTAATACATAATCTATAATTCCTGGATAAATACCTGGTAGTTTTCAGTATATATCTAGTAAATACTGGGTAACTTGTTGGTATTTACCAGGTAAATATCAGGTAACTACCAGGTAAATAAGTGGTAGTTACCAGGTATATATGCAATCATTTTTGAGTAAATACCAGGTAAGTACCAGGTAAATATATAAGTTATTATCACCCTAACAAAGTCACATATAGACACATTCAGCGGGTTTATTGTCTACAATATTCAATTGCAGGATATCTACCAGGTAATTATTGGGTAAATACCTGGTAGAGGAAAATATCTAGTAAATATCAGGTAACTTGTTGGTATTTACCAGATAAATATGTAATGTAAATACTGGGTAATTACCTGGTAAGTACTTGGTAATTACAAGCTAATTACATTTAATTACCTGTTATTACTTAGTAAATACATCGTATTACCAGGTAATTAGCTGGTAATTACCGGACTGTAAAAGGAAGGGTTACCCCATTCAGTAATAAATTCCTTACCAGCTACTAAAAATGTTTTACAGTGAGTGTATTTGTATGAAAATACAATCTTTATGGTGGTACTATTAAAAGCATGCTATGACCTTAGGGCAATTCATTCAAACCTGATTGTTCTGACTTCCTCAGCAATATGTGGGCTCTCCAGAAAGAGTACAAACACTATAGGTTTGTTGGCTTTTCTGAGCGAGGAGTACTCATCTACAGCACTACCTCCCTGAAGGGGTGACCCCAGGAAAAAATTGTCTACTTATTGGACAGAACTTCTGCTTGGCCTTTGCCAGAGCACAGAGTGTGCCCTGGCTTAGGCCAAGCAGAAGTCATGTCCAATACCAACACAGAGAACATCACCCCAATGTAGTAGTAGATAACTTTATTATCCCCGAGGGGCAGTTGGGTTTGCGGCACAGTCGCCAGGCACTTAACATAACAGGACATCAGACATATGACAACAAGTAGTCCATACATCAGACACCAACAGACATAACATGAAGAACATACAACACACACTACAATACACTACATACCCTTGGATATGGCCAGGCCAGCTGGACATAAGATAGCTTATTTCAACTGATTTAAGGCTTTTATGGCTTGTGGTACAAAAGAGAATTTGGATCTGTTCTTAGTCAGGAGGGGTGGGCAGAAACAACGCCTAGATCAGGGGTCGGCAACCCAAAATGTAGAAAGAGCCTTATTGGACCAAAAAAACAAAAAACAAATATGTCTGGAGCCGCAAAAAAATAAAAGCCTTATAGAAGCCTTATATTGAAGGCAACACATGCTGTATGTATCTATAGTAGCTATATTAGCCTACTATGAAATGACTAAGTTAACTACAAATACATAATGAGCCTTCATGATTAAATGTTTATTTTTCCTGCAGTGCATCCTGTAGCAGTGGCTCTCAACCGGTGGGGCGGGGCGCGGGTTCAAAAAGGAGGCTCGTATTTGCGCCGGACTGTCCGGTTTTTCAAAGCCCTGTCCGGCGTCCGGCGCAGCGTCCAGTCGGGCGCGTATTGGTCCTCCTTTTTGAGTGCGCAATAGTAACACACCACGCCCCCCCCCCCCACCCGCCGGTCGTAGGTCCGCGGTGTGTTACTATTGCGCGCCTCCTCCCCCCCCGTCGCCGGCCGTAGGTCCGCGGTGTGTTACTATTGCGCGCCTCCCCCCCGTCGGCCGTAGGTCCGCGGTGTGTTACTATTGCGCGCACCCCCCCCCCCCCCCCCCCCCGTCGGCCGTAGGTCCGCGGTGTGTTATTATTGCGCGCCTCCCCCCCCCCCCCCCCCCCCCCCCCCGTCGCCGGCCGTAGGTCCGCGGTGTGTTACTATTGCGCGTCTCCCCCCCGTCGGCCGTAGGTCCGCGGTGTGTTACTATTGCGCGCACCCCCCCCCCCACCCCCCCCCCCCCCCCCGCACCCGTCGGCCGTAGGTCCGCGGTGTGTTACTATTGCCCGGTCCAAGAAACGTTGAATCCTCTGTTCTCCTCAGTTATTTTTCTCTTTTTCCCTTTGGGATCCATGGCCCATCACACAGCCGCCAGTTTGTTTACAACAGCCACCTGCCTGGCATCCCGCCTGCGAATTTTTTTTTTGCAGGGTGGTAGCGGGAAGCACCGCCCCACCCTGCTCCTGATTGGTTGAGCTGTGCTCTCGACTCTAAGATTGTTTACTGCGCCTGCTAACCCTAACCCTAACCATAACCATAACCCAAACCCTAACCCTAACCATAACCATAACCCTAACCATAACCATAACCCTAACCCTAACCATAACCCTAACCATAACCATAACTATATCTTCAACACTTGTAAACTGAGCGGTCGTTGAGATTAAACAATGTTCTAGCTTGCTGGGCGCAGTAGAACCAATCAGGATAGAGTCGAGAGCACAGCTCAACCAATCAGGAGCAGGGTGGGGCGGTGCTTCCCGCTACCACCCTGCAAAAAAAAAATTCGCATCCCGCCTTACTGATAGAAACGTGTGTCGCAGGCTATGACGTAAATCTTCGTTGACAGAAATGTTGAAATTTAATATATATTCTACACATTTTTACAGCATTGAAAAACGTTAATAATGTTTGTGTCATGTTTGTTTTCCTACAGAAACCATATTAAAACAAAAAATATATTTCTCTTCCCCATCTTTTTCCATTTTCAAACATTTTTGAAAAAGCTTCAGGGAGCCACTAGGGCGGCGCTAAAGAGCCGCATGCGGCTCCGGAGCCGCGGGTTGCCGACCCCTGGCCTAGATGGTAGTAGTTTAAAATAACATGTGTATAGTCACATACAATGTTATTGGCCTTTCTCACCAGTCTGTCTTTGTAAATGACCTCAATGCTCGGCAGTGTCATCCCAAGTAGCTTACTAGCAGTTGTAACTGTTTTTCTGATGGCCTTTTTCTGTGACTCAGTGGCATTTCAAAACCAGCAAATAATACAGCAAGTTAAAACACTTTCAATAAAAGCAGTGTAAAACATTTGACGCATTTTGTTATTGACATTAAAAACAAGCAGTTTCTTTAAAAAGTACATTCTTTGCTGAGCCTTAGTGTGCAAAAGGTCAGTCCATGAGTCCCATTTGAGTTTGTCTAATACAATGCCAAGGTATTTGTAGTTTGTAACAACCTGGATAGCCTCCCCATTGATAAAAGTGTCAGTGGATTGCTGTGACTTTCTAAAATCTATTAACATTTCCTTGGTCTTATTGGTATTTAAAATTAAGTGTGACCTAGTGCAGGGGTTCCCAAACTTTTCCATGCCAAGGCCCCCCAAACAGCATTAGCTTCTGGCCGGGGACCCCCAAACCCACCGACAATGCTACAAAATATGTAAATAAACATCAACTTTTAGAATGTATTTTCTTACTTTTATTTACTATTCAATAATTATTACATTTGTTTAGCATAAGAAAATTATTAACGAACATCTTTTCAGCATATACAGAATACAGAATGGTATATTCTCAATTTTTGCAGCAGAGTCCTCCACAGCAGGGCTGTTGGTCTTCTCCTTCGGTCTATTTGTTGTCAAAAACCTGTCCATTTTGCGCTAGCTTGAGGAGCAGAGCAGCTTGATAACAACGGCCAGGTCTACACAGATTATGACGTTGTCATGCCGAACTTGCAGCTGAACTTGAGAATCCGACGATTATGGCAGTTTACGTGTTGTACGGTTCAGGACAAATTATTTATTTTTTAATTTTTTTATTATTGATTTTATTTTTGTTATTATTTTTATTTTTTTATATTAAAAAAAACACTTTTTTTTTTTTGCATTTTTTTTCTCATCTTCCCTCCAATTTTCTGAGGCCCCCCTAGCGCCCCCTGGCGGCCCCCACTTTGAAAACCACTGACCTAGTGCACCATTCTAAAAAGAAGTCTAAAACTGGCCCATGATCTACCTCCCCATCCTGTAGCAGACTCACTAGAGCTGTGTCGTCTGCATATTTGATAAAGTGCCTGTTTTGTAAAGTGCTAGTGCATGAGTTTGTGTATAAAATAAATAGTAAAGGAGATAAAACACATCCTTGTGGAGAGCCTGTGGATGTTGTCATCGCATCAGACAGAGATGAGCCCACTCTGACACGCTGGACTCTACTGGTAAGAAAGTCCATGATCCAATAAATAATACCTGCATTAAGATAAAATTCACTGGCTAAAATGGTGTTAAAAGCAGATGAAAAGTCCACAAATAGAATCTTAGTATGAGTCTTAGGTTTCTCAAGATGAGTGTGCAAAAGGTGCATTAATGTCAAAATTGCATCATCCACCCCCCTGGAGGCTTGATAAGCAAATTGCAGGGGGTCCATAAGATGGTGGGTTTGGAATACAATGTACCTCTTTACCAGACGCTCCAAGCACTTCATGACAAGTGATGTCAGCGCTATTGGTCGGAAGTCATTAGACTCTGGGTCTTGGCAGTTTTGGCACAGGTACAATTGTAGATGTTTTCCACAAGATAGGGACTGTACAGAGGTTAAGGGAGGAGTTAAAAATGTCAGTGAACACAGGGGCTAACTGTTCTGCACAGTGTTTAAGGGTATTACCGCAGATATTGTCAGGGCCAGGGCTTTTTCGTGGGTTACAGCGGCTAAAAAGGTGAAAGACATCCGATTGTCTGATGTTTAAGACAGATGCAGAGGGTGGAGGGGGCAGCATGATACCAGCCCCAGCATCGCTGCCACTCTCAAAACGACAGAAGAAGTTGTTTAGCTGGTTTGCCCTCTCCAGTCCCTCACCTCCAGGCAGGATCAGAGCAGGTTTCCCTCTGCCCTTGTGTGGGACATTGGTCATGGTTTTGATCCCCTGCCATGCCTCCCCGTGGGTTGCCTCAATCTTCTATCTGTAACAGTACTTATCCAGCTGTATTTGTCTTTTAATCTGTCTCTGTATGTCCCTTTTGGCTGTATCATCCTGATTCCAGTATGCTTTTTTCTTCTCAATTATAAGATGCTTTAATTTGTTGGAGATCCAGGGTTTATCATTTGGAAAGATTTTAATGGTTTTTATGGGTAGGACTGTGTCTACACAGAAATTCAGATATTGTTTCTACCTGTTCATTTATATCAGGGCATTTAAAAGTGTCCCAGTTTGTGCAATCAAAACAACCCTGCAGGGCCATTATACTGTCATTATTCCATACTTTAATTGAGCGTTCCTGGGGCTTCTCCCTCTGCAGGAGCCTCTGGTATATAGGCCTTAGGTAAACCACATTGTGGTCAGATGCCCCTAGTGGTGGGAGCAATGATGAAGAGTAGGCATCTTTGACAGTTCCATAACATAGATCTAAAACTTATTTTTGCTGGATGGACAGTCCACATACTGATAATATGTGCGTAAACACTTTTTCACAGGACAATTATTAAAATCTCCTAAAATGAACTTAGGTGCATCAGGAGACAGTAAATCGAGCTTGTGGGAGAGATTGAAGATAATGTCCAGTGCCCTGTCAAAATTTGCCTTTGGGTGTATGTATACGACAGTAAGGAATATCTGAGGGAATTCTCTGGGCAGATAGAAAGGCCGAAGGGAGACGCACAACAGTTCAATATCAGGAGTACACAAACTCTCTCTCACCACCACTGTCCGACACTACTCATCCCGGATGAGAAGACAGACCCCGCCCCCACGGGTCTTCCGGGTGATTGCAGGGTCCTGTTGTGCTGTTCTTTGAGGAAGAAGGCCCCCGACACAGGATCGCTTTTAACTCACTTTATTTGTTTAGCTTTAGGTATATTATCTATGAAGCAAATGGAGGGGAATTGTAAAATTCACGCGCGTGGAGCGACCGTTAGCCGGATATCTATCCAGATACGCGGCCTAGGGTTTCTGCCCTTCCCCCGGATGTGTGGTTTGGTAGTACCTGGGCAGGCGTGGCCTCTATGACGCATACTATGCTCTGATTGGCTAGTGTTGAGCGCCCGCCCCCAGTGTATTATGTGTGCTGCCATCTGGTGGCCAGGTGCAGTTAATACAGCTTATATATTTGTTCCTGTTCCCTTGTGGCTATGTGAGGATATTACAGTCTGTTGATACATATACTGTTATTTATTCGTCACAGTCCCGGTCAGTCCTAAACACAGAGAAGCCGAGGGGTCCCACCTCGCTGGACGTGATGTTGTTGTCCAACCATGTCTCTGTGATAGCCATGACACAGGCACTCCGGTACTCGTGCAGGTGGCAGATATTTGCACTCAGCTCGTTGGTTTTCGCTTTTAGGGACTGGGCATTGATGAGCAGCATAACGGGCAGCGGAAGTTTGTTTTTCAGTCTCCTCAGTCTTCGCCGAGTACCCCCTTTTGATCCTCGTTTGCGTTTTGTCCGGGTAGTCCATTTCTTTGGTTTAGTCCTTAGAAAGTTTGGTATGGAGTTTACTACGGCTGCATGATCCGTAGATGCGCGGTCGCGAAAGAGTAGGAGGAATTCTCTGCTGTATTGGATTTCACCCGCCACGCCAGTAACATGGTCATGATAGTGTCCATGGGCGAGACAGCGTTTTAGAATCAGTATAAGCAATCCGATCGTACACCAATAAGCCAAGTCCATGGTTGCTTTTCAGTGTAGTGCGGGATTAGACGTATCCATACATACAAACAATATAACACTCACGATAACGAACAAATAAACAAACAAGTGCCAAGACGCGAGAGGCAGTAGGGCAGCCACAGTGCAGCGCCCCGGAAGGGGGTGCATGTTTCAGAAGAAACGACAATAACTTTTCCTAACTTTGTACGAGAAAAAAGAGGTAATTGGAGCATTGTTGGACTCAGGGAGAGCGTGATTTTGCAACACCACAGACTGCATCGCTTTGTGGATGTGTTCTAAATAAGTGCATTAGCATTATGCCGTTCACCCGAAATAACCCCGGCAGCAATTGAAAAGAAAACAGGAGCCTGAATTTGAAAGATAGTGAGGTACGGCATGTACATCGATTTAGATTCAAACTAAATCGTTAAGGAGCAACAACGCAAGCGATTAAATACCATGCATAAGACACAAACAATGTACTCAATTGCCTAACCTTGTTTCGATCGCAATCCTATGAAATGTTCACAAAGTGAACATTTCCTTACACAAATCATTTTTTTTAATATGATATGATATCATGGTTAATATAATCAGGATTGCCTCACCAACCAAAGCTTGACTCATCGTATTGGACGGCTGCATTGTACTGGATAATATGATGATTGCTATCGGCTTCAATGTCCACCAAAATGTTATCACCGTCAGTGTCACTGGAGTGAACCCTGCAATAGGGCTTGTACATCAGAATACATCATGGGATTTCTCATGGCGATAATCAGGCCATATTGAGGGGACTCAAGTTTAATTACTAAACAATGAACTACTAAAACTATTACTGCTAATATAACAACTAACATTCCAATGCTCCTATGCTTCCAAATTGTAAGTAAAAGCCATAGCCTATAGTACTTAAAGCAGTCGTTCCCAAACATTTTTGGCCCGTGACCCCATTTCTAGCAGTGAAAATGTTTGCAACCCCAACTCTAACTTTTGTGCATCTGCTTCCACACAAATTGTTTTTACCCAATCAACATCTGCCGGTAATATCAATGTCCCGGTGAACGTATTTGCATCGTTCTACTACACTCTAAGTGATTAGTAGTAGTTTGCTCATGGCTACGTGTCAGTTTGTATACATACAGGACATCTGTGAGACCTTTAAAAAAAAAAAAGGATCATCAAATATCTATAGCTTATGTCAGCAATCTCCTGCCACCCCATATGCATATCAGGGGACCCCAAGTGGGGTCTCGATCGCAAGGTTGGGAACCACTAGCTTAAAGCAAGGTATTTCAGGCTTGGTATAATACCATGCAAAGAATTGGAATGGACAAGATCATTGCCATGTAGTTCCGGGAACATAGAGAGTAGTAGAAGAATTGTGTTCTCTCTAAGTAACTGAGTATACTCAATGTGTGTACACATGGTATAGAAAGGACTGCGTTTTCGAGAGACCTTGCAAAACACTTTTAGAGTGAAGCCTCTCATTCGCCGCCCATACACGCTTATAGAACACCCACAACAAAGGCTTCCACAAAGAGGGGATTTGCAAGCTCATCTTTCAAACTCATCAACTGCCAGGGAAAAATTTAAGTTAATGAATACTGTTAAAGTAAAGGTGTTAAGTAAACTGTACATAAAGAATTATTCTGATTTACATTTCCTGTGTCAATCTTTATGCAACAATGTAAAAATACAGTGGTAGTTGAGTCTGAGAAAACCAAGAAAGGGATTTCCTGAAGAATATTGTATAAGTCCGAGGAGAGATAAGACTGTGAAAACATTAATTGTACTTGCATTAAATCCTTCCCTACCCCTAAATCCAGGATTTAGGAAGAGCTCTTCTTTAGTATAAGGATGTGCGGCATTCTATGGCTGTGTATGTTTGTGTGTGTGTGTGTGTATTTGTGTGTATTTGTTGCCCAAATCATTTGAGTTTATTTTCAAAATATGCAAAGTTATGGAATTTGAGGTTCTTTCATGAGTAATTCAGACTCCCACAAGCATGGATGGCCTATAGTAGTAGCCTTTATTTGTCACTAGTCACAAGTACCAGCGAAATTGAGCCATCAACCTGTCCGTACATATACAAACATACATACAATATGACAAGGGGGTAGACAGGACAGGAAGACAGAGCATTTGGGAAAAAAATACAGCACAACATGAGGAGAGGGGAGGGAAAAAAAAGCAACCCCCAGACTATGCCCCTATGGGGAGTACAGTGTGGGAACAGGAAAAAAATCTCAGCAACAAAAAGCACATATACTTTACAACATGAAAACACATGACTTGCAACAGGGGAGGGGAGTGGGGGTGGAGGTAATCCAGCACAGGCAAGCTGCCAGCCGGTCCAGCAGCCAGGATCGGCGCCGGTCTCAGACCTGCTTGTCAGACTGGGGGTACAAAGCGGCGAAGGCGTGGGATGTGGGGAGTGGGGGGGGGTGATTGCATATATGTATGTATGTGTATGTATAGTCAGTGAATGTGTAGGCCTGGAGAGTCACCTCGCCTGGCACCACCATCTCGATGTCATGGAGATGGCCTTGATCAGGTCCCAGATAGAGTCAACAACCAACAGGTGTCCGTGGGGTGGGGGGAGGGGATGCAAGAGCGTCTCACCACATCGTCCTCCAGGGGGATTGTTGTGTTCCAGCAGTGGCCTTGGCCGAGCAAGTGCCGGAAGGGGGGGGCCGAAAGATAAGATTGTGGGTGTTTGGTCTTAGGACGAGTAGAGATCCAATTCCAAACCTACTCTATTTGTCCAAAATGGTCTCCGTTTGGTTTTTGCAGAGCTGTGAGCTTCCCCATGATGCCGTCCAACTTACGGTTCAACTCCACGATGTTACCCATATAGCGGTATATATATACCATATAATGATATTCTGATAGGAGACCAGCTCGGATCTGGCTGAACAGGGTATTTCACTTTCTTTCACTTTGCTTCATATTTGTTTCGACCAATAATGTTGCTGGAGGCAGGGATCTGTAAGTGCGTGATTGGCGAACACAAACTCGGTCAGTGGTAGTAAACAGTAAAAAACAACAATGTGTAGACTGGCCACTGTCAAAATACATGTATTAAAATCTCCTTCTGAAAGCTTCATCCACTCACAAGAATGAGTTTCTCTTCACAAAAGTATTTCTGAAACAAAACAGGAAACAAGGCATAACTCCGCCCCTTGCAGTTTCTGGTTTTCCGGCCCAGGCTCATTGCCGTCTAATACAGCGGTTCCCAAACTTGTTTTCCTGCGCACCCCCTTCTACATCCCAACCGGGTTGGCGCACCCCCAATCCCCACTTAAAAAACAAACAAACAAAAAAACGCAACAAAGCTTTGTTTTATCGCCATATAAAGACACATGTTTAATCATGCGCAAATAACCAGAGCACGCATGACAATAACACCAACAAAGTTTCAATATAATGCAACAAATCTACGCACAAGCTTCCACTTTTAAGAGGATGAGTGACAGACACGGCTCAGTGACATAAAGTAGGCCTACGGTTATTTTCAGCCGCGTAAAAGAAAAATTGCAGCAATAGGCCTATTAAATGACCGTGGACCTAGCATCATTATAACACAACGGTTATGGAAAATAGAATGACAGTACATTGAATTAAATTGCAATGAAGTTACAAACGATCCGCAACATTAAGAGAATAGGCTCCGAAACAGATAAACAGGGGCCGGGATCCCACCTCGGCCGGCACGCGCCGGCCCTCACTTTCATTGTGCCGCAGGGTTTCGTAGGACCCTCTGACTCGCGCGTGCGTTAGACTCCTTGGTCTGTGTTTCAAGACGGGTCAGGTGGGTAGCCGACATCGCCGCCGACCCCTTGCGCCAGTTGTACGTGTGCCGGATCCCCGCCCTGAACGACGCGACGCGGTTGGGACGCACTGAGGACAGTCCGTCCCGGTCGACAGTCATGCCGGGGGCAAGGGGGCCCCGTCCCCGACCCCCGTGAGGGGGGAGGAAGGCGCAGCGAGATACTGCGTCCACGGCCCCGGGAAGCAGCGAGGTCGGAGCGGGGGGGCGCTGTAAAGCCAGAGGCCGAAGCCGCCGGCCACCTTCGCCCCCGAACCCTTCCAAACCGACACAGAGCCGGTCGCCGCGCAGCGCCGCAGAGGAAAATAAGAACGTTTCTATCAAAAACTAAGAAATTATAGTTTTTTATTTAAAATAAAAGGGATTACAAAGAAAATGTTTACTGTTCATGTTTTTTTATTGTATGGAAAAATCCCACTTAAAAAACAGCACTGTAATTGTGTAATATTACACCAGACCGCCATTACATTTTTCCTCTCGCGCACCCCCTGGTCGCAGCTCGCGCACCCCCAGGGGTGCGCGCACCACACTTTGGGAATGCCTGGTCTAATAGAACTGAATAGGACCAGATTAATATAATGGAGATTCCTAAACACAACTTGCAGCTAGGTTTTAGCTAGTGTGTGTGTGTGTGTGTGTGTGTTCTGTGTGTACGCACGTGTGAGCACATTTGCAACTGTAATCTCACAGCTAAACAATACACGACACACTCAACACAACAACAACAAATGAGCAGTGTGCACATGGAGTAAGGAGAATTATTTTGTTCTTCTAGAAAAGTGTTTCTAAGTAAAAATAGATAACATAACATACCAGAATCAATTGGTAGGGATCGTTAAGGCATAATAAATAGATCAACAATCAATGAGGCATTATGGGAAAAACAGCAAAACCAACAAACAGCAGCAACTTGTTGTGGTTTCTGATGGCCATGGCATGAGTATAAAGACACGTGCACTTTGTCTCCACAGTGCTATTTAGCACAGCTTAACACTCTGGAGACACTACGATGGTGTCTGCATGTTGGATGTGTGCAATGACTCACAGCAAGCAGACATTCACACAAATGTTATTTAATGGTGATTTTTATTCCTTTTTTCCATTCCATGATATGCTGCTGTAACCATTTCATTAAGCTGGCAATATAAAGCAGTGGTTCCCCATCACAGATCCAATGGATCACTGGTCCCGCTGGTCCCATCCCGGCCTCCCTGGTGTTTGTGTATATGTATATTGTTTTCTGTTGCAAATGTAGTGTCTTCCTTTTTCTTGTTAATAATGTGTATTTTCTGTCTATTGATTTGTCAAGCTGCCTAACTATCTGCCTGTCTATCTGGATGCCTTTCTGTCTGTCTATCCATCTGAATGTCTGTCTGTATGTGTTATCTATGGTATCATTCCCAAGGACTTTCTGCAGCAATGTGATCAATATGACTCCAGCACTTTCCTACAGATGGTTTGTTTTGAAAAGGCCTGGAGGTGGTGCAGGGGGTCAAAAACTCTATATCCACCACCACCACCCTATCGCCACCACCACCACCCTATCTCCACCACCACCTTTTCTCCACCACCACCACCACCCTGTCTCCACCATCATCCTATCTCCACCACCACCACTACCACCACCCTATCTCCACCACCATCACCCAATCTCCACCACCACCACCCTTTCTTTCATCGTCAGAAAAGAGCTCTGGAGTTAAAGAGGGAAAGCAAGCGAACCTCGTGGCAACCAGGGAGTCTCAGTCTCAGTTCCATCGCCAACGTCTCCTGCACCCCCACATCCCCACCAACCCCCATGTATTCTAGTTCCTCCTCCACTCCATCATAAAGAGTTGCATGATGTTATGTAAATTAAAATATTACATTGGATTATGAAAGTATGACAACCACTCCCCCACCCCGCCCGCCCCCTCTATGCAAGTCATATAACGCCATAATTGTAAGTTAAAGGAACTAGGAACTAATTGTAATCTAATACAAAATAATCAGTACTATAGTTGGAAGAAGACAAACCTTGTTTTGTATAAATAGTGGTTATGTTTAAGAAATTGCCTTGTAGTAATATAGTCCCATTGTTTTCTAGCGAAGGCTGGTTTCAGTCTATTGCAGTGTCCTGTTGGATAGCTTCACAGTGATTTAGCAATATCAGTGGCACAGGTCCAGATGAATCATTGCATTCTGGTTTACAACTTTCCACATCCACTCAGAACACAATAGCCTTGATGAGAGAGTTGTATCCTGGGAAAAAAAGTGTTTTTGTTTTGTTATGAGGCCAGTATATCTGCATAAGTGCAAAATTGGCCTTAGAATAATACTTCTGAAAAAAGTCAAACAATAAGAAGCACTTACAGACTTCAATAAAAACTTGACAAAGCACAATAAAAAGCATATTCTACACCAATAATTCACGCCAACGAAACAGACTTCAGACTTGTTCATGCACTCCCTGTTAAAAACAAATTGAGAAAAATGGTGCTATCATTTTGATTACAGGTAACATTTCTGGCTTGACTTTAATCCATCGAGCTGTTGTGTTGTACTCCCTGGCAGCTCGGCTCCTTCTATGTATCTGTCTGTCCGAATGTGTTTCTCACAAAATATTCTTCAGCGATATAAACCAGCTCAAGTCAAGTGAGGGGGGGGGGGGTTCCTGTCTTTTTGTGTGCTACAAAGGGCTCTGGGTGTATGACATGGGTAAGCAGCAGTAAAGTGACTGACTGAAACCCCAGAGAGAGCCGGGTGCAAAGCAAGGGCTGTCTGTCAGCCACTTTGATGGCCGGGTTTATTCATGACGTTGCATCATCGCAGGGTTCTCTTGCGCTGATATGGGATGGTGATGATGAAGAAGAACAACAGCAAAGGAAAAATCAAGAGGCAGATAGGAAGTGACAAACACAAGCCTTTGAAAGAGACTTGAAGCCATTAGGAAGAGAGTTTGGGGCTTTAGTAGAGTTCGTGTGAGGTTAAGTTGAAGTATAGGCTGAATCATGGCTGAAAACAGGGGATCAAATATATATTTGAATGAACAATTTAGTGGTTAGCTTTATGTTGGCATTTTGAGCCTTCTATCTATTGGGACTGGGGTTTTTCTGCTTTGAACCCAGAAATGTAGCATTTAGTACATGCCGTAACACATACAATGGACTATTCACTATTTAATCTGTTCCTGACACATTTCAATAGTCTCATCTGTTAGGAACTCAGATTGTGCTTTTTTTAAATTTTGGTCTGACTGAAAACTTACCAATGGTGAAGCCTTGAACCATTGAACCCGATCAGTGTGGGCCACAGAACGCTCAGTGGTAGGACCATTCAAAAGAAAAGTGTTTGCAGTGACCTACCAATTTAGGAAGTTGTATCGGTTGTTGTCTCCCAACCTTAAGGTCCTGGGTTCAAGTCCCATTGTCCACAAACTATGTGTAGCTCTCCTTTAGCAAGATGCCTTACCTCTTCCTGCTCCTGAATGGCATGTACCTTAATTAACTTCTAAGTCACTGTGAATGAAGGCATCTGCTAAACAGTAAAGTCAACACCATGCATGTCTCAAGTCCATATTGTAGGTATGACAATGTACAAGCAGAAATAATGAGATTGAAGATGGTAATCACCAGGGGAAAGAATACATTCATGCTACTTCTTTCACAACATCAGTGCCTTGATCGACATCTATAATTGGCGGCGAGTAATTGGCGGCAGAGTACAGTTTTAATCCAGTAAGCATTATCTGCAGACCAAGCTATGTCATCACAAAACCTAATGCACTGCTGTATTGCATCAGAGTGAGTGATATCAATACATGGCCAGCAGGCTTATGATGGGTTTTTATGGAAAGGGTCTAGTATGTTTGCGTAAACAACATTGGAGTAGTGCTGCTTGTTAAGCACGAGCTCATGCAAATAGCATGACACGTTTTTGTATTTATGCATTGAAATTATGTTAATGCATGGCTTGTCTCACAAATCAGACTTTAGACTAATATCTAAAGTCTGATGGAGACAAAGACAAACTCAAATCTGGGTTTAACGGGGCGTTTCACTTTTTCCCTTGTTTCGACCAATCATGCTGCTTGAAGCGGTGCTCCGTCGAATCAACAGTGTAGACTGACCAGTGGCCACTGTAGAAATACCCTTATTAAAATCCCTTTTTGAAAGCTTAATCGACTCATGCAAATTCGTTTTTTTCAGTAGAATAACTGGAAACACCGTCCCTTGCAATTTCTGGTTTCCGGCCCAGGATCCCCCAGAAGTTCTGCTATAACATAGGACTGCTGGATCGGATGAATGCATGTAAAATGACTGAGTGGAAGTGTGTGTGTGTGTGTGTGTCGACTGCAAGTGAAATCCAATTGACTTACATCAACTACCACAAATTAAGTGTCTTCTACTTCACATATGAAATATTTTGGAAGGTAGATGTAATACAGGGTAGAAAATATTTGTTTTGTGCAATTCTGAAGGTTATGGCTTTGGGGGGTATCGGTGGTGTGCATACTCTAGCCTACAAAACTAACTCAAACATTTACACATCTGTTGAAAGGCAAATGCACAAGGACACATGACAAACCATCCCAAAAACAAAAAAAAAACCAACAACACAAAACAAACATATCTCCTGACACATACACGCAATGCAGCACGCAATACACGCAATCCTGTCATTGGCAGCGGGCCATATGAAAAGTGATGCAAAACGGCTTGAATGCCTAGTTGCCTATTTATATATTTACAAACAATATATACACATGCCTTCCAATTCTATTGAAGTCCAGATTTCCGGGTGCCAATGCAAAAGATGCTACTTTGGGAGCCGTGGTAATGTGTTAGGATCAAGGGAAACGTTAGTTAAGTTTGTAGGGAGATGGACACCGCCACCTCTGGGAATGTCACCCCAAGGAAATGATAAGAAGTTTAACCACTTCTGGGACTCAAAGGAGGGTCACACAGGTACGAAACAACACTGCAGAGATGTGGTTCAAAAACAGACATTTAACTTTATTACAAAAATATTATTTTCTTTAAATGACAATCAGGTTTAACCAAAATTGGTTAAAATTAGGGCCGGGACTTTAACACGTTAATTAAGATGAATTAATTACACAATAATTAACGCGCACCCCCCCGCCGGTCGTAGGTCCAGGGGTGTGTTACTATCGCGCGCACCCCCCCCCCCCCCCCCCCCCCCCCCCGTCGGTCGTAGGTCCGAGGCGCGCACCCACCCCCCTGGGCTGAGGTGTCCTCCTTTTCAACAACTCATAAATGGTCACCCTAAAAACATATAGCAGCTAGCGTGGACGCTAGTGTGGTAGTTAGCGTGGACGTTAGCCCGACTCCGAGTACAAGGACCCACACCCAACCCACACTCCACCAGTTGACTGGTTTGAGGACGAGGGTAACTAAGTAAAAAGGCACTTTTTTAAATGGTACACTTTTTACAATGTATGTTTAACTATGTATTATGTTGTTGGTGCAACTGGCACTTTATGTTGAACTCTTTGGGCCCTATTTTGCCGGTCTGAAACGCAAGTATGAACCGCAAAGCGCAAGTGGCTTTGTGGGCGGATCTTGGGCGCTGTTGCTATTATACTGGCGGGATAAATGACGCTCGCGCCCAGCGCAAATCTAAAATGGGTTGGTCTGAAGTAGCTACATTAGTCATAGGTGTGGTTTGGGCGTAACGTGCAATAAACCAATCAGAGCGTCGTCTCACATTCCCTTTAAATGCAGGCGCGCTTGTTCCATGGCGAGCACATCGCGCATCGCCAATACTGACCAGACGTGTCCAATCCTGCCGTAGCGCGCGCATGCCCATCAGAGGGAAAAATAATTAGTTATTCTGTTTAAATCTTTTCAGCTTTTCATTTTCCGTTGACAAAATGTAAATGAAGAAATGTCACAAAGACATACTTTCCGATGTTTTGGCCTCACTCTCACTGAATCACGAGGTTATAAATGCATGGTGATATATTTGCAATGTAGACCGAGATTACTTTGCTTATAGACAGCGCTTGAAGTGGAAAAAAATAAGTGCCAGTACTGCGTACGACGGGGGGGGGGGGGGCGATTGTCGACCGGGGGGGGCCGATCATAACCCACCCCGGACCTACGACCGACGAGGGGGTGGGGGGGCAGCCTGTGACAAGTGCCGGTACGCAAGAAAAAGTGCTGGTGCGTACCGGCCCACTTCAAGCACTGCTTATAGATGAGCTCTTCTGTCAAATAAGCTGAAGCGCATTTTCAGTCTGGCGAATATCTTTCAGTTACACGGCTTCGTGTTTCTGTGTTTCCGATTATAAAACATTTCACGCGCTGTTGATGGCATAATAAAAGGTGTCATATGTGTCTTGCGACTATTGGTCAAACAGGTTAATTTGATCCGTCATTACTATTAGCCTGAATATTTTTGGGTAACTGTGTACGCTAGATTTACGCCTATTTGTTCACATATGTAAAAATGGGAACTGCTTCCTTGTAGATGAGAGAAGCAAAGTGTATGCACGTTACACACACTACACTATGGCCATCGGGACGGCTGGCCGTCGGGAGGTTCGGGAGATTTCCCCAACGGCCGGACGATTTCAGGCCGAGCCGGCCGGCCGTAATTATTTTTTTAATTTTATTTTATATTTTTTTATTTGGTGTACTATTATTTTTGAGCCGGCCCCCCGTCAACAATCACGCATCCCCCCCCCCCCCCGTCAACAATCGCGCACCCCCCCCCCCCCCCCACCGTCAACAATCGCGCATTCCCCCACCCTGATTATGGCCAAGCGCCCTTAAAATAGCGTCTGAATAAGCGCCACTGACTTTAAACTAGGTTTTTTCTGGTCTGTGGCGCTATTGTTTTGTGAAAGTGCAGAATAGCACCAGGGAACGTTTGCGCCGGGACACGCCTCCTGTTTTCGCTGAACCGCCCCCGGAGCGCAAGTTCATTCCCCAAGTGAAGGACTTGCGCCTTGCGTCGGAAAATTCCAATGTGCGTCGGGTGCAAAATAGGAATTCCGCAAGCGCCAGTGAACAAAGTCAATTGCGCTGAGTGCAAAATAGGGCCCTTTATTGTTTTGGCCAAGGTTATTGAGAGAGTTGGACTGAAATTAATTTTATTTTTTTTAAACCAGCTGTTGGTAAATCAACAAAGTCTGTTATGGCCTCTGAAGCAACAGAGAGATGTTTTCTAATAGTCAGGGTTTCCAATGTTCTGAATGTACTTGAAAGTATTGTGTTTTACTTAAAAAAACAAAGTATTATAGTTTACAGAAGGTCTACCTACCTATAGGCTACCTGACTTTCTGAAATGTACTATATTTCTAAATATGCTATTGCTACACTTAAGGGCAAAAATTGCACTGGTCTGTTGGACTTGAACAAAAATAAACAATATTTTTGTTGCTTAAGCTTATGTATTCACTCATTATTCAATGGTATACTAAAAATCCATGTGAAAAAAACTACTTCTCACTGTTCTCAGGTCAAATATGTATATGCGATTAAAATGCGATTAATTTCGATTAATTAATTACAAAGCCTCTAATTAATTCGATTATTTTTTTTAATCGAGTCCCGGCCCTAGTTAAAATTCAAATTAACACTCTCAGTTGACCAAATAAAGTAACTCAAACAAGTAACATATCAGGATGCAAACACACAAAAATAAAATACTAATTATGCACTACTAAAGAAACAAAGAAATCAAAAGTAAATACATCTTCAGAAATAACCAGCAAATAGAAAACAATCTTCATGCAACGAAAAATAACTAGGACCATTTACGGAGATTTAGAGCGGGCCCCCCACACACACAAACACACACATCTTGGCGTAGCATGCGTGCAAAGCGCACAGAAACGCTAACATTACCAATAGGTAACTACACTTAAAATGAAAAGGTAACGCAAACTTGCATAGAGCAGAGGCACAGCGTTCCCAGACAGTGGGAGGATGAGCACTGCAAAGCCGCGGCTCAATCACTCAACCAAAGGCGAAGTTTCCTTAAGTAAGGGGCCCGAGCAGAACAATATACCCCAGATTCGCCCCCAGGAACCAAGTCAGCCACACTGCAAAGAAGAGAGCGGAGGCCGATATTCACACCTGTGACACCCGCAAGGATTATGCACTACAGAGAACTGTATGAATCCATACTTAAACCGCCAGGAACGCCGATCACCAAGAAACACAGCATCTAACCAGCCACACCACACTGGGGGTCACGCCAAACACAAACGCCAGGCTTCAGGAAGAGGTAGGAGCAGTACATCCAAGTGACAGATCACCTGCCTAGATATAGCGCTGTTTGGCGCCGACCAGAAATTAGGAACTCATTGAGTCCAGCCCGGTAACCATTTAGTGGGCAGGAAGGAAGGAAAGAGCCAAACCTGCTACATTAAGGTGTAAAGGGTGCTACAGTGTATGAAAAGATTTGGTTGCTAACAATGGTCAAAAAATGATTTTAAAAAAGGGGAAAAAAGAAAAAAAGTAACCAAAGGTGTCACTTGCAAGTCCAAGAATGTGAAGATATGTGTATTTGGGTGGAAAGGAGCAACCGGAGAGTTTTCTGAAACAATAACTAACTATGGAGCTGTCTTTATAACTAGCTATCTTTGCTTTTTCGATTTAGAATAGAGTCTCCATCTGCATGGCTTTGGAGGAGGAGGAGTGGTGCGGGGGGTGTCACACACACAAGGGGCCACCAGGATTAGCCCAAGACAGAAGCAGCTGATCCCAGACCTCTAGAAGCGTCGAGAGGACAGTCGTGGTATACCCGGCATACCGCCATGCTGCCCGCTGCTCCAACATATTGGAGCTTCTCTCTCTGTATGACATGAATACATTTTGAAACACGTTCACAGCATTTCCCACACACACACAAACCTCGACGCACACAACATCCCGAGTCCGTGGGATGAATGTGTACCCCTATACATCCTTCATGTCCTTAAGAGGAGCAGTAGCAAACAGATGTGGAAATGTGTTGTTGTTGTGTGTCCCCCCCTCCCCCCTAGCCCGCAGGCAGCCTTCAGAATGTGTGTTTAATTCCATATTCGGCGACTTCAATAACGAGCCCCGCGGTGAGACGGAGGCAGAGTGATCTGTCACATCACAGACGAGCCTGCAAACCTCTTTTCATGATTGTTGTTTTTTTTCTTTCTTACCGCCGCAGACATCCGTTCTTACCAGGCAACAAGCAAAGTCTTCCCCGCAATGTCATACCTTCCCACAGGGAAGCAACAGTATTTTCTGTCTTGACACGGTGGAGGAGGGAGGGGGCGGGGGTGGCGTCCTACGCGATTATGACTGAACATTCCCACTCCTCGGCAGCATCCTCTGTTCCTCCTCGAATCGAATCACACATCTAAATGCAGCCGACAAACAAAAAGAGGAGCTGAGGAACATCTTGCGGTTGTACGTTGGTCTCGATGAAGAGCACATGGTGATGCGAGGAGTGACGCAGTGGGCGCATTTGCTGTTTTATTTTAGATTGTCCACGTTTATCTTCATTGCTCTCTGGATTCTTTTTTAAAATATATTTAATATAAATGTGTGTGTGTGTGTGTGTGTGTGTGTAGATCCGTGTGTGTGTGTGTGTGTGTGTGTGTAATAATAATAATAATAATAACTTTATTTATATAGCACCTTTCATACAGACTATGCAGCTCAAAGTGCTTTGGCAGTTCAGCACAACCATATCACAATTATTAAATAACAGCCATATCACAATACTGAATATAACTTAAAACAATAACAATAGAACATCAATAGAACAATAAAAATAATAACTTAAAACAATAAAACAGCAATAAAAACAATGAAATAATCGAAAGGTCAAAAAAGAGAGGGAGATGTATTAGTAATTGTATGCCAGGTTAAAAAGATGTTTTCAGCTGTCATTTAAAAATGTCTGCCGAGTCCACATGTTCCATAATTTTGGTGCGTAGTGGACGAAGGCGGCTTCCCCAATTTTCACATACAGAGACACCAAGACACCAAGGACTGTAAAATACATATAGACACCAAAGACTCAAATGTATTAAGTGCCTTAAAAACAAGTAACAATATTTTAAAATCAACTCTCAAGGACACAGGGAGCCAGTGCAGTGCAGCCAGGACAGGAGATATATGCTCTTCCTTGTTTTCGTCAAGAGTCGAGCTGCAGATTTCTGAACCAGCTGTAGCTTTTCAATTGTCTTTTTAGGAAGGCCAGTAAAAAGAGCATTACAATAAACAAGTCTGCTTGATATAAAAGCATGACTTAGCCACATTAGTCAGCATCCTGCTGGGTTAAAAACGATCATACCTTGGCTATGTTTCTCACGTGAAAGAATGCAGTCTTGGTCACCCTGTTTATGTGGGGTTCAAAACTCAGGTCAGAGTCCAAAACTACACCGCGGCTTGTTACTTTTGGTTTGATCCTATGGGCGTAGCAGATAAGCAGGCAATCAGGGAGCATAAGGCATTCAAATCATTCGGCTCCATGGAAATGTAAAATTGTGTATCGTCAGCATAACTATGAAAGAAGTTGTGTTCTCTGATGATATTACTTAAGCATATACAGTGAAGAAAGAAGGGGAACAAGACATCTTCCTTGTGCAATTGGTGTAGATGTGTGTGTGTGTGTGTGTGTGTGTGTGGAGCTTTGCAATATTATTCTCAGTAACTCGTAGTGACAGCAACACCTTTATTTTGTTGTCACTTACATATGTTATTTTACAATGATAACAATAAGGATAAGGCCAATATGTACTTGTCTCTTGTTGCTTTTTGATCTATTTGCAACTCCTTGGAACTCCATCAGGAGGGAAATTGTTATACTGTTACTCATAATTTTCAATAAGCGCTCGAAATTTTTGGTTTATGAACGTCAACATACAGAATAGTTTAGCCTTATCCAACTAACCCAGGGGCAAACAACAATCTTGAACCTAAGTGTGTGTGTGTGTCTGTGTGTGTGTCTGTGTGTGCTTGCGTGCAGGTGTGCGTGGGTGCGTACGTGCATGTGTGTGTCTAGACAGCTTTAGTATCAGTCATTTCTGTTCAATCAAATAATTGAACTAATTAAAGTCAAGCTAAGATCATGCATTTCATTTGAGGCAAAATATTTCCAAAATCCATCCATCCATCCGTTCGTCCTCTCGATATGTCTGTCTGTCTGTCTGTGTGCCTGTGTGTGTATGGGGGGTGAGAAGGGTCACGGGGGACTAGACACATGTACGTACGTTCGTGTGATTTTTTAATAAAAGTCCCACGTGTGTACGTAACTACGTCTGCGTGTGATGAGTAAAACTCAGCATGCAGACCGCACATTCGTGCGCACGTGTGACTCCTAAACACGCGCGTGCATGTGTACGTACGTCTGCGTGCGCATTCTGCACGTGTATCATTATTGTTGTTTTATCTGTTTTCGTAATTTAATCTATTAATCATTTTTTGTTTTAGCTGTAGGCTATTGTTATTCATGTTGTTTTATTTTCGTTTTTTTTTTTTTTTTATCCATTCAGGCTCCTCTGTTATAGGAACATGAATGACAATACAGCTAAAAATAAAAAACGATTAATAATAGACTCTTATTAATAGGCCTATTATTATTATTATTATTATTATTATTATCCTAGTTTCATTGATTGATTACCTGGAAAGGTCTATCTAGTCCATTTAAGGCTACATAAAAGACAAAAACAGATAAAACAACAATAATGATACACGTGCGCACGCGCATGTGCATGATGCAGAATGCGCACGCATATGGGGGGCATTTCATGCCAGCGAACTATACTAAAACGCCTAAACCGCGTCGCCTACGTCTGCATAAAGACTGAAAAAGACGCGTGCGTACAGGCATGCGTAGTGGTGGATTTCCTCGTTCGTTTGCGCGAACTAGTTCACGTCGTTCAGTTCGCCATGAAGAGTCGTTCGTTCGTTCGTTCGTTCGTTCGTGTTTCCGGTAGCGCTGAATCATTCACTGACTCGTTCAGTCGTTCAGTCGTTCACTTAGCTCCTCCCTCGTTCGCGAATCACGAACGACTCGGCTCAGGGCTGTCATTCGCGAACGGCGAATGCCAGCCGAGTCGGTCAGACTCGGCTCCTCCTCGTTCACACAACATTCAAACGAATCACGAATGCAGCTGAGTCGGTCTCGGACTCCCTCGTTCTTCTCATTTACTAACTAATCATGAAATCACGATTCACAATCGTGCAATGGTGCTTGATGGCGTTAATAAATGTGTTAATAGCAAATACAACATTGTGTCTGGTTGAATATGTTAACATATGTATTTCATTTGAGTTCAACAGATTTATTTAATGTATGCATAATGACATGTCAGGATCAAAATGCCCCGTTCCCCCAATTCAAGGTAAAGTTAGACAATCCAAACGCAGCGGGATGTGTGTGTGTGTGTGTGTGTGTGTGGGGGGGGGGGGGGGGCGTAGTAGATTATTGGATGTATATCAGCGAGATAATAGACTTGATTTAGCAATGATGAGTTTTAAAGTTAATGATGTACAGTTGTGTTTATTCTGGGCATATTTTATATTGCGGGTCCCGGCCGGGTTGCGTGCGTGAGAAGGAAGCATGAAAGAACGAGACAGATTGACGAGACATTCAAATATTTTATTAATCTGGCATGACACAGAAAATACAAAGACAGCATGTATTTACCATTTCACTGATATGTGAATGTAAAAGGCAATATTCAAATGTGAAAGTGGTATTGTTAATGTGTCAACCATTCGAAAGCGTCCTAGACTGTCACAGACAGACAAACAACATACATTGGCTGGCTCTCGTGATGACGAGTCGTGAGTGACGTCTCAGTCCTCGAGTCAATCAGTCAGCGAACGAGTCACGACTCGCGAATCAGCGGCGCCGCGAATCCAGTAGCGTGCGGCTCATGTGGGCAGGTGGGGCGACGAACCACCTACTTGCAAGAGCAGGCTCCCAAAAAAAATAGTTCCTCCAAAAATCCTTGCTCCAGCTCCATGAATCTATTTCTAATAATATTTGCATCACATTAACTATCTATAGTTTCTGTAGACCTTTACACTATTTTTGGTACGTTGACATCAAGTTTTGGATGGTGGCAATTCTTCTTGAGCGTAATCTTTCAATGTTGGGGCGGTTCAACTCAACGGTCGCGCTCCTCCGTATGTTCATCACGTAACCCTGCAGGCTGCAATAGGGATTTCAGCCCGCGCTAATAGAGTCCTATATGGTCGTCAACTTATCCGCCCCATGCTCAACTAGAATTACTCCGCCGATAGACCCTTTCATTGTTTGTAAACATTCCAAGCCACGAGAATGCGCACACGTCTTTTCGCGCCTAATGGGGTCAGAAAACAAAGTGAAGTACATGGCTGTCAACGATTCTCCTCAGAATATTTCCGAATATGCTGTCTCGTTGCCGATTAAGGACCGGGAACAATATCTCAACAAATTGGTATTGGCTGACTGCGATAGTTTGCCAGACCCAGCTTCCATTAAAGATTGGGTTAATTAGCGTCAAGGGAAGAAGACATCGTTGTACAAAGCATGGGTGATCTACAACAAGGAGAAGTGCTACATTCACACGGCTAACTGCACCTGCATGGCGGGGTAAGTTTATTTATTTATTCTTAAACCAGTGGACAATGTCCTAATCTGGTCAACGCCACTGCTGGTCCTATTTTCACATCCAACAGCGCTACAGGTCGGCATTTTAGACTTTTTGTTTGGACTTCGTTAGTGGAAGTCTATGTGAGTAGGTGTTTTTCTGACCCCAAGACGCGTGCGCATATTTCTGTGATGTTGCACTCGAAGGGGTCTATACACTTCGTTACTGTATTATACAGCTCGAGCTAAAGATGATTCCAGACCTGGTTGGTGTTTCCATTGCACATACTAATTCGCCCGACATCATGCATGTGTTGCGGCTGACACGTTCAAAGCTTCAAAGCACGTTCGGTATTTTTGTTCATAATTAGTTTAGTTAGCATCTATTAATGTAGCTCAAAAATACACATTAAAAAACATATTGTGGGCGTGGTCGGCCACACGGGTAGCTTCGCCCCACTGAAATTGAGGCTCACCGCACGCTACTGCGCGAGTCAGCGCGTCAGAGAGACTCAGCGAACGAGACGAACGACGCGAACGACGGTGGCGAACGAGGTCAGTTCGTTCACTTTAAAGAGTCGTTCGTTCGAACTAGTTCGTTCGCGAACGACCCATCACTTGCGTATTGCGAGTACACCAAAACTGAAGGGGTGACGGGTGATAAGTGTCATGCCACGTGCGAACGCAGCGGACGCCTGTGTGCACGCTCGTCTCAATGTACAAATAACCCAGACAAAAAAAACCCGGAAAAAAACGGTCTGTTTATTGTTTTTAATATAAATATACACATACACGCAGACGTACGTACACACGCACGCGCGTGTTTAGGAGTCACACGTGCACACAAACGTGCGGTCTGCATGCTGAGTTGTACTCATCACACACAGACGCACGTATGTACGTACACAAGTGGGACTATATGGGGGGCATTTTATGCCAGTGAACTATACTAAAACGCGTGTACAGCGCCTATGCGATGACATCAAACCTCTAACGTGCACGTGTAAATTCCATTCACTTTCAATGGACAGACGAGCGTCACGTAGGCGTCACGCAGACGCTGCACACGCGTTGTTGCGCATACGCCTACGTGACGTATGCGTGACGGGTGAACTACGCCTCAAATACGTGACGTGAATACCACGCGTGACTGTTAAGTACAATTCTACATGCGCATACAGGCACACGCTGTGTAGTGTTTGTGGAAATCCAATAGCGACCGGTCATTCGTGCCGTGCCACGCGTTAACGCAGCGGACGCCTGTGCGCACGCTCGTCTCAATGTACAAATAATCATTTACTTTATGATGACGAATTTTGAGTTTAACAGCTGCTTCGCTTCACAATTCAAGCAGTCCATGTATTACCAAGAGAGACGATGTGACAGTTTAGGGACGGGCGGCCATAAGAGGTTCGGGAGATTTCCCGAACGGCCGGACGATTTCAGGCCGAGCCGGCCGGCCGTCATTTTTTTAATTTTTAATTTTGTGTATTATTATTTTTGGGCCGGTCGTATACGTCGGTCGTAGACCTGGGGTGCGCTACGATCCCCCTCAGGTCCGCGGCTGCGGGTCCGGTGCTGGGTCCGCGGCTGGGTCCGGTGCGGATCCGGTGCTGGTCCCCCCCCCGCCGTTGACAATCGCCCCCCCCCCCCTCCGTTGACAATCGCGCCCCCCCCCCCCCCCCCCCCCCCCCTTTGACAATCGCGCCGAATTCTGTTCCCACTCCAGCCCTGGTCCCCACCACTAAAACCAAACTGACGCCCTTGCATGTAGGCCTAGCTTTTGTCAGTTTGATATTGGTTTTTTGTCTGGGTTATTTGTACATTGAGACGAGCGTGCACACAGGCGTCCGCTGCGTTCGCACGTGGCATGACACTTATCACCCGTCACCCCTTCAGTTTTGGTGTACTCGCAATACGCGTGCCTGTACGCGCGCGTCTTTTTCAGTCTTTATGCAGACGTAGGCGACGCGGTTTAGGCGTTTTAGTATAGTTCGCTGGCATGAAATGCCCCCCATAGGACTAAGTAAAAAATCACACGAACGTACGTACGTGTGTCTAGTCCCCCGTGACCCTTCTCACCCCCCATAGTGTGTGTGTGTGTGTGTGTGTGTGTGCGTGCATGTATGCGTGCGTGTGTGTGTGTGTGTATGCTTGTGCGTGCATGTGCCTCTGTGTGTGCCTGTGTATGTGTGTGTGTGTCTAGACAGCTTTAGTATCGGTAACAAAAACTTTTCTCTTCAATCAATTATTTTGAACTCATTAAAGTCAAGCTAAGATAATGCATTTAATTTGAGGCAAAAGAATGACAACTCTAAACCAAATTGCCATGGACCTAATGGTTTGGTTTTCACTGTCTTAGATCTGTTTATTCATGATGAAATACGTAGGAGCTGCTAAGCCAAAAGAAAAAATCATGACATATTATTCAATAGACAATAATGTCAGGGTTTACAATTAATGAAAGGCTCAACATTCATTTTAAACCCTGACATTATTCTTTATTTGAAACTTTAATGTCTTCATTATTGAATATCCATCCAATCGTTTTGGCATACATTCCTGAAAGAATTCAGTTAATTTAAATTATTTTATTAAACATATTTGAACTCTATTATAAGACTGTTTGGGATAGCAAGGTTCAGCCTGTTCACTGGAGTTGTAGGAGTCTGCATGTCTTGTGTTTGCATTTCCGCTTGCCAGTGGAGAATGTCTGGAGCCAGAACCTTTAAAACATTGTGAATTGTAAAAAATAAACATACAGAATGTCAAGATCAAATTGGCAAATGTCTTTTGAAACTTTTATCGGGCGCCAGTTGAATAAAACAGAAGCCTGAATAAAGTCGGAAAAATGTTATGTAGTCTAGATTGTGGTTGAAATGCTATCCTGTATTGTATCTATCTATCTATCTGTCTATCTGTCTATCTGTCTGTCTGTCTGTCTGTCGCATACAGGTAGATAGATAGATAGATAGATAGATAGATAGATAGATAGATAGATAGATAGATAGATAGATAGATAGATATCTACCTACCTGTGTGCGACCAGGCACAATGACACCTATGTTGTAATTTGAAGAATCAAATTTACGAAATGAGCTCTATCTGTCTATAGGTCTATAGATCCAATCCCTTAAAATGATTAGCAAGTTGGCTAGTCTAAAACAAGCTCTGTGCAGGATTGGTGGAAGGAAGCTGGCTAGAGCAGTTTGATTAGTGGAGGGAGGCTGGCTAGAGGAGGAGGGTGCCATGTGTGTGGTGGTGGGGGGCGGGGAGGTAATGGAAATGAATGTGCAAGTGGACTAATGGAGTGTTGGTTAGGGAAGTGTCTCCATGATGGACAAACTGGGTAATCACCCAGCACAGCGCGTTAAGGCCCCGCAAGCAGCCGTCTGTCTGCAGTGAGGTCACACGGCACATTTTCTATTGGCACCACTTGGCGAAACCACCTCATTTCATCAAGCATCCCAATTTGTAGCGGCACAGTTTCCTCTGAGTGGAAAATCATGACCTTGACAGTTCTGCATCTCCGCTGCTTCACACTCAATAGTGTATATGCATTTGCCTAATTTGTTATTATTCTAGTAGTAGCAATATTAGTAGAAGCAGTAGTAATAGTAGCAGTAGTAGTAATAGTAGTAGTAATGGTTGTAGTAGTAGTAGTAGTAGTAGTAGTTCTAGAAGAAGTTGTAGTAGAAGTAGTACGAGTAGTTGTAGTAGTAGTAATAGTAGTTGTAGTATTTGTGCAATGTTTTGGTGTGCATCTTTTTCTGTTTTCTATTCTCCCTTGGGGTGAATAAAGTTATATTCTACTTTATTAAATATGAGTAGTAGGAGGCAGAGATTTCTAAGTAGCAGTCATTTCAGCAGTAGTTTGATGATTCAGTATTTGCAGTTCTTGTACTAGCAGATATACATCTTACTATCTATAACTTTTGCTCACTTCCTTTCTCCTGTGTCTCTCACCATCAAGTATCTTATGTTTGTCTTTTATTTTGGGTTTATGGATGTGTCCGTATGACGTGCACACCTGTTGATGGCAAGGCATCTTCAGGTCGTCAATGAACCACGTGTCTCCTTCCTTGCCAAACAGAATGACAGGGCTGGGTCAGGTTCCAACTAGCTGAGGGGAAGTAATGAGGAACTATGCAGGGAACATTTGAACAAGTGAACAACCATCTTCCTGCCAGAGTCCACATACTATAGTTTGAAATGACCAGAGAGGTGCCTGAGGCACTTGTATAATATGACAATGTGGAAAGTAAGTGTATAGGTAATAATGTGCCGTAGTGGGGGCCGAGAATAGGGTTTGTACATCGGAAAGCATCATGGGAGTTTTTGTTGGCGATACCATATTGAGGACTGTACCATATTGAGAGGAGAGTTGGAGGACTGTAAAATCCTAAATCAATATACACTCACCGGCCACTTTATGAGGTACACCTTGCTAGTACCGGGTTGGACCCCCTTTTGCCTTCAGAACTGCCTTAATCCTTCGTGGCACAGATTCAACAAGGTACTGGAAACATTCCTCAGAGAGTTTGGTCCATATTGACATGATAGCATCACGCAGTTGCTGCAGATTTGTCGGCTGCACATCCATGATGCGAATCTCCCGTTCCACCACATCCCAAAGGTGCTCTATTGGATTGAGATCTGGTGACTGTGGAGGCCATTTGAGTACAGTGAACTCATTGTCATGTTCAAGAAACCAGTCTGAGATGATTCGCGCTTTATGACATGGCGCGTTATCCTGCTGGAAGTAGCCATCAGAAGATGGGTACACTGTGGTTATAAAGGGATGGACATGGTCAGCAACAATACTCAGGTAGTCTGTGGCTTTGACACGATGCTCAATTGGTACTAATAAGCCCAAAGTGTGCCAGGAAAATATCCCCCACACCATTACACCACCACCACCAGCCTGAACCGTTGATACAAGGCAGGATGGATCCATGCTTTCATGTTGTTGACGCCAAATTCTGACCCTACCATCCGAATGTCGCAGCAGAAATCGAGACTCATCAGACCAGGCAACGTTTTTCCAATCTTCGATTGTCCAATTTTGGTGAGCCTGTGCGAATTGTAGCCTCAGTTTCCTGTTCTTAGCTGACAGGAGTGGCACCCGGTGTGGTCTTCTGCTGCTGTAGCCCATCCGCCTCAAGGTTCGACGTGTTGTGCATTCAGAGATGCTCTTCTGCATACCTCTGTTGTAACGAGTGGTTATTTGAGTTACAGTTGCCTTTCTATCAGCTCGAACTAGTCTGGCCATTCTCCTCTGACCTCTAGCATCAACAAGGCATTTGCGCCCACAGAACTGCCGCTCACTGGATATTTTCTCTTTTTCGGACCATTCTCTGTAAACCCTAGAGATGGTTGTGCGTGAAAATCCCAGTAGATCAGCAGTCTCTGAAATACTCAGACCAGCCCGTCTGGCACCAACAACCATGCCACGTTCAAAGTCACTTAAATCACCTTTCTTCCCCATTCTGATGCTTGGTTTGAACTGCAGCAGATCGTCCTGACCATGTCTACATGCCTAAATGCATTGAGTTGCTGCCATGTAATTGGCTGATTAGAAATTTGCGTTAACGAGCAGTTGGACAGGTGTACCTAATAAAGTGGCCGGTGAGTGTATATACCTTAACCTTTGTGGCAGTTTCAAACGTCCCGATGTCCCGATGCACAAGCCCGATATGCAGAAGCACAATTT
This sequence comes from Merluccius polli, assembly GCA_030340625.1. Taxonomy (NCBI): domain Eukaryota; kingdom Metazoa; phylum Chordata; class Actinopteri; order Gadiformes; family Merlucciidae; genus Merluccius; species Merluccius polli. The sequence goes on from JAOPHQ010005132.1 coordinate 213,208, forward strand.
GCTGGGTTGTATTTGCTAATTAGCACAACTTCAAACTGAAATGTGGGTATAGGGTGTATGACTATGTGTGGTGGACCCCATGAAGTATAGCCAATGCTAATGCTGGTGCTAATGGGGATCCGAGTAAACAAACAAACAAATTTACATAGTTGTTGAAATCAGTAAAAAGAAAAGTATAGGAATGACTATATGCAATGAGTATATGCATTGTGTTTAGGGATGTCCGATATTGGCTTTTTTACCGATAACCAATATTGTTCAACGCTTAATTTCCGATACCGATATCAACCGATACCGATACCAATATATGCGGCCGTGTTTTACACCAAAACTAATTTCAGGTAACATCATACAATATTTAGAGTTTATAGAAAATATGACAACTACTTTAATTTAATTTATGGAAAAAAGTGCCACATTAAACCACCGACATAACTACAGCTACAACTAGCGTCCCACTACACGGCTGCACATGCCCAGGCTTGTTATTGAGACGGCGTGGCGCGTTTGATGATGTCATCAAACCACGTCCTCACTTGAAACATAACAGATGTCTGAAATTATTTCAAACAAAGTGTTTATTTATTTCACACTGTCTTTGTACTAACAGAAAATGGTCGCTTGCATTCGACTCAGGACAATTAGAGCTTTCCAACAAGGTATAACATGCCATAGGCCACTTTAGTCATTTTGAGCTTTTTTAAAAACCGATACCGATATTTTCCGATTTTTTATGCCAATATCGGCCGATAATATCGGTGGGCCGATAATATCGGACATCCCTAGACTATACATTTTCCATGGCAACATTGTAACTGCCACTATAGGAGTAGAGCGAGAGCAAAATAGTAGCCTACTACAATATCAATATAAAATGGATCTGTGAAATGTGTGGGGAGTGTGTTGTTGATAGCTGGTTTACAGCCTCACCTGGCCTGAGTCAGACTGATTAGACTCTGGGGCTGGGTGAGGCTGCACATCTGGGGTTCATGAACAATCATTGCACCCAGGATAAACCATCAACTATCAACACACACTCGGGAGAGAGCCACTGTCATGGCAGCAAATACCATCTCCAATAAATGCATTCTCAACATCTACCTGTGTCCTGTGTTGGAGGGCCCCCAGCAAAAGCCACTAAGGTGGCATGTGGCAGGAACGACTGCCACACTGGCACCCAATGTGGGGCCTCTCTGACCACAAAGGGACATGGAAGGGCCTGCCCAAACCTGCTCTAGAGTCACCAGCTGCACGGACAGCCACCTCAGCACCGGCCCTCCTGAACGGCAGCGACGGCCAGCGGAGGACTGGGGAGGCAGCAACCACCATGGGCAACTATCTGTGGCCAGCCTCCCTCGGATCCAGCCTTGAGCAGCCAGGTCCAGCCACGCCTCTGCCAGCCAGCACCACAGCCCCAAGGCCCCATGTTCCAGGAGGAGATGGGGATCGTGCGGCGTCACCCTGGTGGAGGGGGGACCTACCGAGGGCTGTTCCAGGCCCTCCGAGGAGCTACCTCCGCGGCCCAGCTGTCAGGCCATCTTCTGAGCCCATTCAGCCAGCCCCTGCAAACGTAAGCCCAGAGACACCTCCGCCAGCCGAGGCAGCAGCCCCAGGCCTCCGGGATGGAGGGGGAGGGTGGGATTGGTGTGTGACACTGGGGAGGTGTAGAGGCAGTGGGGTTTGGGGGTTGTTTGTATTTTTATTTTTGGTATGGCAACCCTGTGAAGAGTCCAGGGGCCCGTTTCAGAAAGCAGGTTCAACAAACTCTGACTTAAAACCTTAACTCTAGGTTGACCAACTCTGAGCTGTCAAACTCTGAGTTTTAGGTTTCAGATGGTGAACACTTAGTTCAATCAACTCTGAGTTAAGGTAACCCTGAGTGAAGCTTGTGCATGAGGATATAAAAAGCCCTCATCAATGGAGCACAGATAACATGATTCACCATGGCAACAAGCGATAAAAAGCCTCGCTCCTCCTACTTCTCCCCAGTGGAGTTGGACATATTAATGACCAAGAGGGAGGGGCTTCGGCCCTCGGCTGTCATTGGTCCAGCCCAGAATCAATCATGAATAATGGGCCGATCTACCAGTTTTGTGTACCAATAGGCACCGCTAATGATACTAGTATTAGTAATGGTATTAGTCATGATACCTATTGGCAATAGGTATCATGACTAATACCATTACTAATACTAGTACCATTAGTAAAAATCACCATCGGCCAAATGCCCGGTATGCCCGATGGCCAGTCCAGCGGTGCTGAGACTGAAACCTGCATGTCTGTGGAAGTCTTCTTTGAGAAGTGTGGTGGCTCTGTGGATTGGGAATAGTATAGTATTATACTATAACACAACTAACGTGTACAGTTGCCTTGGACACATGCTCTGCATCACCGAGGTTAAACAAAAAAACGAAGTGCAATACAAAGAATGAGCTCTGAATTGAGAGTGTGTCCACGATGTGTCATGTGAATGATGTGAGGGCTGAGAATATTGTTTTTAGATAAATGATTGATGATGCAGAGAAACGGAAATGCTCATAAGGGGATGATGAAACATCCAATCGGGGTCTAATAATAATAATAATAATAATAATACTAGTAATAATAATAATAATAATAATAATCCTCTCCCGACGGAGATTTCTGCCTTCATTCTGCAGGCTTCAACTTAAGAGCAGGAGAAACTCAGGGTTAGTTGAAGAAAACCTGCCAGCGAGCAGGTTAGGTTCACGGAGTATGTTGCCAGGGTAACGGACTCAGAGTTAAGCTGAATTGTGAAACCAAAAAAACAGAGTTTCCCTCATCTCAGGGTTAACTAACTCAGAGTTTCCACTAAACCTGCTTTCTGAAACGGGCCCCAGGTTTTTGCGGCTGGGGATTCTCCCCAGCCTCAATTTAGTGTTGGGGGTATGTGGATTGTGTGTTGTTGATAGCTGGTTTACAGCTTCACCTGGCCTGAGTCAGACTGATTAGACTCTGGGGCTGGGTGAGGCTGCACACCTGTGTTGCATGAACAATCATGGCACCCAGGATAAACCAGGGCCGTGTTCCGATATCCGTACTTCCTGTACTTAGTATACTTAGTTTGAGTACGTAGGGTGTTCCGATTATGATCGCGGCAAAAGAAGTGTACTTGAAAGGACCCATATGTGTACTCAAAACGGCCAAAATGCTGAGTGTGCAACGGTGTACACTATGCGTACTCAACGGCAGCCATCTTAGCTACGTAGCGGAAGAGGCGGAGCCAGGCTGAGCTGTGCTCAGAGAATGTCTAATGACTTAACGTGTTTGGCAGGTGACGCGGCCGCACAGCTGATGTCATTTCCGTTAAGTGCACCACAGAGTACTGCATTTGGAACAGCACTAACATCTGAAGATCTGTGTACCTATTGAGTACGGATAGTGTACTATGTTTAAGTGTACTCATGGAAGTATGGATATCGGAACACGGTCAGGGCCCTGTTCCGATATCCGTACTTCCCGTACTTAGTATACTTAGTTTGAGTACGTAGGGTGTTCCGATTATGATCGCGGCAAAAGAAGTGTACTTGAAAGGACCCGTATGTGTACTCAAAATGGCCAAAACGCTGAGTGTGCAACGGTGTACACTTTGCGTACTCAACGGCAGCCATCTTAGCTACGTAGCGGAAGAGGCGGAGCCAGGCTGAGCCGCGCTCAGAGAATGTCTAACACCGGATTTCCACCAGGGACGTAAGCACCGCGGAACGGCTGCGTCCTCTGTCAATTTCCACCGGGCGCGTAACGGCAGCGTAGCGCTGCGAGGCGGCTGGATTCGCAGGATCACGCGAGAACTACAAGACCACGAGAATCAGGAGACCACGCGATAATTTGTGGATGTCAAAATAGAACAAACAAATAAAAGGTTACTTTGCCTTTCCGAAGTTGACTTGCAGTTGCTTTGTCTGTCAGAAGTTGATTTGCTGTTGATTTGGTCGTTTTTCCTAGATATTTGCGCTTCTACCATGAGTTGGTAGGGTATATAGTAAAGGTTTACTTTTTTGCCTGGTTTAATTGTGTTTATTGTTGTTTATTGTTGTTATGTCCTAATGTGTTGTGCTGTAGCCTATAGACAAAGTCAGTTATAAACGACAACGATTTGTGGCCGTGTTCGATCGGGAGGGTGTTTTTATTTTGAAAATTGACCGGATGCTGTATGGCTTTTACTATTTCACTTCCTGCCCGGTCGGTCTGCTCTGTTGAAATTGACGTGGTTCAGCAACGGCTCGCGTCAAAAATAGAACGCTATGGAATGATAGTGCTGCAGAGCAGCGCGCCGCTCCTGGGACGCTGCTGAGACGTTCCACAGCGCGCCCGGTGGAAATGCTTTCATTGACTAGAGTGGCAGCGATCAGCAGCGGTGAGAGCGGCGCAGCCGTTACACGTCCCCGGTGGAAATGAGCATTAATAGATTCACGTGTGTTTGGCGGGTGACGCGGCCGCGCAGCTGATGTAATTTCCGTTAACTGCGCCACAGAGTAATGCGCACTTATTGAGTGCTGATAGTGTACTATGTTTAAGTGTACTCATGGAAGTATGGATATCGGAACAGGGCCCAGCTATACACACACATTCGGGAGATAGCCACTCAGTCATGGCAGCACATACAATCTGCTCGGCAAATCATAGGCATCTTGCCATCTCCAATAAAAGCATTCAACACATCTACCTGTGTGCTGTATCAGAGCGCCCCAGCACCACTAAGGTGGCGTGTGGCAGGGAGCAACTGCCACAGGATCATTTTGATTTATATGATGGACTTAGTTCCGCTTGCGCCGAGTATCGTAAGCATCACTGAAGTGCCAATAATGATGGTAAAACACACCCTCAAGTGTAATATTGCTTAAATGCCACCCTCAAGTTAACCCTGAAAAAAAGTGAAAAAAATAAACAATGGCAATCACTGAAAAGTAGGTACCTGCAGGGCATATCTGTCAAGCAAAATCTTTTGTCTGTTTTTACAGCAACTGCAGTGACTATCTTGCCCAAAGGTGATAGAGGTTATGAAAGAACGTCAATAGGCATTATGACGGTGATAACTTATTATGGGAGGGCTGTCATGAGTGCAAATAGCAGTAGTAGTAGTTTAAGGAGAGAGCAGGCATGTATTTGTATTTATGAGAAGGAAATGTATTCATTAATGACTTATGGACTTTCATCCAAATAGTTATTGTAAGCTGCAGTCTTTTCTCTGGTGAGACATTATTCTACTTTTTATGATTTAGCCGCTTTGATTCAAAGTGATCAAGAATGCCTACAGTTAAAGCTGCAGACATTGGGGATCGAACCTAGTACCAGTTTGCCTGGTCAAGTCAAACACCCTACCCAGGCCAGTGAGGGAGTGAAAAATATATCAATATTCCTGTTTACAATATAACTGTCTAATTTGCCCCATGATTCTTAATTATTCCAAGTAATGCAAGTTCTTGCTCCATTTCAATACATATTTTGTTGGCAAATAATGCAATTGCCTGTCCGGTTTTCATGAGCTGTCTGTGAAATATGTGTGTGAGATATTGCAAGAAATGCTAGTAGCACACGTAGCAATGTGTGCACATTTTTTTCTCATAAACATTCCCTACAACTTCACGTTGGTATGTGTGACGACCCGCTCCCTGTCTGTCTGCTAGTTTCTCTGTTTGCCTAGCAGCACTGTTGCAGGGAGCCAGTGGGTGGGGCTGAGAGGGTCAGCTGATGTGGTGCACCTATGCAGGTTAGGCCTGCAGGCTTCATAAGGTGGGCCACATCAGCCAGTTGCTCTCTCTTCCCCAAAAGGCAGGTTCCCTTTAGGTTTGTCCATTATGGTTTTGAGCCTTCTGGCTTGGTTTTATGTTCGGTCTTTGTCTGGTGCTCACGCCCTACAACATTCCCACAGCACACTCATATCATACACCACACACACCACTGTTTGTAGATTCTTATATTGGTTATTGGATTAATAACTATTACTTTAAACCCCTTTAATCATGTGTGGCCTCCGTCTTGGTTGTAACAGTATACCTTGAATTTCTGGATGGCTCCTAGAAGGTTGGGAACCACTGGTTTAGTACCAAAGGGGGAAAATAAGAGGACTAGTCCTAACTCCTTCATCCCTCTGGCCATTCATTTGCTAAATGTGCTAAACCATACTACTGACTAGTACATGTTGTGGTGCTTAAGGATATTGTGAGGGCTTAATTGTGTATGTTTTGTAGGTTGTACACTGCTGTGTGTTGCTTTGTCTGCTGCAGAAAGAATTCCGCCTTAGGGATAATAAAGAACTTGAACTTGCTATTTCGTGCTAACACAGATCATCTAAGGTAACATTTTTATCCCAGACATGCACACACACACACACACACACACAAAATATCCATTATTAAGAGGTTTGCCTGGAGGCAGTGTCATTGGTCTGAGCCACACTCTCCCTGCTATGGGAGAAAGCAGGTCACTTTAATCTTGGCGGTCACTCACTCTGACCCACCATCTCTGTGAATACAACCTCCATGTGACCTTGTCTGAGTAGAAAGGAGATGTCTTGCACCATGTTCAAGGATAATCGACGCCAGCATTTATGGATCCTGAAACGTGTGAAGGTGTGAAAAGGGTTAAGTTGTGAAGAAGACAGCATGTGATGTGAAATGAACGGTGTTGTGATGTCCATACGCATATATCATATGAACATATTTTTCCTCATTTTGAATAGCAATTTATATTATTATTGATTGATTGCATTGTTTAGATATGGCTGAGAAGAGGCAAGCAGGTTATTTAAAATAAGATCAAACTCCACCTCCTCATTGATGTCACCACCCATCCCCCAGTCCCATTGCACGTACACGATCTACACGAACAGACAGTAGTGGCCTCAGAGCTTGCCTGATTGGTCACAGCCTCAGAGCTTCCCTGATTGGTCACAGGCTACAGGGAGCGGCAAAAAAAATGTTTATCTCCTATTTAGCCATCTACAGAGGCAGGGACGGACACCAGTGCGAGATATTCTCAGAGACTGCTTGACTCACTCATACCTGACGATTTTGGCATATTGGACCATTAAAAAAGTTACCTAGAGCAGCTTAAATGTGATGAATGTATTTAATATCATTAGGGTTTAAACACCAATGTCTGCAATCTTAGTCTTCAAAATGATTTGCGCCATTATTTGAATAGACCTATCGAAAATAAACGTTGGTTATCTTCACACAAACATTTTCCATAAATGACAACATGAGTCCGTATGTCGATAGAGTTTTTAAACGTCACATGTAAATATAATGGCCACATTTGGTTACTTTCGGGTGAAAGGCGAGGTTTGGAGAGGGAAGGATGTTGGTTTTCCTGAGGGCTCATCGTACAACGCATGTCAGATGACATCTTCTCACACCCCCCCCCCCCCCCCCCCCCCCCCCCCAAGCTCTAACTGAAGAGAGACAGCCCACCTGGGCCCGGTGTGGTTACTTCTTGAGCGTACCGAGGCTGACAGGATCATTGTCATGTCGTGAGCAACGATAGAGACGCCATGAGATAAAAAACGAGAAGAAAGAGGAGCAGGAGAAGGGGAGAACAGACAAGCTGCCCTGCATTCATTAATCAACCCCATTTTGTTTGTTTGTGGATGTAGAAGAGAAGATGCCATTTCTTCTTTCTTTTCTGTCCTTCCTTTTAGCCTGTCTACCTATAGCTATCAATCTTTCAATCTATTATTTATCTATCTTTTAAGCATTCTATCTATTAACTATGATCAAGCTTTCTATTTATTATCTATCTATCTAGTACCTATCTATTGAGCTTTCTACCTATTTATGATCTATATATTGTCTATCTATAGCTTTCTACCTATTTATTATCCATCAAACTTTCAATCTATCAAGCATTCTATCTATCTCTCTATCAAGCCAGCTAATGATCGATATCTAGCTTTCTATATCAATCTACCTACTCTTACTTACTTTCCTTCAAAAGCCTGCAAACACACACACACATTCACAAACACATTTAGGTGGAAGAAAATGAGAGGGTTTTCAGGAACAGCGAGAAGAAGCGAGGGACATTGGCTCTCAGCAGGCGATTTATTTCCTTTTTACAAGCCAGTGAGAATATTAGAATACGAATAATTCCAACGCACACACATACATGCACGCGCACATTCACACTCTCACACATACACACACACACACAAATGCACTGGCATCCTGTCTAAGAGCTATAATTCTATATCATTCTGCTTGAGAGGGGTGACCTCCATCTGAATGAAGTTCGGGAGAGAGCCACTGTCTTGTTTTCACTTAAAGACTGATTTAAAGTGTTCTCCAGTGAGACGAATGTTGACCAATGTGGACAGCGATTTGCATAAGGACACACTGTTCTTTATTTGAATTATAGTGGTTAAGCTACTATAGCGACTGGGGGGAATAAGGAATACATCCAATGTATATTAATAATGTGATAATGTATTCGTAGCTGTATGGGCACTTTCTATTTGCCTTAGACATTGGCTGAGAGGAACATGGCCAACTTTGGCAAAGTTTATTAAACATTGTTTTAGGACGTACCTTTCCTCTGGCCTGAGAGCCCCCTACATATTAATTGGACTGGGCAGGAGTCAGTATACTCCGGTATTCCAATTAACAGATAAACAAGTGTGATTGCAGGTGTGCACACACGCATGCACGCACGCACACACACACACACACACACACACACATGCAAATCCCTGCAGGACATGAAGTATGTTTATGTATGTTGTATGTTTGCTTATCTTTCTATGTATGTGCCATACGGAATATAAATAACTTAGCAAACTGAATGGTGACTCTCCAAAAGCAACCTGAATGGTGACTCTCCAAAAGCAATCTTATAAGCACGGCCAGTCGTTCTATTGAAACAATAACTACTAACCATGACACTGAGCTACAGCTGTGTCGTGAAACACATTAAATATACACATCTGTCTCACTGGGTACATGTATTGATGTATTGGCTGTTTGTATTCATGTATTTAGTATTTCAAGTGTGTACTGTACTGTAAGCTAGCCTATTTGCACTTCATTAAAATGTTAATTTAGCATTTTTCCCAATTGATAATGGCCTACTCCACCAAAGCTTCATCAGTTGTTATCACAATCATGAAGAAGTCAATTATAGAGATGCATTTCTGGCATTTGTGCTTGTTTCTTTGAAATCAATTACATCCACAAAGCAAAATTGGTGGACGGCACAAAACCTTCTCGTCCTCTAGCAAATTCAGTCTCATTCTGCTGTTGTGTTCATTTTGTTTCCAAACAACAAACAAATACATTTTCAAAATTGCCTTTAAGCTAACCTAATTTTAGTGTTCACACAGAATCCTGCTGTTCATCTGTTGCCACTGGTTCGGTTGGTTATTTCTGCCTAAAGAAAAACCAACAGGTAACCTGTAGCGTTTCAAAGCCACTTAAAAAACATAAAACCCTCTCCTCTTTTTACTGCTCTACCTTCCCTGAATATTATATTTATATATTATATTTCCAGCGCTTTAGGAGATGGTCTTCAGAAGTCAGAAGAAACGGAGTACAAGTATAGCCTCCAGGGAGGGTGGTGGTGCTGTTGGCGCTGCTGCTGCTAGTGGTGGTGGTGCTGATGGCGCTGCTGCTGCTGGTGGTGGAGGTGGTGGTGGTGTTGGTGCTGCTGCTGCTGGTGGAGGTTGGTGTTATGAGTGTGCGTGTAGTTTATTCAGTCTATCGCTCTTAAAGGGGCACTTGGCAACTTTTTCAACTTAATAAACCCGTCTGGAAATCATTTGGATGGTTAAATGGTCTGTTCCGGTGTTAATGGTGACTATCCCCGCTCCCCCCAGCGCCCCCAGGTGGAAAACCAGCCTTGCAACTTTGGGACTACCGTCCCGGTAAATTGGAAATGGGAAGTATCGCGAGAAGCGAGAACGAGCGAGAACGAGCGAGAACGAGCGAGAACGAGCGAGAACGAGCGAGAACGAGCGAGAACGAGCGAGAAACACGAACTGCTTTACGGCAATTCAACATAAACACACACGCCCCCCTCAATAACGGTTAATCACGCCGGCTATACATGTCAATGTTCTATGATACAGTGTATAATGTATTACCAACCTCGGTAGACATCGCGCCACACGAAAAAGTCCGGCAACAAATGCACATGAGCAGCGGTAGAAAGGGGGAGGAAGGTGCCGCAAGTGAGTTTTTTTACGAGTGTTGTGTAATATACGTCCCAGACCTGTAGGGGGAGCTCGTTGAGAAAACATGCGACCACAAAAGTGAAAACCAGCGAAGAAATGGCTAGAGTTGCCAAGTTCCCCTTTAATAGGCCGCCCATTTCCATTCAAAGCGTTCCATTTGAGCCGAACCTGCTCTCACTGGAGGAATGATTGGTGGTGTTGTTGTTGTGCGTTTGTTGTGGTGAATAACAATGATTTTGTTGTTTTCCTGTTTCTTGTCTTGTGCTTGTCTTGCAGGAAATGTGTTTTTATTGGAATGGTTTGAATTAGAGGTTAGGCGTAATTAAAATTAGATTTTCTTATTCATTGCATGGATGCATACGAGCAAAAACACACGCACGCACACACACAAACGTTGACCTCCATATGGTGTGGCAGTTTGGACCCAGTGATGGACCCCAGGATCTGGGTTCCTGTGGAACGGACCCCCCTTGAGTCTGAACATATGGCCCTTGTAGCGTTAGTCATTTCTGCAGCAGTCTATCGTTATCACAGTCACCAAAGTGGTTAGCTAGCACCCGCTAGTGGCTAATATTCACGGGAGAAAAAGGACAGATCGACATCTGCGCATGCTCACAACAACATCCTTGTGCGCAGGCACATGACATCAGTGCTTAGGCTATTTAACATGGCTTTGCATATATTATAAAATATGCTTAACACTCCCACTCAAAGACATGTTTATAGCTCTCTATAGTGGTAAACAAAAACCAAAAATACAAAATTCCAAAATTAAACATTTGACATACTGGCAGTGTTAAACAAAACAACTTCAAAAACATTTTCTGCCAGTTCATATTACTCTCCAAACTGCATACTGGGTTTTTTGATAAAGCTATTGCCCCCTGGTTGTCCTCATATATCTTGACTGGTACATGCTGGTTACTACTATCTATTCCTTTAAGTAGTTGTACAAGGTACATACTCTCTTGAGCAGTGGCTGCTAGAGCCATATACTCAGCTTCGCAGGTTGATAGTGCCACCGTTGGTTTCCTACTTTTCCACGATATAACTGGACCATTCTCAGTTACGCTGAAACAGCTGCCCAATCAGCATCACTATATCCCTCAAGTTGTGGGCTTCCCTCACATTTCTGGAAGTGAAGTTCTTGATCCATAGTACCCTTTAAGTACCTTAGTAGGTGTTTTGCTGTAGGCCAATGCTGCACGAGGGGGTGCTGCGCGATTGTTGACGGGGGGGGGGGCTGCGCGATTGTTGACGGGGGGGGGGGGGGGGGGGGTGCTGCACGATTTTTTGACGGGGGGGGGGGGGGGGTGCTGCGCGATTTTTTTCAAAAAAAAAAAAGGGCCCACACGGCCGTTGTGGACTTTTCCAGAACGCACAGATGGCCAGTCCGCCCCTGGCTAGGTGTTGTGATAGTTTGCTAACAACCCAGCTCAGGTCAGGTCTGGTACATGTCATAATGTATATTAAGCTACCTACTATCTCTCTGTATCCTGTTAAGTCAATAACTTCACCCTCACTGTCAAAATTTAACTTTTGCTCACATGGGGTGTATCTAGGTTTGCATTCGGACATTCCAAATTTCACTAACATCTTCTCTCTGTGACTCTTTTGAGTCATTTTGATCTCTCCCTCACTCTGTCTAAAGTCGATGCCCAGGAAGTGTTTAAGTGGACCCATATCTTTCATCTTAAACCTTCTCTCCAACATTTCTTTTGCATCACTGAGTAAGGTGTTGTTACTCGCCGCTATGATTAAGTCATCTACCCATACTAACAGAATCACTTTCTCTTTGTCAGATTCTCTGCTGTAGACACAATGATCAGCATCATTGTGTACAAAACCATTCTCTGTAAGGTGATCATGTAGTAACATGTTCCAGTTATGCCCGGACTGTTTTAAACCATACAATGACTTGTTGAGTTTACACACTAAGTGTTCTCCTGTTTTTGACTTGATCTCAAAACCTTCCGGTTGCTCCATATATACCTCACAATCCATAGGAGCATGGAGGTAAGCAGTCTTTACATCCATCTGGTGTAGGGTAAGATCCTCTTGTACAGCCATCTGCATCAATGCTCGGACAGAGGTCATGTTGGCTGTCGGTGAAAAGGTCTCTTTATAGTCAATCCCTTTCACTTGACCATACCCCTTTGCAACATATCTGGCTTTATAAGTCTCAGATCCATCTGGGCTCTCTTTCACTGTATATACCCAGCGACCTCCCACTGCTTGTTTGCCTCTTGGCAATGGGGTCCGAGTGAAAGTCTTATTCTCTGTCAAAGAGTTAATCTCCTCTTTCATCGCGTCAGTCCACATTTTTGATTTCTTAGAGTCCATAGCCTCTCTAAATGTTTTAGGTACACCATAAGCCACTCTGAAGAAATAATCTACATTTTCACTTTCGTCATTATTACACTCAGCTTTACACTGGTACTCCTTTAAGTATTCTGGAGCTTTTCTCTGTCTCGTAGGATACATCCTTTCTTCCTGTTCTGAGTACTATCTGTCTGGGTCGGACCTGCCTCATCAGTCTCCTCAACACTGGACTCTTTACTTTCGTTAGGCTGTCCCTGACCCTGGTTGACTACCTTCGGTGGTGTATCTCCATAACTCTCAATGTCGTCCCCCACGCCACAATCTGTCTGAGTCTGGCTATCTGGCTACCTTTGGTGATGAATTTCACCAGCCTATGTTTTAGGACTTTTCCTGTCTCAGGATAATACATGTTATATGCTGGACTATATTTATCATAGCCTACAAAGATCCCCTTTTTACACCTAGAATCCAGCTTCTTCTTATCCTGCTGATATACGTAGCATTCAGAGCCAAATATCTTCATGTTAGATAGGTTAGGTGTTTCCCCTGTGAAAACACAGTAAGGTGTCTGCTCTAGCCGCTTACTATAGCACCTGTTGCGGATTTGAGCTGCTGTCTGTACAGCATATGTCCATAATAGCTTTGAGAGGTTACTCTCCAAAAGCATGCATCGTGACATCTCAAATAAGGTTCTCCAACCTCTTTCGGCAGTTCCGTTCTGATGAGGTGAGTAGGGTGCACTGGTCTCGTGCCTTATCCCATTACTCCTAAGTAAAAACTGGAACTCCTGCCCGGTAAACTCCGTCCCGTTATCAGACCTTATGCACTTTATCTTTCCATATGGAGCTACGTCTGCTATGAATTTTTCTATAGCTTTTGTCGTGTCACTTTTTGCTTTGATAGTATTGTATGTAAGTATGGAAAAATCATCCCACTGTAATCATCAGTAAATGCTATCGCATACCTGCATGCATCTTTATCTGCTGGTTCTATAGGACCGCATAGGTCTGTGTGCACTAGCTCTAGTACAGTTGTAGCTTTAGCGTCTGCTTGTCTATTTCTGCTTTGTGTAAACTTGCCCTCTGTGCATATTTCACAGTTTTGATTGGACTTATGTTTCCCTTTTTATAGACATCCCAATTCAACCACCTTTTCTAATTTTGCAATATCATCAAAATTACAATGGCCAAGTATTCTATGCCACGTTTGAATGTCATGAAAACCATACACTTCATCAACATTTTCATCTTCTACTGTGCTAAGGTAATACAGCCTACCATACTCATCTATTTTGAACTTGGTACCATCCTTGTGGAACAGCCAGTTGTCACCGTCCTTGAAGTGGACCTCGGCGCCGTTGGCTGTCGCTGCTTTGACTGAAAAGATGTTTTGTGGAAACGATGGGATGTAGTGTGCTTGCTTCAGCCTTGTTTTCACTTCTCGTCCCTCACTGTCCAGCAAGTAGACTTCGGCGTCTCCCCTCATCTTCACCATCCCGCTCACCTTGGCCCCGTCGGCAAGCTCGATCACGTGGTTCTCGGGTCTGAAGCTCTTGTCCACTGTTTTGTGGTGTCGTTGATCATGTGTGTTGTGGCGCTGCAGTCGACCATTAGACCCTTCTTGTTTCCTCTTTGTATAGGACAGTCACTCGCGTTGAAGCAGAAAGATGTAGGCTCTGCCACCGTCTCTCCATCAGCTTTCTTCACATAGTCAGGGCCTCGTCCTCGACTGCGTCCCCTTCCTCGCTGTGGTGTGTCCCATTTTCGTTCCTCTCTTCTCGCCTGGGATTTGTCAGGACATGTTCTGGCCATATGTCCCTTTTTACCGCACGTGTAACACTCGACATAAGCCAGGTTAATTTTCTTTCCTCTCCCTCTTCCGCGAGACCACGTGGCGCCGCTAGTCTTCATCACGTTGTCTTCTTCTACATTCACGTCACTCTTCCCATATTTATCAGTACTCTCATAACTTCGCAGTTTTGTTTTAAACTCACCGAACGTTACAATGTCATTTGTCTGGGTGATGTGCACGACGAATGGCTTGTATGAATCAGGCAGCCCCTTTACTACCATGGCTATTTGAAGCCCATCACTAATATGCTCGTCTGCTCTTCTCAATGACGTGAATATAGTCTCTGCTCGGATAATATAGTCAGTGATTGTTTCATTGCTAGCCTTATGGAGCGAGGAAAGTTCACAGTACAAACTCACAACACGCGGTTTGTCCTTTCCAGCATAGTGCACGCGAAGAATTTCCAGTGCTTTTCTTCCATCTCGTTTCGCGTCCCTCATTACCAATGACAAACTCTTGTTGTCCAGACATTGCACTAGCTCTGCATATGCCTCTCTGTTCTTAGACTCATCTTCGGCGAGAGCTGCTTCGTCTTCCCCATCTATGTGCGGGTCCTCCAAGATAACTTCTCTGAGGCCACGCAACTCCATGTGCGCGAAGAACCTCGTTTCCCAGAGTTCGTAATTTTTCTCGTCACCGTCGAATAAAAGTCTGAACCATCTTTGGCCTGCATGACTGGGCCTATAACCTGTAGCGTTAGTCATTTCTGCAGCAGTCTATCGTTATCACAGTCACCAAAGTGGTTAGCTAGCACCCGCTAGTGGCTAATATTCACGGGAGAAAAAGGACAGATCGACTCTTTGGTCTGAGAACTCACACTGACCGTTTATTCTGCGCATGCTCACAACATCCTTGTGCGCGCAGGCACATGACATCAGTGCTTAGGCTATTTAACATGGCATCGGAGCATTAACCTTGTTGTTATGCTGCTGAGCGTTGTCCATTTCAGTTTTTCTGAAACTGAGAAGCAAAAACAACATGTTTCAGTTGATGGTGTCTTTTGGTTTGTACAGAAACCTCACTGGGCATCAAAGGATGGAAGAGACTCATATGGCAGCTCTCTGGAAATGGATCTGTGGAGGGTGTATGTGGAGTGTGTGTTGTTGATGGCTGGTTTACAGCCTCACCTGGCCTGAGCCAGACTGATTGGACTCTGGCTGGGTTGGGCTGCACACCTGGGGTGCATGAGCAATCATGGCACCCAGGATAAACCAGCCATCAACACCATAGACATAATATACGTAGACGCCTCATAGACTGACGCTGCCTGTTGGAGCTGACGTATCAGTGCGGCCGCCATCTTGGATGGATCCCCAGTGCGCCCCCAGTGCATTTATTTCTACTGAGGAAGGTGCATCCCCAACTACAATAATAAGCATAACTCCCCGAATTTTTACCGGATTTTCACAGGGTTTGGTTTGTTACAAACGGCAGAGATTTAGTTATGATACAGGATGAATTAATTTAAAAAAATAAAAAAAATAATAAGAATTATTGTTCTATCTTACTTGTGAAAGGTAATCCCACGCGATCTGGTGTCAATACTGCGCCGTAAGCTGCACAAAATACTGGCATAGCTTGCTCTCCCGTTGACTCCTATGCTAGACTAGAATGAGGAGACCCAACCAATATGGCGGCGACGCTGGATTACGTTCCAGTACGTCATGAGGCGTCTACGTATATTATGTCTATGATCAACACACACACTCGAGGAGGAGCCACTGTCATGGCAGCTTGAACATCAGCTCAGCATATACCACCTGCTCTCAAATAAACATCTTGAACTACCATCTACCCGTGTCCTGTGTCGGAGGGCCCCAAGGAAATCTTAGGTGGCGTGTGGCCAGGAGCGACCCTGTAAAGGTATGGTTATATTTTATATCTACCATATGACCAATAATTAGGGTCACACTAACCTCGGTGCCTTTCTGCTGATGAAGGACAGAGTCATGAGCTATGAGCAGAGGCATGTAAGCATGGGGGCAGCTCCTCAGGATCGGAATGAGTGCGTTGTTGGTGACGTGTAGAGTAGATGGTGTGAGGTCAGATGATGGCGAAAAACAGGCAGGCTTGTTGCTGTACGTGTAAAGAATCTTTTAGATAATACCCGGAGGCGGCAATCTGGCGCTGGAGCCAGACACCACAAGGACGAGGGGGGAAGACGTCAACAGCCAGCCCTTTATGACGTTTTCACTGTTTGTGTATATAACTTCCTGGGTCAGGGATAGTTGGGGCTCAGACTTTGTGAACTGACACACACTTTGTTGTTCTGTCAGGGAAACGTAGTGGGACCCAGATATCTGTAAAACTCTGCACATTCTACTGGTGTTAAGAATAAAACTGATTATTGAGTAAACTAAAACTTCTTCTATCGCTTCATTAAAGAACACGCGTGAGTAAGAGTTTCAAGAGAAACTGCTTTTCACAACACCTGCCACAGGATCCTTTTTCTGCAGAGGTGTCATGGCCAGGTAAAACACAGGTGTAGCTTCTTAACATTAAAGCTGTGGTAGCTAAGATTTGAGAGTTGTAAAGAGAGAGAGCAGAAAAAAGATTTCCCCAGAAATGCCCAGATTGGTCAGAAATTAGCCAGGAGCAGTCTAAAATCTAAATTGTCTCATACAGAAGCAGACACAGTCAACTCGAAACAGATTTGCGCATTTTATTCACTAAGAGCTGATGGATGGCTATGTCATTTTTAACAAATTACACTCAAATAAGCTCTTACATCTTACCTACAGCACCTTTAACGTTGAGCAGGTATGTTTAATTTATGCACCAGTTTAGTCAATAACTTAACTCGTCTTTCACGTAATGTGTACTGTCATGAATAGATGGCGCAGACCCGTGTAATTAGTGTGATGCGCTACAGCTGTGCAGGTTATCCTGCGACAACCCTTCTGTGACAAGGGTCCGTAGTGTACTGTTTGTTTTAAAGGACAAAGTGTTTTGTGACCACCCCTGATTGTCATTCAATTTAAACAAGCAATGCTTAATTGCTTATTGACTGCATCAATACAAGCCACTCAGTCGCAGATTAGCCGGATCCACGTCTGCACAATTGTGTGTTTCACAATGACTAAAGTGTCTCCTTGGTTGCGTAGGTTCACACAGCGGGTTGAGTAATAAATAGTAATAACTAATAATAAATGTAGATTAGATTTCCATTTTCATCTCGACACTAGAAGCCAACCTGACATACTTAGACTTTGGCTAGTCCCATTCTGAGGCTGTTAGCTTGTGCTGCTAAAGGAGGTATGTACTCCTTTCTTTCCTTGGAATAGATCTGTTTACCTGTGCAGTGTTGCTGGAGCTAACAAGGTGTCTTCACCACATGGGCGAACAATGTGACAGCACCTATAATAGTGGCAACAGGCCCTTTCTCAGCCAGTTGCTTCTCATTAAGCTAATTAGTGTAAACTTAAACAAGTAGCCCCTAATTAACTCCCAGGCCAGATCAATACAAACAATGTGTGTGTGGGGAGGGGGGGTCGATTTATGAACCTAACCTTTCTGGTACAGAGGATAGCTGACCTTATGAAGATGCACAGGGGAGAGAGAGAGAGAGAGAGAGAGAGAGAGAGAGAGAGAGAGAGAGAGAGTGAGAGTGAGTGAGTGTGTGCGTGTGTGCATGTGTGCGTGTGTGTTAACCTATGAATCTTGATGATGATTGACCATGTGTAGGCTCCATGTCTCTGTATGCTTATATGAAACAAAGTTTGGGTTAAAAATCCTATCGACATAGTTAAGACTTAGTTAAGCAAAACTTAATTGACCAGTTTCTTTGTATTGACCAAAAGACCAAAAAACAATTGTTTGCAGAAATAAAACAACTAGAAGTCTATGGCATGGTGCAAATAAACATTAAGTTCACATTAAGGTCAGTGTGTCGATTAAAGTTACGTTTGCACGCTGTCATAATTCACAAGAAATGCAAATACGTTCATATCCTTTGAAATGCAGTAGACTGCAAGTGTCACTTAAGGCATGCATAACGAGCACAGAAAGAGAAGAGGACATCTTAAAATATCATAATCACTCTGTCTTTAGACTCGGTCCCTCCTTCCTCACTTAAGTCTATGGCACTAAGTCCTTCATTCCATCGCTATCGGGATATTAAACGCCGACAGTCATTTTAAATTACTGTTACATTCTTCATTCTTTTAAATTGTTCTTTCTTTTAAACTTGGTTATTACTTTATTTGTACAAACTATAACAAATGTTTTATTTTATTTACTGCTGCTTGTTGTTTCCTTGTACTTACCTATGTACATTGATCTGTTACCTTTGACATATTACTACCTTGTCTGTGAGTTTTTAAGTTGTGTATGGACTGGGTAAGCTGCAAATCAATTGCCCTTCTTGGGATCAATAATCGGAATCGGAATCATTCATCTAAAAGAGGCCCATGAAAGAAGACATACAGCTGATGCTTCAACCCAGACACCCAAACCAAATAATGTTTACACTAGGGCTGGACCCGAATATTCGACTATTCGGATATTCGTTCGTTGGGTAGGTATTCGGTTTTCAATTTTGGGATTCGGATATTCGTTTTTTTTTTTTTTTTTTCTAAATGTAGGCTATCACTAAAGGCGAACCGCAAAATACATTTTGTCAGCACATTCTTGTACTATATTTATACTTGACTGTTAAGATGTGGAAATATATACCATCTCAGCTTGGGCGCGTGACATCACTCACAGCAGTGAACGTCAGGCTTCAGTTTGTAGCGCTTGTAGCGCACCGCGGACCTACGACCGTATTATGACAGTCCTGGATTGGCCCAATAATCTGGACCGGCCCAAAAATAATAATACACAAAATAAAAAAATACAAAATAATCGGCCTGAAATCGTCCGGCCGAACCTCCCTATGGCAGCCCGTCCCTGGTTATAGGCCTATGCGGCGCTCGTAAAAGCCGAACAATGCGCTCTTAAAGGTTTGGAGATTCAACAAGACTAAGTCTGTATTCCAATTACAATAAGTAGCCTACTTATCGGCCAACAATAATCAAACAAGGCAGTAAAAGTGGGCATTAAACTGTATAACTGTTTTGAAAAAAGGGAAAAAGGCCGACATGTGCCCATACAATATGCAGCCGGCGCTCGGAAAAGGCTCGCGACAAAAAGATGAGCCACACATTTAGAAACAATTGCATGAACTATCTAAAAGCAATAGGCCTACCTTAGTCAGAAAACATATATGAGGCTGAACGTTTTGTTAAAATGTCAGTTATGGAAGTATTTAAAATGTTGGAGCGGCTGGCTTGACCACGCGAAACCGAGAGACGGCTGTCTTGACCGCAGTACGCGATCGGTCATTAATCAATAATCGTATTTAACCGTATAACTGCACACAACTTTATTTAACAGCAAGCAAATGGAAAACACGTGTTGGTATTTTGGTGTCCGGTGCGTGTGGACGTGCGCGGCTCCTCCTGCGGAGCGGTTCATGTTAATAGCGGAGTCCGGGAGGGTTCACCTTCACGGCGTAGTTACGAGGGATGTGCGACTATCGTCTTAAAAATACTAAAGTGTTTTTTAAAGTTAGAAAGATATTAGATATTCAACCGATATTCACGCTCCGAATTACAGCGATCAGACACGGGGAACTAAAGCCGCGATCACCGCACCGCTTCAAGACTCACAGTATGCAACACAACGTCCTTTTGATCGATAACAATATAAATTGATCGACACATTTCTTAACGATCAATGATCGATCGATTAATTATGCCCATCCCTAATAAGGAGTAATGTGGGAACATCTGGGGCTAAGGCAATTGGCATAGAAAACTTTTTTTTTTTTTTTTGCCCCCCCCCCCCCCGAATATTCGAATATTCGCTGTCGATTACTACCGAAGCTCCGGAGCCCAAAATATGGTATTCGGGACAGCACTAGTTTACACTGTAGATCAGTGTAATTATATGTGCATTAGGTAGGTGTAAAGTTCTGTAATTTCACTTAAAAAACAGAATACCTAGTATTTAGTTTATCCAGTTTATTGAGCGCGAACAACGGTATACATTTCACTCAACTAACAGCGGTATACATTTCACTCAACTGCAGCCATCTTAACTAACTTACTGCAGTCTCGTGGTTTTCTACACAACATTCAATAAAGCATCGCCAGGGGCCAGAGTGCCCCCTCCTGGCCAGAATGAAAACACTGTCAAAGCATGACATAATCCATAAACATTACAGTAGGGGATACAGGAGAGAGTAAACACAAGCATATTATTCCAAAGAAGATATTTGATTTTTGGAATAGACAAAGGAGAAAGTCCTCCTGCTGCGTGTGGACGGTGCAAGGCGTACATGGCGCCGTACTATGGCGACTCGGTTATGCTTGTTTTTGTTTGTTTGGTGTTAGTTTGTTTGTTTTCGGAACCCAGCGTCGGCCTTATTCAGTACAACAAAGCTGAATTACTTCATATACGGGATAACTCGCCCGTGTTTATGCCCGAGATCCCACCGGACTTTAACCCACAACGGGAGCGGATTAAACACCGTGGACTCAGGAAACGCGGAACAAGAGGAGGTGTACTCGTCCGGCTAAGACGTCGCATCCATCGCTCAGCCCTTCCGAGCCTGATTCTCTCCAACGTCCGCTCTCTACCCAACAAGTTAGATGAGCTTTCTATGCTCCTTGGAAACCAGCGGGACTTCAGAGACGCCGCCGCGATCTGCCTGACGGAGTCCTGGTTGAGTGAGGCTGTCCCGGACTCGGCGGTACAACTAGACGGCTTCTCCCTGCACCGTGCGGATCGTACGAGCGACTCGCTCAAACAACGAGGAGGCGGCGTTTGCTGCTACATCAATAACAACTGGTGTACTGACATCAAGATTCTGTCACGGACCTGCTCTCCGGAGCTGGAGTCCCTCACGGTGCTGTGCAAACCCTTCTATAAGCCGCGGGAGTTTTCATCAGTAATCGGGACTACTGTCTACATCCCCCCAAGCGCCGCTGCTGTGTCGGCAACTCAGCAGCTGGCCAGCATCATCATGGAGGTGGAAAACAACAACCCCGACGCGTTTGCGGTCGTTCTGGGCGACTTTAATCACGTTTCCATGAGGAAAGCTCTCCCCAGGTACAAACCTCAAATCCACATCGCAACCAGGAAGGAAAAAACATTGGACCAATGTTATTCCCCCATACCGGAGGCATATCACGCTGTGGCGAGAGCCCCCCTCGGTGAGTCCGATCATAACACCATTCTCCTCATCCCTAAATATCGACAGAGACTTAGGGTGGCAAAACCAACTGTCAAACACTGTAGGATATGGTCTCCACAAGCCATAGAGACACTACAGGACTGTCTAGATTCCACAGTATGGTCTAACCTCTGGACTGTAGGTCAGGACATTGACACTTACACTGACACTGTTACATCATATATACGTTTCTGTGAGAGTGTATGTATTCCCACCAGAACCGTAACTGTTTTTAATAACAACAAGCTCTGGTTTAATAATGAATTGAGGTCGCTTTCCTATAAGAAGCATGCTGCTTTTAAGTGTGGTAATAAGGAGCAATATAAACAACTGAAATATCAATTTCAAAAAGCTGTACTTAAAGCGAAGGCTTCTTATAGGATTAAACTTGAGAACAAACTACAAGCAAATGACATCAAAGGCGTGTGGCAAGGTTTACAAAACATCACTAACTATAAAAGTAAGAACCAGGCTCTGGATAGTGACCCCTCCCTCCCCGGGAGGCTCAATGATTTCTACTGCCGGTTCGACAGTGGAAATCACCAGTCCCCCTCTTTTCCCAGAGAGCAGGGTGACACACCACCAACTATCTATGAACATGATGTTAGGATGTTGCTTCGGAAGCAAAACCCCAGAAAGGCGGCTGGGCCAGACGGCGTGTCGTCTGCCACCCTAAAACACTGTGCTAATGAACTAGCACCGGTCCTCACTTTCATTTTCAATCAGTCACTTCAACTCTGTATTGTGCCCGCCTGTTTTAAATCTGCAGTGATCATCCCTGTCCCAAAGAAAAATAACATCACCTGTCTTAATGACTATAGGCCTGTTGCCCTTACATCAGTCATTATGAAAATCTTTGAGCGACTGGTTTGCAAACTGCTGTCTGGCATAGCACTTGATCCACATCAATTTGCATACAGAGTAAATAGTGTTGATGATGCAGTGTCACTCTGTTTGCATTCTATTCTAAAACACCTAGAGTCTAGAGCCACATACGCTCGTGTACTTTTTGTTGATTTCAGCTCTGCATTCAATACGATAGTTCCTGGGAAGTTGATCCTAACTTTACAGGAGCTAGGCGTCAGTACTCACCTGTGTAGATGGATTTACAACTTTCTATGCGACAGGACACAAGTTGTCAAAATCGCTGACCTTGTCTCTCCACCTAGACTCCTGAACACCGGAGCCCCCCAGGGTTGTGTCCTTGCTCCTCTACTGTACTCACTGTATACACATTTCTGTCAGTCGTACTCTGAATCAGTCATGCTGTATAAGTTCGCAGACGACACCTCTGTAGTAGGTCTTATTACCAACGGAGACGAATCGGAGTACCGCAGAGTAATAGAGGAGCGGGTGGGATGGTGTGCAGAATACAACTTGCTACTTAACATCTTGAAAACCAAAGAGCTGACATTTGATTTCAGAAAGAAGATCAGGTGTGCCCCCCCCCCTCTCTATATCGATGGAGAAGTGGTAGAAAGGGTCACATCTTTTCGATTTCTTGGGACCACCATACATGATTCCCTGTCATGGGATCTCAATACCAGCCTGATCATCAGTAAAGCCCACCAGCGACTCTACTTCTTACGGCAGCTCAAGAAGTTCAGGGTTAGCCAGGCAGCCATGACCCACTTTTATAGGGCTACCATCGAAAGTGTGCTCACTTTCTCCATGCCCGTCTGGTTTGGTCACACAACCTCTCAGGACAAAACTAGGCTGGAGAGAGTAGTACGCCGTGCATCCAAAATCATCGGATGTAGCCTCCCCACACTTGAATCACTACATTCCATAAGAATAATCAGGAAAGCCAAAAAAATCATTGCAGACAACTCTCATCCCGCACACCACCTCTTTAGACTCCTCCCATCAGGAAGGAGATATGCCAGTATCAAGAGCAAGACATCTCGTTTCAGAGACAGCACCTACCTCGTAGCTATTAGACATTTGAACTTGGCTCGTTAGACTCAGTTCGAGATTGATGTATGTAATGTAGCATCATTGCACTTTATGACACTGTTTACACTCCCTCGTGCTGGTCCTTGTTTATTGTTGTCTGTATGTTGGAATGTATGTACAGTCTTTGTTTTATGTTTTATGTCAAGCAGTAACCAAGACAAATTCCTATCAACTTGTTGTTGACATGGCAATAAATTATTGAATCTTGAATCTTGAATCTACATACAGATAAGCTGAATGGAACGACATACTGTGTTGTTTGTGGGTGTGCAGGATAGGAAACCGCCTGCAATGTTGACTATGTTTTTGTGTTTTCCGAAAAACATAATCATAAAAAAGACACAAAATCATACCGAGAGAAACCTGTTCAAAGTGATTTTGTCAAGAGAAATCAATATGTGGTCAGGGTAAGGGCCTTTATGTATTCACACACACACACACACACACACACACACACACACACACACTCACACACAGGCACGTTACACACATTAAGATTAAGATTTCCTTTATTAATCCCACATTGGGGAAATTCTTTTATCACTCAACTTTTTTTTTTTACACACACATAGACCTGAAATACATGCACACACAAATACAGACAGGCCTATAGACATGCAAGGAGAGATGGTGGAGGTGATAGGCTCATGCACACCACACACACACTCACACACACAGGCACAAACACACATGCACACCACGCACACACACACACAGGGGAGTGTTACTTGTGTGGGTCCTGGCTGCGATTCAATCAAAGGTCTTGTCGGGTTGGTAAGCTGCACATGCCTCCCTCTGGTCCCTACCTGTCCCTCTGTCACCCAACACACACACACACACACACACACACACACACACACACACATAAGGCATGCTCACACATACACACACACACACACACACACACACACACATAAGGTATGCTCTAAAGGTCAGGTTATATTTATATTTTATATCTACCATATGACCAATAATTAGGGTCACACTAACCTCGGTGCCTTTCTGCTGAAGTAAGACAGAATCATGAGATATAAGCAGAGGCATATAATTATAAAAGCAACTCCTCATGATCAGAATGAGTACGTTGTTGGTGACATGTGCAGAGTACATAGTGTGAGATCAGTTTGTTGCAAAGAGCAGGAAGTGTTAATCATATGATAGCAGAGAACAGGCAGGCTTGTCTCTGTACATGTAAAGAACGCTGGAGTCAGATAACACGAGGACGAGGTGGGAAGACGTCAACAGCCAGCCCTTGTTATGACGTTTTCACTGTTTGTGTATATAACTTCCTGGGTCAGGGATAGTTGGTGCTCAGACTTCGTGAACTGACACACACACACTTTGTTGTTCGGTCAGGGAAACGTAGTGGGACCCAGATATATCTGTAAAACTCTGCACATTATACTGGTGTTAACAATAAAACTGATTATTTCTTAAAGCTAAACAACTTCTTCTATCGCTTCATTAAAGAACACGCGTGAGTAAGAGTTTCAAGAGAAACTGCTTCTCACAACAGCTCACACACACACACACCTACATAAGGTACGCTAACACACACATACACATAAGGCACACACACACACACATAAGGCCCGGTCACACACAAGCACATACACACACACACACACACATGCACACACACACACACAGGCAATAAAACACATAGGGCATAGACACACGCCAACACTTGCACAAAGACACACACACGCACAAAGCTATCAACCCAGACCCTGAACAGCTGCAGCAACAGGAGGGAGTACAATAAATCAACAGTATCTGTGGAAAATTAGACACCACATGTATTTATCTGCTCATCCTGCCATTAATATTAGAGAGAGAGAGAGAGAGAGAGAGAGAGAGAGAGAGAGAGAGAGAGAGAGAGAGAGAGAGAGAGAGAGAGAGAAAAAGAGAAAGAGAGAGAGAGAGAGAGTTGAATCCAGTTTTTGCAAAGTGTTTTATAATAGTGGATAAATGTGGATGTGTTTACCAATGAGAGGGAGATGTTCACCTTTAAAATGTTCAAATTGTGGACACAATACATTTGTCCATCATGAATGGCAACTGTTCTCAGGACAATAAATACAGAAGAGAAACGTGCATTGTAACTCTTAATAGTAAGTCACCATGACATTAAAATGAACTCCCCCTATGTGATACAAAAGGATAGGAGGATAAATCCAGAAAAATAATGGTAATTCACAAAAGCATCATTAATTAGTCCTTGTTTAACCAACTTTGGGACATTGGGTAACAGTGATCAACCTTGCATAATACAAATTGCAATGAATTGTTTTTTGGGTGTTCAAATGCATCAAATACAATTTTAGAAGTTGGTCCCAATAAAAAGTTTGAAAGTTAGTACTAGTAGTAGTAGTAGTAGTAGTTGTTGTAGTGGTAGTAGTTGTAGTAGTAGTTGTAGTAGTAGTAGAAGTAGTAGTAGAAGTAGTGGTAGTAGTAGTAGTAGTGGTAGTAGCAGCAGTGGTAGAAGTAGTTGTATTATGTAGCAGTAGTAGTAGTAATAATAGTAGTAGTAGTAGGTCTAGTAGTAGTAGTAGTAGTAGTAGTATTAGCAGAAGTAGGCATAGTAGTAGTAGTAGTAGCAGTAGCAGTAGTTGTAGTAGTAGCAGCAGTAGCAGTAGTAGTTGTAGAAGTAGTAGTAGTACAGACACTCATTCAGTAAGACAAGTCATGACATACACATAACACAACTAAATAAAAACTCAAAAAACAATATATAATATAGAAACAATATCTGAAAAAAATAAATTTAAATAAACCATAAATTAATGAATATAGCTACATAATTAAAAACACAATTAAAATCAAATGTCATTCGGAAACCGTAAATAATAAGAGTTTCCATTCCCACCACTCATTCATTAATAACTGCTTTTCCCCTGGAAATAAAGGATCCTCTAGCTCTAGTAGTAGTAGCAATAACAATACTAGAAAGTACATTTCCTGAAGAAAATGTGAAGTGGGCTAGCTGACCGCAACCGGATGTATTGCTTAGCTCTGTGTTGCTTAATTCTAACGCACAGTTATGCCGTCTTTCCACTGGTAGTACCAGCTCGTCTCGCCTCAACTTAGCGCAACTTTTTTGCCTTTCCATTGCCGATATCTGGTACCTGGTCCCTGCTAACTGGTGCTTTTTTTAGTATCACCTCCATATAAGTTCCAACCGAGCTGAGCTGATACTTTTGTGTGACATAAGCTGGCAGCCGGCCACTGATTGGACAGAGAGTGACGTCACTTGACGACTCATGATGAGCGCGATGTCCGAGCCTGACACCCGCTATCTTTAAATACTAGCATCTGCATGCAGCGATTACCGATCAACATGGAAGGAACAACACGCAAGAACACACTGTGGACCGTGGCGGAGACGCTCCTGAGTGTCCTTTTTATAATCGTCTGCATTGATGTTTCTGATAGGGTGCACTAGGTCAGTGGTTCCCAACCCAGTCCTCAAGGACCCCCTGTCCTCAAAGACCCCCTGTCCTGCAGATTTTTGCTCCAGCTCTACTTCTGCACATCTGACTCAATTAAGGGCTACACATTTCATGACACCTTAATTGAATCAGTTGGAGCAAAAACCTGCAGGACTGGTTTGGGAACCACTGCACTAGGTGGTCTCTAGAGTGTACTACTACTACCACTACTGCGACTGCTACTAGTACTACTATCAAAGTCTATGAAGTGCATTAATCATCATAAAAATAGTATGAAACCATGAGTGATTATAAAAGAAATATATTTAAAGTCTATGAAGTGCAACAGTTACTATGAAAGTGTATGAAACCATGAGTGAGTATGAAATAAATATAATTAAAGTCTATGAAGTGCAACAGTTACTATGAATGTGTATGAAACCATGAATGAGTATGGAAGAAAAACAAAGTCTATGAAGTGCAACAGTTACTATGAGTGTATGAAATCATGAATGAGTATGAAAGAAAAACAATTAAAGTCTAAGAAGAACAACAATTACTATGAAAGAGAGTATGAAATAAGTATCATCAGTCTACAAAGAGCAATAATTACTATGAAAGAACATGAGACCATGAAGGAGAGTATAACTACTACTAATAATACTATTACTACTACTACTACTACTACTACTACTACTACTATAGTACTAACTACTACAAATATTAATATGAAAACTACTATAAACTACTAACTACAATAAATACATATACATATGAAAACTACTATAAATGCTACTACTATAACTACTAACTACTATGAATACATATTAATATGAAAACTACTATAATTAGTGCCACGGGGCCATCGCACCGAGCACTATTGTTATTGTGTGGATTTATTTCTTATTAGTGCCACGGGGCAATCGCACCGAGCACTGGCCCCTACAGCTAAAGCTGTGGGGACCAGTGCTCGGGGCAAAGCCCCGAGCACTATTGTTATTGTGTGGATTTTTTCTTATTTTTATTAGTGCCACGGGGCCATCGCACCGAGCACTATTGTTATACTGTGGATTTTTTCTTATTATTCCTCTTCCGGACACATTTTCGATTCGCTACAAATGATATATCAAAATGTGCGTCTTCATCGGGATCGGTGTGCTATTGAATTTCTTAAAATAATACGAATTTTTCGCGAAAAACAGCGAAAAAAGTCCCATAGAGAATGAATGGGAGGAGGTAAAATACTTGTTCTGTCTCTCACAATGTGCTCAAATAATCAGAGAGACTTACATAATTTGAATTAGCAGCCTCTAAGTGCGGCCAGTCTGTCTCTTTTCCTCATTAACTCCAATACAAATATTTTCAGAGAGAAGCAGAATGGACCCCTGTTTTAAACTTGCAAGTGTGTCCACAATATTTACTGTAGAAACACCAAATCATTCAGGAAGTCCTTACAGTGATGATGGTGTCATTTATTTTCTGATACGTGCTACCGTTTTGTCAGAATAAGCCCAAATGTGAGACCAGTGCAGAGGCAGAAAAGCGCTATTTTTCTCAATGGTTCTTTCAGCCTCAGCCTGGGGGCTATCGCGCGCAGGTGTGTGCGCGTGATCTAATAGAGCGTAACAGTGACCGCCCCTTTTTAACAGCTCCGGTGCCGGAAGTAAATTTCCCATGCATTTATCTCGTCCACTTTTCGTATAATCCTTATAAAAAGAGTATTAAGCCTTTAACCAAGCCGATCGTTCGTTGTGGTAGTCGTGACCATATTATGTTTGATTCGGGCATAAAAAGAATTTGGAAAACGGAAGAAAAGCCAAAGGTACTTTATTTTGTTGACCGAGTGAGGAACTACTCATCCCGAATCAAACATAATATGGTCACGACTACCATAACGAACGATTGGCTTGGTTCAAGTCTTAATACTCTTTTTATAAGGATTATACGAAAAGTGGACGAGATAAATGCATGGGAAATTTACTTCCGGCACCGGAGCTGTTAAAAAGGGGCGGTCACTGTTACGCTCTATTACGGTTGGTTAGTCAGTTTAACTGGCGCGAGGCTGTTGTCAGGCAAACTCTACAGATATCCGTCGTCTGATTGGACGGCGGATACAAGAGGACTCCTATTGGTCACCGCCGATCTGCTCTTCCGCGTTGATGACGCTACACAGGAAAACATTGCTTTATGATGGCCGCGGTACACGGGAAAGAGATGGCGGCGGTAAACGGGAACTGCTTCTGGTAAGATTCGCCGTTTTGAATCTCAAATACAGGTCCACGGTGGTGTGTTAAAACCCACGTGCGCGCGCATTCGCTATTTTCTTTCTTTTCCAATAGCCGCGCTACAGCGACCCGGCTGAAACAAGGGAGGACACGCTATATTTATCAAAGCTTGGTCGCCGTGCTTAGGCTATAGCCACACCACTAGGTTTTGTATCTCAAATGGATGATTTGTTTATACACTTTTACACCAGTCAGCAAATACGGTACAGGTCCACCGTGGTGTGTTAAAACCCGCCGTACACACGCACGCACACGCACACACACACACGCGACGGGAGAACGCGCTGTTTTATCAAAGCTTGGTCGCCGTGCTTAGGCTTAGGGCTTTCTTAAGAACACACAATGATAAGTAATACTCTTTGGATGAGACTGAAACTCTCCGTTTAATGGCGCATAATCACTCCTCGCTAGAACAACATTACCTCCTCACCGGAACCACACACACATCGCCAATCACCATGGCAACTCCATAAACAAATCCCATTTACACTAGTCCCCACTGGAGTGTTACATTACGTTTTGAATCTCAAATGGACCATTGGTTTATACACTTTTACACCAGTCAGCAAATATGCTACAGGTCCACAGTTGTGTGTGAAAACCCGCCGCACACACGCGTTTCTTTTTTTTTTTTTCAATAGCCCAGCAGTATATAGACCCGGCTGAAACACGGGAGGACACGCTGTATTTATCAAATTGATTGGGTCTTATTAGTCATACATACCATTTGTCATTTAAGCCTTCTTGTGTGGGTACTCCTTTCCCATTGCCATGGCTTGCTCCGCAAAGGATAATGCTCTGTGTACCGTTCCAATATGTCGCCGTATTTACTTTTTACTGTTTTCCGCCGCCTTCAATGCCTTAAGGCCGCAGCATGCTCGCCGTTCCCAATCTGTCGCTTGACAATGACGTCACGTGAGCGCCGGAACTACTCCCTCTGGAGGCCGCGAGAGTAGTTGCAGTCATATGCTGTGTCTGAAATCGCGCACTTACGTAAGTGCACTTACATTTAGTGCACTTCATTATCCCCACAGTACACTTACTTATAGGCGCAGTGCTCTCATTTCTACAGTGCACTGTCAAAACAGCCTTCGCGCACCGACCGGAAATGAGTTCGCAGTTTGACGTTGTTGTTTTTTTTTGCCGTTTTCCTCCTGGCGGAAAACGGCATACCGCTAAGTTTATTTACCTATGAAATATATTAATATATATTAATTTACATATTCAATACTATTTTACATTTGTAGAGCGCGTTGGTCTCAACTGTTACTATGGTTACTCCTGTGTGTCCTCCATTTTTGATTCCGCCCCTTCCGCTACGTAGACAAAATGGCGGCCGTTGAGTGCGGAAAGTGTCCATCGGTCCACACTCAATTTTAGATTGTTTTGAGTGCGCCACCGACGTATTTCCAGTGTACTGCATTTTGGCACACTCAACGCTTTTGCGCAAAGTGCACTCAAAAAAGTAAGTGTAAGTATAGAAGTGCGCGATTTCAGACACACCAATAGATATATATAGAACACTAGATGCCTCGTCCGCGTTGCTTGCCAACGGAGTGGAACGTCCGCACATGGCGGCCATCTTACTCCAGGCAGCTCGGTCCCCCATAACATGTGTTGTAGTGGTACATGTACTTTTAAATAACCATAACTTGCTCAAATTTCATCCGATTTTCAAACGGTTTGGTTTGTTATAAATGTCAAAGTGCACTGCGTAATTGCATAATTAAAAAAAAAAAATTAAAAAAAATTAAAAATAGAATAAAGTTCTAAAATAGGTAGATTACACTATTTCCTATTACAAATAGGCTATAAGAAAGGCTGCATGTTCAAATCCCCCACCCTGTACTGAGATCTTGCCTGTGGTAAGATGCCTGTGGTCGACCGTCTTGCCTGGAGTAAGATGGCCGACCTGTGAGGACGTTCTAGACTCCGCCGTAACACATCTAGTGTTCTATATATATCTATGGTTGCAGTCTTCTCCTGAACAGAGGTGGCGCCACCAACTTTGCCATTACTACACACTAGAAGAAGAGATCTACTAATACTGGTATGGAGGACTAAACATGACTTAAGTATAAATAAATAAATGAATGAATGAATGAATGAATATGTAAATAAATGCATAAATAATAAATAAATGCATGAATAAATGTATAAATAAATACAGGAATAAATAAATGCATAAATAAACGTATAAATAAAATAATGAATAAAAGAATAAATAAATGCTTTATATTTATTTCTACATCTCTACATTTCTACATTTATTTATAACTGTATTTCTGTGTCCATATGTAAATGAGGTAGGAGGTCCTAACCTCAGTCAACAGCATGATTTGTCAAATCGGAGAGCCAGACAAAAGCAAATGATTCCCGATCCCAAGACTTCCTCCCTGTAATGTCATTCTTTTATTTATACATTTATTTATTTATGCGTATGCATTTATTTACGTATTTATTTATTTCAGCATTTATTTATACATTTATTTATGCATTGATTTATTGATTTATTTATACTTAAGTCATGTTTAGTCCTCCATATGCTGGTACCCCTGTGTCTTTAATTTCTTACACATCATTAGACATTCAGTTAAGGTTTAGTTCACCGGGATGTCTCTCACTATACAGCATTATGGCTGTCTATTACTTTACATTGCTATTATTCTACATCACTGCCACACCTGGTCAGCCATCAACATTCCTGTATGGCAGCAGTTCTCATGAATAGTGTTTGTACGCATCTATCTTAATAACTTAAAGATTATCTTATATACTTTTATTTTATAACTTAATCCCGCTTTGAGATAGTTTTTCAGCCACGTAATTCCACTCGTCTTTGACCACAACAACAGTAGATAGCACTTGCGTAAAACCATGGTTTATTAGCGAAAAAATATAGGCCTACACCACACAATAAAATAGAACTGTGGCAGGGTTTGTCCGGCCACACGCCACCTAAGTGGCTTTCCTTGGGGCCCTCCGACACAGGACACGGGTAGATGGTAGTTGCAAGGTGTTTATTGGAGTTTACAGGCTGATGGTATTCGCCGAGCTGATGGTACAACTTGTCATGACAGTGCTCCTCCTCGAGTGTGTGTGTTGATGGCTGGTTTATCCTGGGTGCCATGATTGCTCATGCACCACAGGTGTGCAGCCCCACCCAGCCAGAGTCCAATCAGACTGACTCAGGCCAGGTGAGGCTGTAAACCAGCCATCAACAACACACACTCCACATACACCCCCACATATCCCCAACACCAGATTGAGGCCGGGGAGAATCCCCAGCCTCGCCTACTCCCCCCCCCATCCCCCATCCAAGCAAACAGAAAAAAAAACACATACCGGACTCTGAACAGGGTTACCATACCTACAAAAAACCTGGACTCTTCAGAGTTGCCATACCTAAACAAAAAAATAAACACAACCCCCCAAACCCCACTACCTCCACACCTCCCCAGTGTCACACGCCAACCCCACCCTCCCCCTCCGTCCCGGAGACCGGAGGCCTGGGGCTGCTGCTCCAGCTGGCGGAGGTGTCTCTGGGCTAGCTGGTTGCAGGGGCTGGCTGGATGGGTTCCGGAGGAGGCCCGGCAGCTGGGCCGCGGAGGTAGCTCTCGGAGGGCCTGGAACAGTCTGTAGGTCCCCCCCTCCACCAGGGCGACGAGGCATGATCTCCCCCCCCCCCCCCCCCATCTCCTCCTGGAGCATGGGGCCTTGGGCTCCTGGTCCCCTGGCAGAGGGCGGCTGGCCTGGGCTGCTCCAGGCTGGATCCGGGGGAGGCTAGCGGCTGACGGTTGCCGGTGGCGGTCGCTGCGCTGCCTCCCCGCTCCTCCGCTGGCCGTCGCTGCCGTTCAGGGGGAGCTGGTGCTGGGGTGGCTGTCCTCTGCCGCGGCTGGTGGCTCCAGTGCAGCTTTGGACAGCCCTTCCGTGTCCCGTCCTGGTCGGAGGAGCCCCACATTGGGCGCCAGTGTAGCAGGGTTGTCCGGCCACACGCCCGCTTTGAGATAGTTTTTCAGCCACGTAATTCCACTCGTCTTTGACCACAACAGTAGACAGCACTTGCGTAAAACCATGGTTTATTAGCGAAAAAATATAGGCCTACACCACACAATAAAATAGAACATATAATGAAAGAAGCCTTAGCAACAAGGCGCATTAAAATGTGCCTTCGAACTCGTCTATGTTCCTGTTTTCGCTTTGTCGCGCAGCGCTGAAAAACGAGAGGTGCGCAACCGGGCCAAAATCCTGTCACGCCGGCGAGATCTATGTCATTTTGACGTCACAATGTCGCGCGATAGCTTGGGACCGGTGAGTATACTGCGGCCTTTAAGTAAACACACCGCTGCCAAAATGTATCATAATGTTACTAGTATTAATTGTTTGAAATCTCTGAAGAATCTCATCATAATGTACACACTCCCGTGGCACTTTCAAAATTTCCCCCGAGGGAATTTTCTAGTTATTATTCCTCTTCCGGACACATTTCGATTCGCTACTAGTCCTACAACTCGAAGAGTTGTAGGACAAATTATATATCAAAATGTGCGTCTTCTTCGGGATCGGTGTGCTATTGATTTTCTTAGAATAATACAAATTTTTTTCCCATAGAGAATGAATGGGAGGGGGTAAAAAAACGAAGACTTTTCGTACTGCCTACTTCTGTCTGCTGCTCCGGCATACTTTCACCTAGAAACTCAATTTGAACTTTAAACAGTAGACACAAGCCTTGTGTATTTGGTGTAGTATTCCACGTTTTGATAGGTCATATAGTTTTTAATCAATCACTGATCAATGACCATGATCATTTTTGGAGAAATTATGAGATTATAATGGGTGTGTATTGCGAGGAATGTTTGTGTCAGAGTGCAGGTTAGAGTGGGAGAGCGCCCAAAATGAATCCAGATTTTTTCTCTTTCCAGAGAAAAAATCCAATGTGCTCAAATAATCAGAGAGACTTACAGAATTTGAATTAGCAGCCTCTAAGTGCGGCCAGTCTGTCTCTTCTCCTCATTAACTCCAATACAAATATTTTCAGAGAGAAGCAGAACGGACCCCCGTTTTAAACTTGCAAGTGTGTCCACAATATTTACTGTAGAAACACTGTAGAAACACCAAATCGTTCAGGAAGTCCTTACAATGATGATGGTGTCATTTATTTTCTGATACGTGCTACCGTTTTGTCAGAATAAGCCCAAATGTGAGACCAGTGCAGAGGCAGAAAAGCGCTATTTTCCTCAACGTTTCTTTCAGCCTCAGCCTGGGGGCTATCGCGCGCAGGTGTGTGCGCGTGATCTAATTACGGTTGGTGAGTCAGTTTAACTGGCGCGAGGCTGTTGTCAGGCAAACTCTACAGATATCCGCCGTCTGATTGGACGGCGGATACAAGAGGACTCCTATTGGTCACCGCCGATCTGCTCTTCCGCGTTGATGACGCTACACAGGAAAACATTGCTTTATGATCATAGACATCTTATACATAGACGGAGCATTGGCTGCTGTGGCGCGAGAAATTCGGCGGCCATCTTGGAGTGGTGATGGGGGTGGGGAGGGGCATAGATTGACAGTTGACACACGTATGGCCAGGAGAAGAAAACAAGGATGCCGAGCTGGTGTTCAGCTATTCCTGCTCAAATGAGCGGATGGTCGAAAATAGAAATCGCGGGATTACATTTCACAAGTAAGATTTAACATTATACCGTACTATTGGTTATATTTTGTGAAAATAATATTACACGCCAAAACATGTGTCCTTTATCATAGCTACACGTATGACAAAAAACCGCGTGAAAATCAGTGGTATTCAGTGAGGTATGATTAATTATATGCGCTGACGAATGACACTGAGTGGAGCGGATCACCACTCCAAGATGGCGGCCCCGCGTCTCGTCAGCGCCAGTAGGCAGTAGCGCTCGATGCTCCGTCTATGTATAAGATGTCTATGTTTATGATGGCCGCGGTACACGGGAAAGAGATGGCGGCGGTAAACGGGAACTGCTTCTGGTAAGATTCGCCGTTTTGAATCTCAAATACAGGTCCACGGTGGTGTGTTAAAACCCACGCGCGCGCACACACACACACGCACACGGGAGAATGCGCTGTTTTATCCTAGCATTTGTCGCCGTGCTCACACACACACACAGACGGGAGAACGCGCTGTTTTATCCTAGCATTTGTCGCCGTGCTCTCTCACACACACACACACACACACGGGAGAACGCGCTGTTTTATCCTAGCATTTGTCGCCGTGCTCACACACACACACACACGGAAGAACGCGCTGTTTTATCCAAGCATTTGTCGCCGTGCTCACACACACACACACACACACACGGGAGAACGCGCTGTTTTATCCAAGCATTTGTCGCCGTGCTTAGGCTTAGGGCTTTCTTAAGAACACACAATGAGAAGTAATACTCTTTGGATGAGACTGAAGCTCTCCGTTTAATGGCGCATAATCACTCCTCGCTAGAACATTACCTCCTCACCGGAACCACACACACGTCGCCAATCACCATGGCAACTCCATAAACAAATCCACTGGAGTGTTACATTACTACGTTTTGAATCTCAAATGGACCATTGGTTTATACACTTTTACACCAGTTAGCAAATATGCTACAGGTCCACAGTGGTGTGTTAAAACCCACCGCACACACGCACACACACACGCGTTTTTTTTCAATGTCCGCGCAGTATATGACTCGGCTGAAAAAAACGGGAGGACACGCTGTATTTATCAAATTGATTGGGTCTTATTAGTCATATATACCTTTTGTCATTTAATCCTTCTTGTGTGGGTACTCCTTTCCAATTGCTTGCTTGCTACGCGACGGATAATGCGCTCTGTAGCGCTCCAATCAGTGGCGGTTGTAGGGTGGGGGCCAGCGGGGGCCAGTGCCCCCGGAACTCTGAGTCCGGACCCCAGAGTTATTAAAATACAATTAATCGGTATTTTAATGAATTAATAACACATTTAAGTATGTAATTCCAATTTTAATTAATTAATGGCACATTTAAGTCATTATTTAATGGTGTATTTATTTATTTTTGGCACTTTTCGTCCTCCATAAAACTGTACTGTATCTTGATTACTTGACTTGATTCATGTTGGGGTGTGTGTGTGTGTGTGTGTGTTTGTGTGTGTGTGTGTGTGTGTGTGCGCGCTCAACATGGAAGATCATCACGTGTGTGTGTGTGTGTGTGTATTTGCAGACAACATGGAAGATCATCGTGTGTGTGTGTGTGTGTGCAGACAACATGGAAGATCATTACTGCCCTCTCGCTTAACTCTACTCTGCCTGCAACCCTTTTCATCGTTTTTTTGTAACTTTGTTTCCCACATAATGAGGTTGAAAGGGCATAGGTTGCTGTATAAATAAGTACTTCAAAAAGGAACGTTTGTTGTAGGTGTGCTCCTTGTATATAATATCATAATGTTACTACATATTACATAATGTACACACTCGGGCAGTAGCCCCCGTGGCACTTTCAAAATGTCCCCCGAGGGAATTTTCTAGTTACTACTACCACTGGTGCTACTACTACTATAACTACTAATACAACCACTGCTAGTACTACTATAACTACAAACTACTATAAAGTACTATAAATACTACTACTACTGCTACTACTACTATAAATACTAATACAACTACTGCTAGTACTACTATAACTACTAACTAATATAAAGTACTATAAATACTACTATAACTACTAATACAACCACTGCTAGTACTACTATAACTACAAACTACTATAAATACTACTACTACTGCTACTACTACTATAAATACTAATACAACTACTGCTAGTACTACTATAACTACTAACTAATAAAAAGTACTATAAATACTACTATAACTACTAATACAACCACTGCTAGTACTACTATAACTATTAACTGCTATAAATACATATTAATATGAAAACTACTATAATTACTACTACCACTGGTGCTACTACTACTATAACTACTAATACAACCACTGCTAGTACTGCTATAACTACTAACTACTACAAAAAAAATATTAATATGAAAACTGCTATAAAATAAATAAATAAATGCTACTTCTACTACTACAGTAGTCATAGAAAGGGTGTTTGTACCTTTAAACTACTAATATGACTGCTTGTACTACTATAATTATAAAGTACTATAAATACTACTATAACTACTAATACAACGACTGCTAGTACTACTATAACTATAAAGTACTGTAAATACTACTACTACTGGTAGTACTACTATAAATACTAATACAACTACTACTAGTACTACTATACCTACTAACTATTATAAATACTACTATAACTACTAATACAATGACTGCTAGTACTACTATAACTACTAACTGCTATAAATACATATTAATATGAAAACTACTATAATTACTACTACCACTGGTGCTACTACTACTATAACTACTAATACAACTACTGCTAGTACTACTATAACTACTAACTACTATAAAGTACTATAAATACTACTATAACTACTAATACAACCACTGCTAGTACTACTATAACTACTATAAATACATATTAATATGAAAACTACTATAATTACTACTACCACTGGTGCTACTTCTACTATAACTACTAATACAACCACTGCTACTATACAACCAGGGGCCGTATTCACAAAGCATTTTATCTTACCGCTAGGAGTGCTCCTAACTCGCGCTAAAACATTTTACGTAGGAGTTTTTTCTTAAAAGTTATTCACAAAGCCGCTGAGACCTACTCATACTAAGGATAAATCACTAAGAGTGAGCTAAGAGTGACGCGCCGTTGCTATGGATTACGTCGATTCTCGTGCACGAGTTTGGAAGCGGTCAGTCCGGTGATTGGTTGTTCAGAGCAGGCGGTCTCTGTGAAAACGAGCCCACCGAATCGCCGAAGAACAAGGAAATAGCCTCGGCTAGACATTCCTATCAAATAGTTATGGACAGTGCAGTTAGCAGAATACACGCACGATGACAAGTTTGTGCAGACCACGATAATGACGTTGTAGCCTATATGCACGTTAAAGAGAGAGAAAAAGCAAACAATAAAAATAGGCTACGTAAATTGCATTAATTCAAGGAGGCAATTAAAAGCAGCAAACTATTATCCAATGAGCATATCTCCACTATTCAACACTTTAAATAACAGCCCATACCGGTTGTGGATATTGACGCATACAGTGATCACTGTGATCATCCTCTCTCCACAAGATTTCGTGTATTTCTGTGTGCCCTAACATATAGAGGAAAACAGTAAACAATAATAAATATGGATTCAACAAATAAAAGGCGACAAAGAGCTAATACGATGTGTTTTACGCATAGGACTAAGCGTAATCTGCGTAATCACTTACATGTTATACTTTAACTGCTCCCGGTTGTGGACTGAGATAGGGTGTCAAGACGTCTTGCAGGGATAGCCGCTGTCACCCAGCAAGTGACACCCAACTGGTAGCCTACATGGTGCCTCACGCCTCAGACCGCTCCCCATTAAAATACGCGGATCACGGGTAGACCCTGCAGGCCACTTTGCAACAACATCAAGAATGTTAAAAGTTGCATCAAAAACAATCTGCGTGTTGATGGAATGTACTTTATTTCTATTGACGAACACGTCCTCATCTTTTGATGGCGCAATTATTTGTATGTGCGTCCCGTCAATAGCACCGACCACACCGGCATACCTGCATGCCATGAAGTTGGCTTTGATCCTGTGTAGTTGTTGATGGAAACCGGATAAACTGTTGGATGATATTAATGGTATTATTTCAGCCTTAACCAACTTTGAACTGAGCTCTGTCAGCTCTTCTAGCCTGTATGTAAATATATGATCATTGTGGAATCGTGTGTGTGTGTGCGTGTGTGTATATATTTATATATTTATATATATATATATATATATATATATATATATATATATATATATATATATATGTGTGTGTGTGTGTGTGTGTGTGTCTGTATGTATTTTTTATTCTATTTTTATTATTTTATTATTATTGTGTTGTGTTGGTGTTATGGACCTTTCATGAGATGTGTCCTTAATAAAGTTTGAATTTAATTGAATTGATATGTGGTCTACAGAGCGCGTTGATGGTTCGGTTTATGGCTGACTGATGGTTGCGATATTCCTAAATCGTCGGCATTGCAAAGTTGCATTTTCCCTGTTGCTAAATATCGTGCTGCCAAACATTTTATTTCCTAATCGAGTTATTCCTGTTAGTCGGGGATGTTATTGCATCCCGCACTAATTGCACAACAAGTTTTATACCCTCACGATTTAGCCTATATCTCTTGATCAATTCAGTCTTCCATTGTCTCCAAAACATTTCGTCTCGCAGTCATTTTCCGATTCTTTGTGAATAGGTCTTAGTGAGTTAGGAGTCCTCTCGAGGACTTTTAGGCTCTCCTAGACTTAGGTGTTACTTTTAGGCCTAAAATACTTTGTGAATTGCTCTTAGTGAAAAAAATTAGGAGTCCTAAATTTAAGACTGACACGCCCATTATTTTTAGGAGTTTCTCCTAAATTCGCCAGTTAGGAGCTACTTTTAGCGCTAAGATCCTTTGTGAATACGGCCCCAGTACTGTAAATACTACTACTACTGGTAGTACTACTATAAATACTAATACAACTACTACTAATACTACTATACCTACTAACTATTATAAATACTACTATAACTACTAATTCAACCACTGCTAGTACTACTATAACTACTAAGTATTATAAATACTACTATAACTACTAATAAAACTACTGCAAGTACTACTATAACTACTAACTACTATAAAGTACTATAAATACTACTATAACTACTAATACAACCACTGCTAGTACTACTATAACTATTAACTACTATAAATAAATCTTAATATGAAAACTACTATAAATAGTACTACTACTGCTAGTACTACTATAACTACTAATACAACTTCTGATAGTACTACTATAACTACTAACTACTATAAATAAATATTAATATGAAAACTACTATAGAATAAATGAATACATGCTACTTCTACTACTACAGTAGTCATAGAAACGGGGTACACGGCAACGCTCAGAGACCCATTACTCCAGTGGGGGGAGGGGGGGCTGCGCGTGCGTATTGATTGCAACTGCCACTTTGTCCCTCACTCTGCTTCTCTCCAAACTGCCACTATTCTCTATGAGGAAAGCAGGGCTGGCTTCAAACGCTCTATCTCAAAAAGTATAAGTATGTCACAGCTTAGATATTTACACTGTAGGAATCGGGGGAACCAGGCGAACAGTTTGATATATAATATGTCTGTGTAGCTTACAAATTCTAGGAGTATCGACAAGTTAGAAAACTGGTATGAATTTGAAATGACCAGCTGCGACTTAGAGTGGAGCGCCAATGTGTGTGTATTGGAAGAGTGAGTGTCAAACAAACATTAATAATTCAAAAACTAGAAATGGTATCGCTTAGATATTTGAATGTGAGTGACAGCGTGAAAATACGAATCTTTTGATGTATAATATGTGAAAGTACTGTGAAAATTGTAGAAGTAGCGGCAGTTTGCAAAATGTGTGGATATTTTCAAATCACCAACTGCCATCACTCTAACAACTGAACATTCCACCATTCATTTCAATGGGACAAAAACTATCAATAAAACTTAAAAATCTTAAAAACTATAAAAAATTTGAAAAGACCCGCTCAATTCCTAAAGTAGCTGAATGTTTTAAAGTTTGAATGAAGTTTCTAACACAAAGAATGACGAAGTAGTTAAGGGCCAAAGTTTTGAGAGGAACATATAATAATAATAAAGAAAGAAATAGTGGGAATAACAATAGTGTGCTAGCTATAAAGCTAGCCCACTAACAATAGTGTGCTAGCTATAAAGCTATCCCACTAATAAAGAAAGAAAGAAATAGTGGGAATAACAATAGTGTGCTAGCTATAAAGCCCACTAATAATAATAAAGAAAGAAATAGTGGGAATAACAATAGTGTGCTAGATATAAAGCTAGCCCACTAACTAGTAGTCGTACCACCAGTGTTGTGCTAGTTACTGAAAAATAGTAACTAGTTACAGTTACTAGTTACTTTGTAAAAAAGTAACTCAGTTAGTAACTCAGTTACTTAAACCAAAAAGTAATGCGTTACTGAGAAAGTAACTTTTTAGTTACTGTACAACGTTCTTAAATAAAAGTTGATTGAGTTCCCCTCTCACCGTCATTTCAGTAATGTACTGATGCTGAATAATACAAACTGTTGATTAACACAACCGTTTCAATTAATTTGCATCCACATCA
Organism: Merluccius polli; assembly: GCA_030340625.1. Taxonomy (NCBI): domain Eukaryota; kingdom Metazoa; phylum Chordata; class Actinopteri; order Gadiformes; family Merlucciidae; genus Merluccius; species Merluccius polli. Next base: position 254,748 of record JAOPHQ010005132.1, read on the forward strand.
CTGAATCTAATCATCCAAGCAATATGATCCATTGTGCACCAACACAAACCTTAACACAAACACCAAAGTATTGCACCAAAGGGGGGGCGCCTCGGACCTACGGCCGACGGGGGGGGGGGGGGGGGGGGGGGGGGGAGACGCGCACGACACACCTCGGACCTACAGCCGGGGGGGGAGGCGGGGTGCGCGCAATAGTAAACACACCGCAGACCTACGACCGGCGGGGGGACACACCACGGACCTATGACCGGCGGGCGGGGTTGTCTCAAAAAGGAGGACAAATACGCGTCAGGGCATTGAAAAACCGAACAGTCCGGCCTAAAGCCGGACTGTTAAACTTTATTGATTGGGAACTATCTGTGGATACCTAGGGATTATAATAATAATAATAATTATTATTATTATTATTATTATTATTATTGTTATTGTTATTATTCTGGGATGCCAATGCCCATACCTCAGCCGCAGATAATAATAATAATAATAATAATAATAATAACAATAATAAATCACATTTATATAGCGCTTTCTGTGGTACTCAAAGTCGCTTTACATATTGCCCTATCAAAACTATGCGAACAGATCTTTATTAATTCATACTAGGATTAAAAACAAAACAGAGGTTAAAACATGAAGAATAAGGTGGGAGTTAGGGAAGGCTAGTGTAAAAAGGTGTGTTTTGAGTGCAGATTTGAAAGAAGAGAGGGTTGGGGAGACTTTGATGTGGGAGGGGAGTGAATAGTGTGACATGCTGGCTCTATGCATGAAACATGAAATGGGGGAGACAACGCCGCTTTACAATAATAATAAAGAAGTTATTAAAGTAATAAGATAATTTTAACAGAGAATTAAATAGGATAAAGATAAAGAAGTGTGGTGTAAGTCAGTTTATGGGTAACAAAACAAAGGACAAGAAAGCCAAAACGCCGGGAGGAGGGAGCAGCCCCGACTGTTGTAAATGCAGGGCTTTTATCCTGCTGCCAATCAGGCCCACCTGGGGTCCGTTTCACAAAGCAGGTTCAACAACCTCTGAGTCTAATCCTAAACGCTGAGTTGATCTACTCTGAAATAGAAAACTCTGTTGTGGAACTTTCGGTTCCAGAAGTTTGATTTGAGTTAATTTGATCAACTCAGGAGTTCCACCTAGGGTTAAGCGCGTGCACCACAACTATAAAAAGCCAGCATCAATGGAGCCCCGATTCAACGAGTCACCATGGCAACGGGGAAGAGGAGGTCTATGTTTTTCACCAACCTCGAATTGGAAATCCTAATGTGCTCATATGGCGAGTTTCAACACGTTTTTAGAAAGAAGTGCAACACTGCTGCGTGAGTTTAAATGTAGTCATTTGCAATCACAATAATATTACAGGGGAAAACTGCTTGAATGGTAACTATTCATTTATTTGATTTAGGTGCAATCCCGCGGGGGAGAAGCGCACTTGGCAGCAGCTTAAGATGACATATAAAAACATTGTTCAAACAGATAAGACCTCGGCATGATCATTTTGATCATGTTTTACACTGTAAAGTAAATATTAAGTGGCTATTTGACTGTATACAGTTGCCTTGCTCAAGTGCTCTGCATCTCCGACATTGTACAAAAAACATCCATTTGCAAAGAAACGCAGTGCAACACACAATATCTAGCTGGGATGTGTTGCAAATGTAAGGACGGATTAGGTTGTGTATGTAAATGATGGACTGTGACGTGAAACGGTACCGCTGAAAAAGATAATTGTCTGGAAATGATAATTGTCTGGAAAGGCTACATCTATGCGCGGTCTGATAACCCTCTCCCGACGAATATTTAATTCTCTGCGCAGTAATGCTGCACCGTCATCCACGGGATCGTTGTCAAAAGCAGTGCTCGAAGTGGGCCGGTACTCACCGGTACGCAGTACCGGCACTTCTACATTTTACCCTTTAGCGTACCGGCACTTTTTCTTGCGTACCGGCACTTGTCACAGGCTGCCGGTACTGTACTTTGCCCTAACCAGGGGCGGATCTACCGGAGTGGCGCCCCCCCCGTCGGTCGTAGGTCCGCGGTGGGTTACGATCGCGCCCCCCCCCCCGGTCGGTCGTAGGTCCGCGGTGGGTTACGATCGCGCCCCCCCCCCCCCCCCCCCCGTCGGTCGTAGGTCCGGGGTGGGTTAATATCGCGCGCACCCCCCCACCCCCCGTCGCTTATATGTGAATAAGGGAGTACCGGCACATATTTTTTTCCACTTCGAGCGCTGGTCAAAAGGACATGCCATGTTCGTGAAAAAAGTCGCCTCCTACTGTGCCTAATGGACTTCTGAAATAGCCTACTGACTCTGATTTTTTAAATGATTTTTGACAGACAGCTACGCCAAAACTCGCCTGCTGACTGAATGAATGAGGAAATCAAATGGCGTGTGTGGCTGAAAGAGGGCGGAGACAGATTGAACCTCGATGTTCCAGGTTAGTTTCATAGAGTCTGTTACTACGGTAACTGACCGAGAGCGTAAGTTACCCTCTCTGTGAAACAGGCTAGAGTTACCCCTCTTTCTCTGGTTTGAGTTACCTCCCTTTGTGAAACGGAAAACTGAAACGGACCCCTGAGCTGCATCACCTATTAAAGGGAGAGAGAGAGCACAGGCAAACCAAACAGCAAGGGCGGAGTCAAAGACTCACCAGGGTTGTCACAATAGGGGATTATCACGCTTCTGTGTTTCATGCTTCTGTCTTTGTCGAGATAGTGTATGTCCATTTCCGGCGCAGTTCAACAATGGCTGAAATGAAGTCTAGATGTCACTGCTCTGTTCCACTTTGTCAATCCAACAAACAACGCCAACCCTACTTAAGTTTTCATGGATTCCCGACTGAAGTGAGTCTAAGGAAGAAGTGGATCAAAGCGGTTCGCCGGGATGAAGGGCCGAACTTTAAAATAAAACAAGGTAGCACGTTTGTTTGTAGCCGGCACTTCGAGGAATCAGACTACACTACAGGTAGTGCTAGCAGGCTAGCGTTAGCTGACGTGTCTAACATTAAGCGTCTGAAAACACACATCAAGCGTCTGAAAATCGGGTCTGTACCCTCCCGTTTCCAGTGGAACAACTCGGGACTGCCAAGAAGTGAGTCCGCTTATGAAAGAGCATCAACTCGCTTAAGCCATGATGTTCACCCAGCCCTTCCTCTGGAGCAGCCCCTGCCATGTGAACAAGAGGTGATGGAGGATATCGCAGGTGGTGATGACAGAACATGATTACAGCTCCTAAACCAGGTATGTCAGTGTTTGTCAGTGTTCTGAAATGTTGGCCTACCTCCTCATGATGACCTACCAGCAGTGGTGCAGATTTGATGTCAGGATTGGGGGGGACAAAACATTATTTTATTTTTTTTGCCCGTATGCAACTCATACCATGCCGCCATATCATTCAAAAAGTACTGCATAGGGAATCATTTATTGTGCTTACCTTTCTTGTGTATTTGTCCTAAACAGCCAACAGCGCGTATCACTGCTTACTTAACTGTTATATTAGTAAATCATCATTTAAAGGGTCTCATGTAATGTCTACTCATGTTCTTATCTTTCGCCTCCAACCCTCCCAGATCCCTAATTCTTCTCACCATCTTCCAGTGTATGGGACTACTTTATGCATGACTAACTGATATGGATGAATATCAAAATATGAAGCCCTAACCAAGTTGTGTAAACTAACTGATCATGTTTTTACAATGCCAGCTATGCTGGTAAACAGGGTAATTTAGGGTATTTTTATTAGGGGGGACAATTCATGTTTTTCAGAAATTGGGGGGGACATGTCCCCCCTGCCCCCCCCCCCCGGGATCTGCACCCATGCCTACCAGTACCCCATACTGTGCTTAAACCATAGGTAGCACATCCTGTCAGGTAAGAAATGTCTATCAGGATGTTCTACCCAATATAATGAGTAGTAGGGCATTCTGATAGACATTTCCTACCTGCAGGATGTGCTACCTATGGTTTAAGCACAGAATGGGCTATTAGTAGGTCATACTGAGGAGGTTGGTCAACCTTTCAGAACTCCGGCACAATATGTTCAGTCTTATTGATGTCCCAGCATTTGACCAATACCACAATGTGAAAAGCTTCATCACAAGTACAAACATTGCATTTTATATCTTACTTGATTAAATGTAAAGGTGAATATTGAGCTATAAAAAGCAATTTCTTTAGAGGTCCAAACTACTTCCAAAATGCAAGTCACAGCCAAAATCTGGGTCAGATGTTTTAATTTTTTTCTCATCTCATACAGGTGCACTGGATGCTGCTTTTGCACGCATACAGCAATTGGAAGATGACATCAAGGAGCTGACAACAGCTGTCACAGCTGAAAGTGGATCAAGTGCATTTTCACAGATTTTGTGTCTCAGACAAGGACATCCTTTTTTACACAAGATTCACATCAAGAGATGTTTTTTGTGACTTCTGGGAGGCTATTCAACCATCTGCCTCCATGGTGGTTTATTGGTCGAAAGCTCAGAAAAAGGGACAAACATTTGAACCCATTTCTCCCAGTCCAACGCGTAGAATGCAACTGGTTGATGAGTTTTTTCTCTTCTGCTGCCGAGTTGCTGCAGGCCTGCAAGAGAAGGTGCTGGCTGACATGTTTCAGGTCAGTGTGTCCACTGTCTCCCGTGTTATTATAACGTGGGCCAACTACCTTTACCTGCTCCTTGGCTCCCTTCCTATCTGGATGAGTAAACAGCAAGTCAAGAACACCACGCCAAGCAAATTTGTGCAGTACAGCCCAGATGTTCGGGTAATCATCGACTGCACCGAGGTCCGATGCCAGAATCCATCATCCCTCACTCTCCAGTCAGAGGTTTTCTCATCATACAAAAACACAACAACCTTGCTCGATTTACTGGAGCCAGGAGATGGCTGCATGGCAGACAAGGGTTTCACCATCGAGAAGCTCCTAGCTGACCGTGGGGCAACACTGATTATACCACCCTTCAAGATGACAGGTAGGCATGAAAGGAATGAACATTTCAAATTAAAACTGTGACCATTAAGATATGCATACAAATGTTTAAAATGTACTGAGGCACTCACTGAAATAATAGAAATTAACTTATCTCTAACCACAGCGCAGTTCACTGAAGAGGATGCTCTGAAAAAACAAGCAATCGCCAGACTTCAAATCCTCGTGGAAAGAGCAATACGCAGAGTCAAGGAATACCGCATCTGGGAACACACTCTCCCTCTAACCTTGTCTGGGACAGTCAACCAGCTGTGGACCGTCTGCTGTGTGATGACCAACTTCCAGGGACCACTTGATTTAAAAAGCTACATCCCTGTTGAATAGTGTTTCCTCTGATCACATGCATATATTTCTGTATTGAAAACATTGTATATATTTAATGAGAAATTGAATGAGAAGTCATTCATCAATAATCAATTCTAAAGGTCAGTCCGTCCTGAAAGTATTCAAAATAATGTAGTAAATAATGTACTCAGAAAAAGGGAATTCATTAAATCCTTTTATTTTTCAGTTCCTTTAGTCATTCAGTTCATTTCACTTTCTGCTGAAGATACACATTCATATACAGTATATACCAAAGAAGTACAAGTCTGCCTTTCATCTCTTTTATCATTTCATCATCCCTCCAGACTCTTTCGACTGTGAAGTCTCCCTCAGTGTCTGTTATAAAGTCGCACCAACTCAATCCAGTTACTGCCAATTGACCTTAAACCTACCAGTGGTATTCATGATTCTGCTTCAATTTTTCCTGACCATTCACCATTTTTACATGTCCTGCCTCAGAAATGCTAGAGATGACTGGGCATTTAACTTCAGCAAGCCCAAAACACGGAATGGCACTTGGGTCATATACTCTGGCATCGGGGCAAGCCCCGAGGTGAGGAGCATCGGGATGGATAATAAATCCACAGCGTGAGACATTTACATTGAAATGTTTTGAATATTGTTCCAGCACCTGCGGCTCGCGATCAAGGCCCCTTTTCATTGCGGGAGTTTGGTGTACTCCCTTAAGTATCCGCCCCGCCAGGGTCTGACCAGAAGACAGGCCTTTCACATGGCTAACCTCATAGAACCTACTAGCTGTCTCTCTAGGCTTGCATAAAGCTTGCCATAATAGGCACTCAGACTGCTCACGTGTCTGCTCCTCTCTCTCAGCTGCCATCTCGTGTGTCACAGTTAAGCTGTCCAAATGGAGAAACTGTTGGGAGTTTGGATCAAAGTTTGGAAAAGTAGTGGGAAATGTTGACCCCTCTAAAGGCAGTTTAGGGAATGTTGGTGCATCTGGGTGTTGGACATCATTTCCGCATTTCACCACAGGAGGACAATGGTAGGACAGGGGTGAACCCCACGGCACAGGTCCGAACCTGGAGTCAACCATGGAGAGTTGAGACAAGCCATGTAGCACTGAGGATATTAGTGGTTGCGGCCTGAGGTTTTTCAGTCTTTTCAGAGACAAGACTTGCAGGCCAGGGAGGGATCCTGAAACGTAAAATGAAAAACAGTAAGTGTTAAATTATCCACACATCTCTTGCAGCATGTTTTGGTTTTCAATTCTGATGTCAAGAGTCTTTCTGGAGAATTGCACACTGCAGTGTTATATTTGGTACATAATCTATGTGTATTAAAGTGGCAAGATACAATTATGTATTATACAGCAGGGGCAGCTGATGACGTGGCTGAAAATAGCCTGGAAGTCTATTCAATGCGGTGCAGCTCCGCGCAGCTACAATGTTACCTTTGTCCTTGGTCGGTGCCATGTTTGCAGAGAGCTTGTGCAGGCCATAGGTGGTGGTACAGCTCTCACCTGCAGAACAAGAGACAGAAGAGCAAACCTGGATTGAGGATGTGCTTGTTAACAAAGGTAGACCTCTAGAACCAGTGTCACTCCAATAAACCTGCCCATGTAAACATCATCCCAGACCTCATCCCTCACCTGCAACATGCTGTAATGGGCACTCTGGAACAACAAGGCCACAAGGCAGGCAAGGTTCTTTGCAACCATCTGGTTGCAAAGAACCTTGCCTGCTGTACAGCTGCATGAGGTTTCTTGAAGTTCGGCTGCATCAGCTTGGAAAACAATCTACATTAAAGACACAACACTAATTGTAACCCCGGTTACCAGAACCCTGTAAAATAGGTGACTGTTTTGTGAATGCCATAAGATTTAGGTGATTATTGGAAAAATAATATAATCTGGAAGTAATTAATAGTTACTATTAACAGAAATAATAGGTGAAATAATATCTAAAAACTGGGAAGGTGGATCTGAGGTTGGAGGACCTGAAAATATTTCAGTAAACTTTATTGACGTTACCCACGTCTATCGGAAGAAAAAAAAAACCGCCCTTATGTAGTTGATGAGCTCGTGTCGAGACACGGCACGTCTTTTGCTAACTCAGCAGCAACCGAAGCAGACGTGTGTCGAAGCAGGGAACACAGTAAACGAGTAAGTAAAATATGTGAGCTTGCTAGTGGTAATTTATCATACCTTTTCTAAAAGTCTGATACTGAGTGTAAAGATAATATTCTCCTCAACCAGATTCACTGACCCCCCCCCCCCCCCCCCCCCCCCCCCCCCCCCCCCCCCCAAAAAAAAGACCTGTGGTAGTTACAATCCTGCTGCCAATTGCCGAAGGAAAAGTCTCGGTGAGTGAACTGAGATGCTAATATGTCAATAACAGCTTGCTGTGGTAGTAATGTGAAGCTAATAAACTGTTAAACATGGGTGAATTAATATGAAAACGTAATGTTAACGTATAAAAACTGGCGGTGGCTGGCGTTAGCCGCGCTAGCATGCAACCGTTAGCATTAGTCGTGCTAGCCGCGATGGCACTGGACCTCTTTATTAGTACATGTTAATGGTAGTTCGGTTGTTACAGGCCTGTGAACTACTAATGTTAAGCTACTAGCTGTTATGGATTGTGTTGAAAGGTTTAATGTGTGTTTCTGAGTGTTGAGCTAAGGCTGTTTATTAGCCATACTATGATGGAAAATTACCTGTTACTAGGTCAAGCTAAACTTATGCAATACATGTGTGTAATTGTCATAGAGATTGCATTCTGAAGCTAAACTTATGCAATACATGTGTGTAATTGTCATAGAGATTGCATTATTAGTTTTGAATGAAACATGACATTATAAACTGTTTAAGTAGCATTGATAATTTTATTATATTAACGGGTTACGGTTGAATTTTACAAGGTAGTTATTTGTATAGAAAAGGCAACAACAACGATGCTGTAGTGATCTTAAGTGGGAAAAGAATATATTTGAATTGTGTAATAACAGTTTTCCTGGTTTTGTGGATACAAGGCCAGGTCTTCTTCGTCTTCTTCGTCTTCGCCTTCTTCTTCCGACAAGAGTGTGATCCCACCAGCACCTTGAGTCTTCAGTCCAGCTTGCTTCCGGGGAGAGAAGCGCAGTTGGTCCTGGAGTGGCGAGCTAAACCTGTGAGACGAATCAACAGAAAGGGAGAGATGCTTGAATTACTGAAGCTCAATAAAGAGTGGTAGGACAATCGCATTCAATTGCCCCACAGTGAGTGAGAAGACACTGATGCACTGCTCTTAAATGATCAGTGGATACAACACAGTCTGAGTTGAACTGATAGCCATGGATGGACTTACACAGTAACTAATTGAACGGAATTATTTGATTCACTGCCTTATTGACACTACATCATACAGTTGCATTGTTGAACTGAACGTGTTATTGTGGGGGATATCCAGTTCCATAAAGGGAGCTGAGTGGTAGTTTTGAGTTGAGGTCAACAAGAAAAATTAAAGGATGCACCTGTTGAAATAGAGGCACTATAAATAAGATGTATACAAAACAGGAATAAATAACTTAACAAGTGCCTGATTTAATAGTGAACTAAAATAACATTTCAACTAAAAAAACACCTAAATGCAAATAAAGTAGTTACACTTACCTGATGGGTGCATTCCTGGTTTAACCTGAAAGGGAAAAAAAAACAAGTGTTAAAAGGAAAGAGTTTTTCTTTGATTTATGGTATATCATTATGCTTATTCTACTGTGAACATTGTTCTAAGCCAAAAGGATACAAATTTGAAAAAAGAAAATAATTGAAAGATGAGGAAATAAATAATCTATTTTTACCTTTCAAACGCAACTGCTGTCTGTGTCTTGTGTCACCTTTGCTGTCCGGTACCCATTTCTCCCGAGCGACCTAGAACTTCTGAGACCCTGGTCCACATTGAGTGTTTGTTGTACTCTAATTTGTAGTATAGTGAGGTAGTGTATGAATTCATTCTGGTTGTTACATAATACTTTAAGTTGATAAAGTTAAACTAAAATGAAAATCTTGTTGCAAATGATACATAAATGTAAGGAAGAGCATTGCAATTAACCAAAAATCCTAGGAAATCTGCAATTGCAGTAGAATAGTTAACCCCTTACACCATTAACATGTTGGATTCAACAAACAGGATAGAAAGAATTTAAATGCTAAGTTACATTATCATGATATTGATATTTGCATACTGTACATATGTCACAAAGGTATAGCAATTTATAGCACATGGCTGTTGACTGACTTGATGTAAACAGGCAACAGTGGAAGGGGTTGAACTTCTTGCCATTATGCCTTAGCTTCCTAAAATAACCTTCAAACCACGGACGTAATTTACGGGGGGGACACGGGGGACATGTCCCCCGCACTTTTTCAAAAGGCCGTTTTAGTCCCCCGCACTTTTTACCGTCCAAAAACAATGTTACGCTATAGTGAACAGAGACGGGTCAAGCACTAGGACCAAGCGGAAAACTGCCGCTCAAGCTGATAGTTCGCTAGCAGAGCCCTGGAAGACTTGTCTTAAAGAGACAGGCGTCATTTTAATAGGCTCATACAATATTAATATCTGAACTTGCACCTATTATTTCAAGAATCATGAAAGGCTTTCAGCAAATATTAAGGTGCTATTAATTACATATTAATAAGACAAATCTACCACATAATAAGTTAAACTACACAAAATGAGACAGGCCTATAGACAATTCTAGTATTGGCTGTATCAGATTGTGATGCCAGCTGAACTAACACACCTAATGAAACATAAAAATCAAATGTTTTACCCATTCAAAATATTAAATGACTTACTAATTAATTATCAGAATTAATCAGAATATGTGCTTCAACTAGCTCTCTCTATTTTGACCATACATGTGTTTGTATCCCTGTTAATATAGCCATAACACAACACTTGTACTTGTACTTTCAGTACTATGTACAGAGTAGTACATTTTAAAATACTTCTACTTGCAATACTTAAATACAAAACATTTTGAATACTTTAGTACTTCCACTTAAGTATGGTTTTTAAAGAACACTTCTACTTCTACTCAAGTCACTTTTTTGATATAGTACTTGTACTTCTACTCAAGTCTTGGTCTCCAGTACTTTATACATCTCTGTGTGTATTACACCAGAACATAATAGTAGTCAGTAATTGCAGACCATGCTCCAAGGAAAATCAATGAAAGAGGGAGATCATTTTGAATCTGAAAACATGGTAAAATGCACCAGAATGCGGGAAATTGCAACTACTTCTTTCAAATTTTTCTGGGGGACGACCCCCAGACCCCCCATTTAAATATGTCCCCCCCACTCTCAAAATGCTAATTACGCCCTTGCTTCAAACAGTGGGGCTGATCTCGCTTCTTCATCGACCTGTAACACCTAGACCTGACAGCACCCTCCCTGTCAATGATGTTGGACACTGGTGGACAAAACAATAATTAATGCATATACTGTGGATTGTTCATTCTAGCAAAAGGGACACTCGTATGCTGGCGTTAGCTAGTTGACACTGACGTTCTTCTTATCAGAATACAAATGAAATGGGTGAATTGACTCAGCCTCATTTAAAGGTGAATAATCTTACTTTAGTTAGGGTTTAAGTTTGGTTAAACACCTTATAACCATACAAACATCTGAGCTGACGCCAAACTGACGTTAGCATAGGGCTGCACGATTATGGCCAAAATGATAATCACGATTATTTTGATCAATATTGTAATCACGATTATTAATCACGATTATTCATTATGTTCGGTAAAACATGTCTTTTTATTGCACTTTCTTTTTTAAGAAACATTATGTGGACAAATCTTCACATTGAAACTTAAAATAATCATAAATCATAAATAATAAAATAAAATTTACCCAAGATAAAGGGCAAAAATTAAATATGCCATTGCAAAGTGCAATCATAAAGTGCAAACAAATGAAAAAAATGAAGCCTATGCAGAAAAGGCACATACTACAAGGAACAGGAACATACTACTGTAGTACAGGCCTACAGATTTTTGGCCAGAAACACCAGCCTGTCAACACTTTCTGGTTTCAGAGACGACCGAAGGCAGGTCACTATGTTTCCCCCAGTGCTGAAGACCCTCTCGGAAGGGGCACTTGTTGCAGGTATGCTCAAATATTTTTTGGCCAGCTTTGACAGTCGGGGGTAGACTCGCTGATGTTCCCTCCACCAGTCCAGTGGGTTCTCCTCACTATCAAGGTCAGCACACTGCAGGTAGGACTGAAGCTCAGAGGCTACAGCTTGGTGAGGAGGATGAGCTGGGCTGGCTCTCTCAGTGACCTTGAAGAAGCTCCCCAAGGTCTTCTTTTTCTTGGATGTGCTGGGTGTATCCTCTGCCCTGTCTGCAGTCCCACCATCACTTGGGCCCTGCTCCTTGAAAAGTGCATGGTAAATAAAATATGAATAACAAATTCAAATGAAATTGACATCCACATTCAGAATGTAGATTACAGCACATTAATTACTTTTTAGCACATTTCAATCCACTTAGTTTCTTGAATTTATAATAAATAGTGTATTTATGTATCTACAATTATTACTTACCATGCTCACAGATGCAGCCATCTCAGACACAAGTCTGGCTTGGATTGGTTCTACCCTGTCCTCACTTGCGTATCGCAGCTTGAAACGGGGATCCAGAGCAGAAGCCATGTCGAGCAGCTCTTGTGTCTCGGGATCCTTGTATTTCTCCTCCAGGTAAGTTAGGATTTTTTTCCTGATGGTGTTTGTGAGCTCTGAAACATCATCGTTCACTTTGAGGATGGAGGAACTGAAGAGATGGAGGACTGGCTTCACAAAGGAAACACTGACATACTTCTCACTGGACAGTGCATCTGTAAACTCAGTCAAAGGGTGGAGGGATTTGTGGATGGCTTCGAGGATCTCAGTGTCCTGCCATGATGGGATGAGATGTCTGGCCTTTCTGTCAGAAGACAAGACTTGAGAGATGGCCCTCTGCTGCTCCAGGACTCTTTCTATCATTGCCTGTCTTGACCCCCACCATGTGGGGCATTCTGTCTTCAGCCCATGTTCTGGAAGCTTCAGCTCCTTTTGAGCCCGTGCTAGCTCCTTTTTACGCCTCCAGCTGTAGGAGAAACTGCTCACAAGTTTTTTGCAGATCCCTACTGCACGGTCAATCCGAGGATCTTTCATTGCATTCTCTGTAAAAGAAAATGAGATTCATAATTAAAACAAAACGAAACCTTGCATACATTTTCCTTTTAAATCTTTTATTTTCATGTGTTGTTTTAAGATTGGATTGAATTGAATTGAACTTTATTGATCCCAGAGGAGGGAAATTAGTTTGTCCCAACATCACATGAAATAAAAGGCTAAAAACTGTACATAAATAGATACAAATCACCTTAACACACACAGTAAAATTTTGGTCAGTTAAGATACAGATGTTTTATTTCAATCACTTGTTTATTTATTTATATATTTGTCTGTTATTTTATCTGGTCATTTGTAAAGCAATTTAAATATAAATAAAATGCCTACACATTTGATGACCAAACTCCATCATATTAGCACAGTACCATTCAATTATGTGTACTTTTAAATTGTCGTTTTTATTCCTACTCACCAATTGCTAAATGGAGCCTATGGCCAAAGCACTGGAGCCTCATCCATTTATTTAGAGAAGCTGCCTTGACGACGTTAGATCCATTATCTGTGGTGATGCAGACTTGTCTCTCCTCTGGCAGGCTCCATGAGGCCAGTGCTTCCCGCAGTCCCTGGGCTATAGCTTCTCCTGTGTGATCTTGTGGGAAAAATGACGTCTGCAAGCACCGACTCTTCATTGTAAAATCATCGTCAATATAGTGAATTGTCAGGGACAGGTACGGCTCCATTGTTCTGCTGGACCATAGGTCAGTCGTAGTTGCAAAATACTCGACGGCTGTTATTTCCCTCTCTATTTCCCCCCGACGTTTTTCATACAGTGCAGGTAATGCCACTTTGGAAAAATAATTGCGCGAGGGGATCACATACTTCTTGTCCAGTGTTTTGACCATGCTTTTGAAGCCTTCGTTGTTAACTGTGTTTATTGGACACATGTCTTTGGCCAAATAAAACGTTATGGCATCCGTTATTTCTGCATGTCTTTGAGAGGTGGAGGGATACGGCGTCGCCCGGTGCAGGGTTGCCGTTATTGTTGCCTGGGCTGGCGCTGAACACTGACGGGGATTTTGTGGGCCAGCGTTAGCTTTAGCCTTCATGCATTCATCATATTTGGGTTTGTGGTGTTTTTTCAGGTGGTTGAACAAGTTTGTTGTATTGCCCTGTGGCGCAGACACAACTCTGCGGCACTCTTTGCACAGGACCGCCTTCTGGTCAGCGTCACTTTCCGCGAAACCAAAAAAAACCCACACAATGGAAGTGGAGCCCGAGGCACAAGCTGCTCCTCACCTCCAGATAGTGCTCCCGACATCGCGTCTCACACTCTCATGCGTCTCACACCCGCTCTCACACTGTTATATCATTTGAGGCTGCCGCTGCTGCAGGGTTCGCTCGCTTGCAGTTTAGGCAGCTTAATGAAGCCCTAACCTTTCGGTCGCCCCCTGGTGGTCGGCTGACTATTGGGTTGAGAAAATGCTTGATTTGATATGCAACAGAGCCCTCTTTTTAAATGTTAAAATCGCCGACGATCATCTTAATTTAATCGTGGCAGCCAAAATCGTGATCGTGATTAAAATTCGATTAATTGTGCAGCCCTACGTTAGCATAAGCCGACCTACCCCCCCCCCGTTGGGCCTCTGGAGAAAAGTATCGGTATCGGAATCGATATCGGCGATACTGGCCCGTATTTACTTGGTATCGGATCGATACCAAAATATGCAGTATCGCACACCACTATTGGGTACGCCAGAGTGATGAGTGATTCACCGGATGTGGCAGTGCACCAGGATCACTGAAAGCGGAAGTACTACGTATCAGCGTGATAATCCCTTATTCCAAAGGGTGGGGGCAGCAACTGAGGTACACATGGCTAACTTTTTTTTAATTTGCCGACCTGTTGATCCCCGATCAACAGGTCCCCAAAAAGGTTTGGTACCATTTCGCACATAGGGGGCGCTATAACTCGTGGTCAAAGTCAAACACTCGCCCCCCCGATTGACGAATATTCCTGAAACTTGGTATATAGGCCTTATTTTGCATGATGAACAAGGTTCTAATAGATAAAAGCCTCTTGGACCCATTAAGTCCATCTAGATAGACTTTGCTGTACAGTGAAATATTTTGAAAGATTTCAAAAATCTAACTACTGGCCACAATTTCACCAAATTCGGTACACATAATCTATTGACACGTCTGATGTAGGCTTGTAGGTATTGTTGGTATCGAAATATTACAAAATAGCCGAGTTATGCACAAATCAAAAAATGTCATTTTTATATCACTCATAAATCTGCTTGACGCTTGAACCTTGACAGCAACATAGAATACATCCCCCTGAACCTGTGTAACAAATTTGGTGTATTTTCATAAATAAATGACATCACAGTGTCCATTTTATGAAATGGACCACAGCCATACTCTGTCGCCTGTCTATTAAGGGAGCTCCGAAGGGGGGAGGGGAGTAAATCACGTGTGTGTGTGTGTGTGTGTGTGGTGCTGTGTTTTTGATCATGGGTGTGTGTGTGTGTGTGTGTTTCAAATAGCTTGGGGACGCTTCTGTCATCGCCCCCGCCAGCCGCCGGAAAAGAGAGCGGTCGCTGTGCTCAGCGGTGCGTGTGTGTGGACTGTGAATACCTTTTGTGACTGCCATTAGTCCTAGTTGTTAGTTTTATTATTCTTCCGCCAAAAACACCTGCTCAGCCAAAACCGCCCAGTCCCTAAGGATCCTAGCTTTTTAGACTTGGGTGCACATCCTTTGGTACATACCATCTGCTGACCAATATTTTTCATTTGGTTATGAAGGAAGTCTGCAGAGTAAAAAACAAAGGCACTAGGAGCCAATGAAAACGGAAAGGGTGTGGTTTAAACACGCATTTATACATAATCGCTTATATCAACATCAAGATGGACTGATTACTTAATCAGTCCAAAGTTCATCCAGATCTGCCAATAGGGGGGCGCTACAGCGATTGATTGAAAACCAGAACTTTAAACAAGCATAACTCCTGACCGCGTTGACTTACAGTCATGAAATTTGTATGCGTATCACCAGACAGAAGCTGAGGTTATTCCATCGTTATCAACCCTATAAAAACAAAGAGGGTCATAATGGTCTGCATTAGGCTTGGCCCACAAATTTTTGTTTATTATTATTTATTATTATTATTTATTTATTTTGAATTTTATTTGCAGTTATAATCTCTCTCTCTCTCTCTCTCTCTCGCTCTCTCTCTCGCTCTCTCTCTCTCTACACACACACTGGATGTATGTTCCCTTTTTAATTTGGAAATGAAATGTCACTGATCCATTGTATTGGATGCATAACGTGATGGAAAATATATTACCGTCACTGTGCCGACACTGGATATAGGATCGGTAATTATTTTTATTTGATTTCATGAACTTTTGTCTTGGTGAACTTTTGGTGCTGTCTGGCCAAGGAATATTTGAAAATGAATGTTGTTAAAGCGATTACTGTTTGGCTGAATGTGCCCATTTATTAGATTGCATTATGCATTATAGGCTATCAGTGCTAATTAAATGTTGACTGCCTGGTGCCTCCCCTGCCTAACTCTCACCATACATTTCTAATTTCCACATTAGGGCACAGCCTTATGTTGCTCAAAAAACTCCAGCCAATCACAGGGACGCCGTAGCTTTCTTCGCTCTTGCCGAATCCAATTGCAAGTTAATCTTTTAATATCGTTATTCAGTCTAGCTCAGTGTATCTGTGTGTGTGTGTGTGTGTGTGTGTGTGTGTGTGTGTGTGTGTGTGTGTGTGTGTGTGTGTGTGTGTGTGTGTGTGTGTGTGTGTGTGTGTGTGTGTGTGTGTGCATGCGCATGCATACCGAGAGTGTGCGTTGTCGGTCAAGTTCGACTAAAGTTTGTTGTCAGTGCACCTCTTTTAATGTTTTATCTCTTTTTTTTTTCTTGTCCATCTCTCATTTTTAATCTATTTGTCTTTCTTTCAATTTTCGGTCTTCAAGAATACATTACGGCTGGTGTTTATCCGTATATCTGAGTGTCTTCCAAATGGTAGTCTGAAGATATGCCTTGAACCCATTGCAATTCAGCTCAATCAAGTGCAAAACCATAGCATGGATTTATTGTGTGCAGTCTTGTTGTGCTTTGTCCATTATTGAAATGTAATACTACCTAATGAGTGTTTATTGAACTCTGTCCACTTTCGCTACATGTATTGATCTAGTAGTATCAACATTGGCAATTCTGATCATATTCTGTATATTTTGGAGCAGTGGTTCACAAACCATTTCTGTCAGGCCCCCCTTTGATAATACAGGAGCCTATTGCCCACCACTACATTTTTCATGTAACAACTTCTAGATTTACATATATTTAGTTAGCTGTGCACTAAAATACCAAAAAGTATTTTATGTAAATGATAAAACAAAAGGAAAAACAAAGGAACCCTGCTTCCCTTGTGCTTGTATACTTGTGTGTGCACTTTGTGTACTTTCATCTCAATTGCAACATGAACATTAGCATTTCAAACATGACCCAAATTCAGGGAGCCTGGATACATTGTGTGGGTGGGCACCACCAACACCCACTTCAAAGCGATTCCCCAGAAGAGCTTTACTATTGTAGTTCCATGGTGACCGAGGTCATGGAAGAGAACTGGAGAGGTGAGCGGGTCAGTCACTACATGAAGTCAGAAAATTAAACTTCCTTCAATAGAGCTTCAAAGGGTTGAGAGCACTCTTGGTTTATCTTACTCTACTACGCAGTTAGTGTGGAGCAAGTTCAGATACTTGACTTATTTCAACTTGACTTAGCATATTTTAACTTGACAAACCAACATTACAAAAGTGTGAGGTGCAATGCAACATGTCTATTTTCTCAGACATTTATCAAGCAGTGTTAATGTGTGGGTCTCCATCTTCATCTAATTTTTTGAACCTGCTTAAAGGTCTCATTGCATCGTTTTTTCGTTAATTTTGCAGTGGTCTCTAGTATTAATGAATGCCCTGTGAGCCGGTTTTGGTGAAAAAAAATGCTCTGGTGCGCCTGTTTCAGGCTGTTCTAGTTTGGAGGAGGAGGTGGGCGGGGAAGAACGAGAGGTTTTCGGCTCTTACTCATGAATATTCAAGACATTTAAATTACTTGCCTCTGATTGGCTAAAAGCACTGTCCGTCACAGTGATGTTAGCCAATCAGAGGCGAGTGATCCTAGTGCGTTATCAACCATAGACATCTTATACATATGTTACTATATACATACATTAGATACATTCATGATATAAGATGTCTATGTTATCAACACGACAAATCACCACGACGTCACAACAACAATATACTGTATGTTCTTCCAGGTGGCAAAAGACGAAGCGTTCTCCGATGGCAGAAACCCTCCATATCATTTGACAGGGCAGAGCGATCGAGAAAACAGTACATGGCTTGAATGAATGATTTTCTTCTTGCGGGGCGCTACGTGACGTCTCATTAATTCATACGGGTATGGGAAGTCTCATTAACATATTACAACGGAGTATTAGGGCCACATTAAAAAAAAAAAATCATTAAATTACGAGAATAAAGTCGTAAATATTGAATTAATTACAAGAATAAAGTCGTACATATTGAATTCATTACGGCTACACTATAGGCTACACGTTAAATGTTTATTATACGGTTGTGCTCACTGAGCAAACCCAGGTTTAAGGTAGCCTACAGGTTAACGTGTGTTACATGTTGCTATCTCCGGAACGGAAAATGATAGCGACGTAATACTCTTTTTTTAATGAAACCGAGAGATGCAGAGATTTAGAACTTACAACTTCAGATCAACAACAATGTTTTTAACAATGTAATACTGTTTACAGTAGCTGGCTGGATCACTTCAGTGGAAGCCGCTCTCTTCCTGCTATCTTGACGCCTATTGTTTACAAACATTCTGAAATGCCGTATGCTGTTTTCCTGAGGGCGGTCTCAAGCCAAGGTAGGCGAGGTCATGAATATTCATACACATTCATATGTCAGAGTGTTAGGCTTTTTCTCACTTCCTCGTTTCTTACTTCCTCGTCCATCTATGTTCTTACACTGGCTAATGCATGCAATGGGGGTAGAAGCTAGTCATTTCCCACAGTTGCTTCATTGGTTAGCAATTGCTAGCAGCTGTGCGATGGGAAAAGGGGCAGAAATTATTTTGAACAGACAACCAAAGAGAACAAATTCTCCAAATTCGTCATTTCTGTCTTTTTTAATAGTTGGCTAGGGCAATTTGTCGACAGCTTTGTGGAAAATAGTTTCCTGGTTTAGTGTCGGAAAAGAATGTATCTTCATCAGTGTGATTGTAGTGAACTGAAACTGAAATCACCACAAACTGATAGAAAAACTAAACTGAAATGGAAACACAGGACTTTAAAACTAATTAGAAATACTATACACATTTTTGGCTTTGTTCAATAAGCTTTGCTAATACTGTTTTATAACACAATTTATAATTAAAATGATAGTTGTCAGTATCAGTTAAGTATGATGTAATATCCAGTAATGCACTCCAATGCAATCATAAAAAGTATGAATAAAATAAGATTGTTTTCTTGTTATATTCCAAGACAGACAAGATAGAAAATAATAGCCTGATGTGCGGGTGGAGCCAGGGTGTGAGGTCAGCTATGGAACAGAGCCCCAGGAGAGGGGACATGTGGTTCCTCATACCAGTCATGCTAACTTGTTGTAAGGTGGGTGAGGGGTGGGGTTAGTCTCAATAAGCTAATAACCACAGAGCGTATATTTAGTTGGTTTTCAGTCGGTTTCACCATTTGTAAAACTAAGAAGTGGCTATTAGTTATTCATATTCTTATAAATATTTATGGACTGCATTGGTACAACGCAAAATAATAAAAAAGTTACTGGATACGTTTGAACTTACGTTTGGCAACAAATGACACAAATCAAGTAACACAAATCAAGTTAAAATGAGAAAAAATTCCGAAGCAAATAGAAATAGGAGAATTGCATAATTTCTCGGAAAACTGGGTCAGCTCAAGTTGTTACCAAGAAGTTTCCCTGAAGGCTTCAACCAAAATGACCTCATCACTGTCAAGTGCTTTTGTTTCAGTCATTATTCTTTCTTTTTAGGCTCTCAACGTGGACTCACCAGCCTAGACAAGGGAATAATGGGGAATAGTGTTTTCACATTACACTGTTTATCTGTCCCTTCCAAGACGGTGTGTGTCGCATATGATACTAATGAGCGCTAATTAAAAAAGGGACTTAACCTGACAGCAGAGAAACAGTTCATAAACAGTAATCAAATGGAAAACAATAGCAACCGTGTGTTCTTTAGCTAAATGTAATTTTTTAACTTGTCAAAAAAAAGTAGTGCATTGTAATTTGGAATGCGCAAGATGTCCTAAGTGTCAGACCAAAAAAAAGCTGATTTAATTCAAAATCAATCTGCTGCTGACCCATGAATTATTTAAAGGCATACAGCCATTAGATGCATTGATTTTAGAAGTAAGGAAAATCTGAAAATACACCAATGTAAGATAAGCAATAACCAGGGTCCAAAATGAACGCCTGCCACCAGTCAATGGCCTTTACATTTGACAATTTGTCAGGTCAAATAAATCAGCGTTGAATATTAAAACAATTGCTTGGCAGATTTTTGGCAGGTTAATTTTGGACCCTGGGCAATAATAAGTATCGTAGATAGGTTAGTCTCAATTTAACTACTACTACTACTAATAATAATAATAATAATAAATCACATTTATGTAGCGCTTTCTGTGATACTCAAAGTCGCTTTATATTGCCCTATCAAAATTATGTGAACAGATCTTTATTAATTCATACTAGGGTTAAAAACAAAACGGAGGTTAAAACATGAAGAATAAGGTGGGAGTTGGGTGGGGAAGGCTAGTGTAAAAAGGTGTGTTTTGAGTGCAGATTTGAAAGAAGAGAGGGTTGGGGAGACTTTGATGTGGGAGGGAAGTGAATTCCAAAGGGTGGGGGCAGCAACTGAGAAGGCCCGATCACCCCAAGTCCGGCGCTTAGTCCGGGGGACTTGCAGCAGGTTGGCAGAGATGGACCTGAGGGATTGGGAGGGGGCGTGGTGATGGAGGAGGTCAGCAAGGTAGGGGGGGGGCTAAGTTGTTGAGGGCCTTGTAGGTGGTGAGTAAGATTTTGAAGTTGATTCAGTGTTTAATTGGAAGCCATTGAAGTTCACGGAGAGGAGGCGTGCAGGTGCAGCTGAGTTCTGGACATATTGGAGTTTATTGAGGACTTTGCTGGTGGTGTTGTAGAGAAGACTATTGCAATTGTCGAGCCTGGATGTAATGAAAGCAAGGATGAGTGTCTCAGCAGCGGTAGTTGACAGGTTGGGGCGGAGGCGGGCGATGTTTCGGATGTGGAAAAAGGCGGTTTTGGTAATATGGTTGACATGGGGGAGGAAGGAGAGAGTGGGGTCCAGGATAACTCCAAGGTTACGGATTTTGGTGGAGGGGGTGATGGTGGAGCCGTCAATGTTAAGGGAGAAGTTCTGAGTGGAGTGGGTGAGGGAGTCAGGACTACTAAGTATATATTTGGTATAAATGCAAGCCTCATTTGAACCTTGATTTTGTTTAACCCTTGCATTATATTATAATAATTTTAAACTATTGTGTGATTGATGAGTTTTGTTTGAAGAAGTTACAACATGGCAAGAGTGTCTTCTCAACCACTGCAGATGGAACAAAATGCCAAGTGGCCACAATGCATCAGTAATGATGTATTTACTAATGCAGTTAGCTTTTATTTAAAATGGTCTGAATGAAATTTCGCTCCTAAAAAAAGTATAATTAGGTTTATGTGTTGAATTACAGTTTTTTCATTCTCCACACACTTTTGCACACATTCAACCCCTACAAGTGTACAATAACAGAATTAACAAGTGAGGTTGTAACAGAGATATCGGTGTACGTCACATATACAACTTTAACGTTGTAGAAGATTAGCAATGCAAATGAACTTAGAATTGACGTGTTGAAAGAAAAAAAAAAGTTTTGGTCCTTCTTATTCTGAGTCAAGACTGAAAGCGCAAAGGGCACCAATGGAATGTAATTGAAGTTGAAAAGTTGATTGACGTAACGTCGTCCCAAATTAATGCATTTCCCTAAATTCAAAGACATTTTTATCCTGCAATGGCTGCACCTCATAAATAGGCTGGTCACTAGGGGCCAGGCCATTGCCCCAATAACTTCTGTGTGGGGCCAGGCCATTGCCCCAAGTGACTTATCTTGACGTAATCATTATATAGAGCTCTAGATGATAGATGTTTATGTTTTCAAATGTTTATAACATTGGCAGTGTTGTTGAGGTTCAGGCAGACAGTTCCTTACCCATTACGCCATCAAGCACACCCAATAATATTGTTTAATATATATATACTGTATATATAAAATCTGTATATATTATCTGTATTGTATGTCATTTGACCTTTTCTGCAATACTGACTTCAAATGATGGGCTATGGCCCATGTGCCCAAAAGGAACAGCTTGTTTGTAGTAATAATAATAATAATAATAATAATACAAACAATATTTAACGTTGAGGTGTGTGTGTGTGTGTGCATGCACATGTGTGTGTTCGTGGGCAGGTGTGACTGTTGCATGCAACTACATCCTTACATAGAGCAATATTGCAAACTACTGAGCAGTTTGTATTATCCAAAATCCAGGTGAATGGACAATGATGGAAGTTGAGTAGATTGTGGTGTGCCTCTAAATGCGTTTCGTCATCAAGCCGAGTAACACACAGTCATTCACCGAGAAAACAGCTTAGCAATGTTGCTATAGATAAGTCCAAACCAGAGGGATAATCTGAACATTTCAACTGATTTGGGTTTTTTAACTCTTGAAATGAATGAATAATGTCTGTCCCTAATCCCAGTGCAATTTCACTTACAGTTTCCCTACAGATATTCTAAATGATAAATACAAATAAATAAAATAAAATATAATTACGTCAGTGTGAATACTGTTGCCTCTGCCTACCTGTAATGAAAATGTATTAAAAAAACATACATTGAATCCTCCCAAGGCAAGCACATACACACACACGCATGCACACACACACACACTACTGACATAAAAACAAAACACACAAACACACACACTACTGACATAAAAATAACACACACACACAAAGCTACACACACACCCACACAGCCCTACACACGCACGTTTGCCGAGCCAATTAAATGTGCAGCCTCAGGAGGTCAGTGAGGTCAATATCATCAGTACATTCCTGCCTATTTATCTGCTGCTGCTGCTTTTAATGGTGTTTTATATCGTTCTCTCCAGATGACAGTACACTGTCATTATTGGAGATCATCACCACGCAAGGGGTGGAGTCTGTGCCTGTGTGTGTGTGTGTGTGTGTGTGTGTGTGTGGCGTTTCAATGGAAAAAAAGGTAATGGGAGGCCAAACTAATTATATGGATGGTGAGCGTATCGATCTGATGGGACAAAGCTTTTCTAATCATTGGCTCCATGCTGATGTACTGTATAGTATACCTGTGAGTGCTCTTCTGCCGTCCAGTCAATCTATTTATAGTCAATACCGGGCCGATTTGCTATCACAGAAATCCCATTTTCCTAAACTGCATAGTACAGTATTTAATATGTACACTTTATTCCATAGAAATATGAAATACAAAATCTAGTTTTTAAGGAATTTTCATGTGTTTGGTAATGGTAGAAATACTATATACTAATACATATATCTGGTAAAATTGTGTCTGAACTATACACAGCAGGGGTAATTTATTTTTCGGGGTAATTTTCCTACATACAGTTTGTGTTCATGAGTTGCCTTGCCTTGCCAGTCTACAGCCTGTGACTTTCAAATGATTCCTCCCCCCGTGCTAATTATACCAATGACAAAGCGTTGATTGAGTGTGTGTGTGTGTGTGTGTGTGTGTGTGTGTGTGTGTGCATCACTTCAAGACACTCCAGCTAAATGTGGCTTTAGTCAAAAAGGCTTTTGGGTTGAATGGACCCGTTCTTTTAATTGGTTTGGTTACCTGCAATACATCTCAAAAGGGGCTGTTAGAGGCAAGTATTGTATTTCAATGATGAACTAATATTTAGTTAAAGTTCAACAAAACTGCTTGTGTGTGTGTGTGTGTGTGTGTGTGTGTGTGTGTGCAATTAAACAGTGCACCTATGTACGGGTATGTCTGTTCTCTCTCTGTTCATCGGGCCATTGATGCTGCAAGCCACTCTTTATTGCTCCGATATGGTCACATAAATATATACAGCCACATAAGTTCAGGAGGTGTGGGAGGTAGAGTGCTGTCTGTAGATAGGAGTAGAGATAGGAGGGGTTGTACTTAATCTCTTCATTAAACATAGGTGTGTTTTGGGTGTAACATGCAATAAACCAATCAGAGTGTCATCTCCTATTCCCTTTACATGCCAGGTGCGCTTGCACCTTGGCGGATTGCTATTATGACGGTGGATTTGCCAGGCGGGAAGAAGGAATGATTTTGAGGCAAGGAGACAGACCTGCTCATGCGCGAATTGAAAGTGTGTGTGTATTTTTTAAGAAATACCTTGATGTACACAATTATAATCTTTCACATAGTAATCTTTTTTATTTTTAATGATTTGAATGTTTGTGCAGAGTGTTCGAGCATAGTGCACCCGCCTATAGGCGCATATTACTAATGTGCCCTTAAACTGTGAAACAGTGAAACACCACGCCGTTGACTTTCGACCAGGTTTCTGTTGGTCAATTGCGCAATTGCTTTCAGTTGCCTCAAGATAGCAATACATTTTCAGACCAACACACCCATGGACTCACAGAGGCGAATACTGTCAAATACTGTAGCAGGTCTCTTCCATTCTGATACTAGACTCCCTTGCGCTGCTGTTATAACCCTTCGACAGGCTATCGTCTGTACATAGATGTGCTCTTGAGTGTTTACTTACTGCTTATACTGTATGTGTCTGCTGGTTTCCCATAGCTGGGAAATCTTTTCAAGGCATTACTGGCTTTCCTGTCTCCCATAGCTAGGAATTCTCCAATTTGTCTGGCTTTCCTGTCCCCATAGCTGGGAAATCTTTTCAAGTCATTGCTGGCTTTCCTGTCTCCCATAGCTGGGAATTCTCTTAAGTCATTGCTGGTGTTCTGTCTTGTTCCGCAACTCTGCTTCAGGTTTGTATATATGACGGCTTATGCATTCCACTAGGTGACTCTCACTGCACTGATCAGAGTATTCATTCATTCATAATAATTAAAAAAAAGAATTCTGCTTTGTCAATCCATTAGGTGCCATATCGTCCATCAAGGTAATTACTTCATGGGATCCATTGTCCCCATGAATTATAATTTGATGGTGTCTATTCGCCAAATGTGTTGTCAATAAATGTTGTTTATTTTAAATACTGTCTCTAATGATTGAAATGGAGCTAAAGCAACAGTTCAATCAGGAGACAACAACATTCCCCTTCTATTTCTCATTGCTCTATGTCTGGGTTCTTAATTCCCACGGTGTCATTGCAAGCCCCTCCCCTTCATCTCAACCAATCAGGACCTCATGCATTATATTTAGCGTATATATACACATCTCTCATTCATTTACGATACGATAAACTTTATTGTCCCGTTCAGGGAAATTTGTCTTGGACACTGTAGCTGCGCCATAAATGCCTTAACGGCCACAATGACAAAAACAAACAACAAAAAAACAATACACCTCAATATTAATCCAGCAGCATTGCACATATCCCATAACAGAGCATATATTCCATAACATAACACACATTGCACACATCCCATAACATAACACATATTGCACACATCCCATAACATAACACATATTGCACCCATCCCACAACATAGCACATACATGCACCTCATAAATTCACCATGGTAAGAGCACTATAAGAGTTATTGCACAGACTCGTTAAGAGATTTGATAGAAGTTGGGATAAAATAATTCTTAAAACGGTTGAGTTTACAGCGAGGGACTGTATCGTCTACCTGAGGGTAGGATGTCAAACTCTGAGTGAAGGATGTGGGACGGGTCATTCACTATCCTCAGGGCTTGTCTAAGAACCGTTTGCTCGTACATGGACTGCAGAGTCTGATTGTCGCTTTTCCCAATGACCTTCATGGCCGTGTTTACTAGGCGAGCAAGCTTAGTCTTTAGTTTTGTGGAGAGGTTGCCATACCATGATGACATCCCATATCTGATTAAGCTCTCAAGCACTGCCTGGTAGAATAAAAACATGATATTTTTGTCTACCCCATATACTCTTAGTCTGCGTAGAAAGTACAATCTCTGCTGTAGACGAGAACACAAGTTATCCACATGCACATACCAACTAAAGGTGTCATCTAAATGAACTCCAAGGTATCTGTGAGAGCTGACCTGCTCAATGGGGGAGTCATGTATGACAACAGGGCTATGGTCCCCTACTGATCTAGGGTCCAGGACCAACTCTTTAGTTTTTTTAACATTCAGAGAGAGGTAGTGGGCATCACACCATTGCACAAAGTTTTCTATTTCAGAGAAATAGGCTAAAGTGCTGGAGTCTTTGTGCAGTAGACCGAGGATGGCGGTATTGTCAGAAAACTTAAAAACAAGGTTCCCTGTGTGGCTGTTTGTACAGTCATTAGTGTACAATGTAAAAAGGACCGGGGAGCTCACACAACCCTGTGGGGCACCTGTGCTGATAGATTTGCGATCTGAGAGCGTGTTATTGACTCTCACCTGCTGACTTCGATTGGTTAAAAAGGAAAAATACCACTTGATTAAAAAAGGATTAACACTCATCTGCTTCAGTTTAGAAATAAGCAGATGGGGTTGAAGTGTATTAAAAGCCGAGCTAAAATCAATAAATAAGATCCGTGCATATGCTTTTGGGCATTCCAAGTGCTTGACAGTGAAGTGAGTGATGCTATTGATGGCATCATCAGTGCCCCTCCCCTGCCTATAGGCAAACTGGTATGGGTCAAGTGACAAGTTGACCTCCGCTTTAAGCACAGATAGCATGTATTTCTCAAAGCTTTTCATTACAATTGAAGTCAAGGCCACAGGTCTGAAATCATTATTATCAACTGGGCGCGGTTTCTTAGCTACAGGAACTATGGTGGATTTTTTCCACAAAGCAGGAACAGTGTGCGAGTCCACAGACCGCTGAAAGATGGGGCACCAAGCTGGAGTAAGCTCTTCTGCACATGCCTTTAAGAGCAGTGCAGAAATGCCGTCCGGGCCAGTGGATTTTTTAGTGCACACATGTTTAAATATAGACTGAATCCTGAGTGGATCAATTATAATCCTACAGTTTACATCAGTTAAGATAGTTCCCATGACATTATTAGATTCCACAGAGAAGTCATGGTTCTCAAATCTGAGAAAGAAGTCATTTAGTTCATTTGCCTTCCCGAGATCATCATCCGTAGTGAGGCGTTTCT
The DNA here is from genome assembly GCA_030340625.1 of Merluccius polli. NCBI lineage: Eukaryota > Metazoa > Chordata > Actinopteri > Gadiformes > Merlucciidae > Merluccius > Merluccius polli. Next base: position 281,620 of record JAOPHQ010005132.1, read on the forward strand.
TGGTGGTGTTCATATTTGTTATTGCTTTCATAGAGTCCCACAGCTTTTTTGAATCCATTGACATAAAAGTCTGCTCTATGATATCCTTGTGATGCTTCCTGGCTTCCCTCAGCCTCTGGTTGAGTTCTCTTTGCACCATTTTCAATCCTGCTCTGTCATTATTTTTAAAAGCTAGCTTTTTCCTATTAATACAATCCTTCACACTCTTGGTGATTTAAGGCTTGTTGTTGGGATACACAACAATATCCTTTTTAGTAACCACATGGTCTGCACAGAAATGAATGTAGTCTGTGATTGCTTCTGTAGCCTCATCAATCTCCAAATCAGAGAATATGTCCCAGTCTGTGCATAGAAAAGACCCTTTAAGTGTTTCTATGCTGTCCTTGTCCCACACTGTCACTGTCTTAGTTTGTGGTTTACTCCTTTTAAAGACAGTCTTATAGATTGGAATTAGCTGGACAGTGTTATGGTCAGAGTTAGACAATGGGGGCAGTGGTTTTGCAGTGTATGCATTTTTTATATTTTTGTAACATTTATCTAAGACTCTGTTCTGTCGTGTGTCGCATGTCACATATTGTTCAAATCCAGGGAGAGATAGTTCCAATTTGCAGTGATTGAAGTCCCCGAGAACCACAATCGGGGCTCCCGGTGTACGTTGCAGTTGTTGGTGAACGCAGTCTGCTATTCTAGTGGCAGCTCTTGCTGCGTTCCCACTGGGGGGGACATACACCGCACATATTAAAACATTTCCAAACTCCCTCGGCAAGTAATGGGGTCTTAGAGACAGGCACAGCATCTCTACGTCAGCTGTGCATACAGTCTCTCTCACAGTGTAATTCTTACACCAGCTGTCATTCACAAACAGACAGACCCCGCCCCCTCGGCTCTTCCCTGACAGCTCTGTTCTGTCCGCTCGGATGAGCGAGAACCCGTCCAGCCGAATGAGGGAGTCTGGAATATCTTGATGGAGCCACGTTTCTGTGAAGACCATCACGCTCGATTCCCTGTACTCGAAGCAGATTTTGCTGTTCACACGGAGCTCCTCCATTTTGCTCCTCAGCGATCTGACGTTGCTGAGTAGCAGGCTGGGCAGCGGGGGTCTATTTCCTCTTCTCCGAAGACGCTGCCGTATTCCGCCTCGTCTGCCTCTCCGCCGTTGTCTGCCCCTGGCTGGTTGTATTTTCAGATCATCAGGCAGATCAGCCGGTGGGATCAATCCCGTGGGACGGAGGGACATCAGTGCATGTTTGGAGTAGCACAGTGACGGTGCCGGCTTCATCTCCTCGCGTGTCTGAGCCGCTGTTTGATAAGTCGTCAGCAGTTCCCAAACAATCAGTGCCAAGAGTACTCCTTGTGCAAAATTCGCCATGGTGATCAGTCCAACATACACTTGTTGCAGTCACACGACACAGACCAGTAAAAATAAGACGATCAAACAGTTAAAACATTAAAAAAGGCATAAAAACGGCAGCAGCACGCGTCCGGGTCGCCAGCAGAGCAGCGCCACCTGAGGACACTGCCTTCACATGGCACAATTTCTGTCTCTGTTCTTTTAATTGCGACTCGTTGCAGCCCTCCTCCATCTCCTTCACCTCCAGGACTAGGCTCCACCTGTCTATGGAGAAAGAGATGGCGTCCTCCAGGGCCGAGGTCCATCTATAGTCACCACCACCACCAGCAGCTAGACACCATCAGGGGGAAATTCATCTCCCGGCAGACTTCATGGCTTCAATGTGTGTGTTATCAAAATGTTGTGTTTATTTTAAATACTGTCTCTACTGATTGAAATATATATATATACCGTTCCACTCTGCAACTGAACATGAAACTGCTTGCCTACTCATCTGCTATGAGGCCAGGGATTCTCCCATGAGAACATTATAGGATCTCCGTGGACATAACAGAAGAAGCTCATTCTTGCAATGAGGCCAAGTAAGAAAATGGTGAGAGAGATGGACCAGAACGCCTAAAGGTGTGAGTACCTGGTCCTAGCGATGTGTGTAGCCGCATCTGTTTGCGCAGTATACCGGAGTGTGTTCCACTGTGGTTACACACACCGCTTTCCGAGGGCTTAAATCTAGTGGAAAGCATCTGCTTTCATTTTTCTTTTGCATTGTCTCACACCCGAGGGTGTGCTGATATTATGAATAAGGGAGAGTCGCCTTAAATGTAACGCGTTAGTTGTAACATGCATGTTTTCTCTTGCTGTGTAAATGCCATAATGACCTCATCACGTCAGCATGTGGCCAGTGCCGTACTAAACATACCTGAGAATTACCAACAGGATTCGTCTACTCTGCAGGGAATGGCGGCTAGAAAACTGGTTTAGCACAATAAATGTAAAAATTAAGATCCAGAGGTTTTTTTGAATATAAAGTTCTGTTTTTATGTTGTGCCGCTAAAATTCACAGTTATCTGCATGTATCTGTTCTTCATCAGATAGCGTAGTTTTCACGTCATTCACGCTAGTTCTGGTCTGTAAGGAATGTCAAATCATGGGTGCGACCAGCGGGTCATTGTAACACCTGTTACATTTGTAAATGCCTCGATTTGCGAGCACATCTCGATACATTTCCCCCTTTTTTTGCTTGTTTGTTTGCATTTCCAGAAGGCCACCAAATAGAGAGTATAGTGGTTGGATATTGGATATGGTTGTATAGTATTTTTATAACTTCCATCAATCAATTTCGCCGACTATGTAGGTGTAATCAGTGTACAATGTACATGAATGCAACAACTGGTAATACATCCAGTACATTTTAATAATATTATGTTTTAAACATTATCTGATCAAATCCTTGGTATGAAATCAACGTATAAACAGTTGCTTGACCGAAATATTGTTAATTTGCCATGAAAACTGTTTTTTAGCCGTGTTACAACCGTAGCTCATGCTGTTACAATTGACTCACATGCGCTTCAATTGTAACATTGGACAGTGTCCACTTTTGGTTTAATTCCTCACGACTTGTTTTCTCTATTGAACAACTTTAAATGGTTTATGATAGCAGACATGTAGCTTGTTTGCCTGAATATATTACATATGTAGGTAAAAAAAAATCGACGAGTAAAAGTGAAAAGTGAGAAATGTTGCAATTATGGCGACTCTCCCCTACATCATTCTGTTATCTGCTACCAGCTGTAAGTTGGCTGAGACTTCCTGTCCATCCCCTGAAAGGGACTAAAACTTTCCCAAGGTGATTATGGGTCAATATCTGTCTGGGAATATATTAAGTTAAAATGTGGGTTACAGAAAGGGAGAGTGAAGTTGTTATAAAGAGCTAATAAAGAGCTAAACAGTGAGGGAAATAAAAACAGCTCCATTTTGCAGTGGTAAGCAATAATGTGAATGCGTTGCTGGCATTAGTACACTACAGATTCGGCTCTCAAGGCCAATTTAATAGAAATTTCACAACCCAATCTTTTAAAGCCCTCTCACCCCCTACGCTACCCGTTTACATTGACTTCACATTCAATTACCATCGTTATACCCTGGCCAATGAGCCACAAACCAGCGGCCTGATTATTGACATGCTCAGTTCACTTTCTAAATTGTTTTTTTTTTTTTGGGGGGGGGGGGGGGGGGGGGGGTTTCTCCCTCACCTTCAATTACCCCTCAGTGAAATTGCAACCTTATCTTCAGACACAGCGCCTTCATTTCCTTCCAAATTAGGAGCTCCATGGAACCTTTTAAGCCAATCGGTGCATGTGAAAGATGGAGCATGTGAAACGAGCTGGTTCAAACTATCCAAACATCCATCTAAGATATCAATGATTGTGTGACCATAAATATGAGTCTGTTGTTCTACATTTAGCTATCCTAGCAAGTGTTTCTGGCACATGCATTATGGAATTATTCTTTGTAATTTTTTGTTTGTTTTTATTTCGTACCTGTATCAATCAAGCAGCGGCAGAGGCGGCCCTATAGCACCCGCTACTTTATAAACCGCTGTTCTAGACTGTGAACCTGTGAGTGAGAAAGCGGTGATCCGTTGCAGCCGACTGCATGCTAATGTTCTCCTTACAGGCTCTGTCACTCACATACCCACCCCCCAACCCCACTATAGTTCACCCCCTCTGGGTACATGTCTTCTCCAGGGGATGTAGCAAATGCCAAGGGGTGGGACTCTTCACAATTCATATGCTTGTTGATGATAAGCATAGAGATGTGTAAAATATAATTCAGACCGGAATTCACCTCATTCACATTTATTATACTTAACATTCCAAATATTGACATTGACATCAGTCATCAAATTATAACTCAATTTCCCCATGGGGATGAATTAAGTACCCATCTATCCGTCCATGCGAATTACATGTCATTTAGCAAGCCATCATTAAATAATTTGACAGGCGTTCAAATTATAGTTGACGGCCATTGAGGAACAATATGAAGCATGGAGAAAGTATTAACTATTAAGTATAAATAGCAGTTAACACAATTACCGCACCGAAAGTAAGATACAGAGGTATTTAAATATTGGCCTCATGAATTTGATGTGTTTAAAAAGGGGCACAGAAGACTTTTGTTCTCATCTAATTATCCATGGTGTAGCATTTAGCATCACATCTAATGCTATCATATGATACGTTATCACATGTTTAAAGAAGTCATGATGAATAAACACTATCCAATCATACGCAGCCAGGACGAAACACTAAGTGACTCAGCTGGCAATGACATTTGAAAACCCCCCTAAGCGACACTACACAGACCAATAGTCAGCGAGCTGCCTGGGCGGCTGTAGAAGAAGTGTACTTTGAAGAAGTACAAGAGACCAGAAGAAGTAGAAGGCACTCTGAACTCCTACTCTTTCCTCTTCCACAGGAAATCGTGTATCACACTTCAACCCGTAGACCACCACCTCTGTCAGCTTGAACCGCTGTTGGGGCACGTCTCTCCCTGGACACGAACACACAGCACTTTAGGCCAAAAGGAGTAAAGAACATTTTCATGAGCAAAGGTCTTTCAAATGTCTTTTTGTTGGTTTCATAATGTAAACAAATCACAAGAAATCAATGCCTCTAAATATACAATATACAAATATATATACAAATATACATCTCTTTGGGCACTAAAGCCTGCGTAATATATGACACATCTCAGTATCTCAGAAACAAAGTATACCGTTTTTATTTAGGATGCATGTACACTAAAGAATTTAACTGTAAAATAACAGAAATTCTGGCAGCAGAGACGCTAGCATTTTACTGTTATTTTACAGTGCATCTGCTGTAATTTATTTTGACAGTAATTATATTTATTATTATTATTTTTCTAGTTACCATATATTGGATTACAGTACATGACATTAAAATAACTGGGTTTTACAGTAATTTGACAGTATATGCCAGCATGTTACTGTCTGCTATACTTTACAAATTAAAAAAGTATATATAGAATACACATTCAATAAATTGCTGTAGTTTATTACAAGTCCTCAATCATTTGTACAGCTGGCTTTGTAAGACTAATAATATTTGGAACATTTGTATTACAAAACAGACAAGGTGCTGCATTACCATATTTGGAAGGAACTGTAATAAAATCCTTAATGACAGGCTTTACTGAACTCATGAGCATAACCTCAGATGCTGAATAAAAATAGCATCAACAGTGTAACGCTGAATTAAAATAGCATTAAGAACAATGCAACACTGTTAAAATAGCATCAAGAACAATGCAACGCTGTTAAAATAGTATCAAGAACAGTGTAACAGAACTGCATTACAGTCTAGCTTGAAAACAAGTATTTTGCACATGTTAATGTGAACTGCATGACAGTGAAAGTTAAAGGGAGAAAGAGAGGGAGAAAGAGCGAACAGTGAGAGGACTTCACTGCAGTGTTTGATCAGTGCCTGTAAAATAAATGTTGCTACAGTGTTGCTAGGTGATTGCTATCGTGTTCTTTATGGCTTCTAGGGTATTGCTATGGTGTTATAGGAGGTTGCTTTGGCAAGCACACCAAGCAAAGAAGAGTGTTTGGTGTGCTGTTTTACTGGAGCTGAAGCAAACACATAATAAAGAGATCATAGTGACAAGACAGCTGTGACCTACCTAGACGAAGTCCCACTCAAAGTCCAGCAATTTCTTCAACAGTGTGGCAATGTGGGTTGACACTTGCCGCCCTTTTCTGAACCACCTTCCCGGTCCTCTTGGAGATCAACTTTCCATGGGTGGCCTTGCTACCTCTTTCCAGATTTATACCGATGAACCTTCTTAAAAGAAAAAAGAAAATAATAATTTGTCCCAAAAACTGCAAATGGATAATTGTCGCATTGGTCTGACTAAAGGAAATGTATCTGATTGCTTAGACTTTAAATGAAAAAAATATCAATTGCAAACTGACAATCATTTCAGGCACACCAGTAATAGTTTCAGAAAGGTTTTGTGCTCAAACAACTCGGTAGGAGGTGCTGCCCTAAATGTAGTGAAAAACATGTTATGTTCAAAGGCAGGACACTCTCCATTAAATAGCCAATTTCCAGAAGTCAGACAAGAGAAACAGTTGAAAATGACACAGGTAATATAACAAGCTCAGTGATACTGTATGTTACACAGGTGGTGATGGTTAAGATAATTTAGAGGCCTATTGGATGTGGGGAAAATGTTCCGAGGAAGGAGGCCGCCGACACAGGAATCGCTTTTAACTCACTTTATTTGTTTAGGTTTAGTTATCTTAATCTACCAAGCATGTGGGGAAAGTAAATGTAAATGCCACGCGCGTGGAGAGATCGTCCGCGCGTCCCTCTGGAGGTCTGCCTGAACGATTCTGATCCTAACCGGATGTTTCCGCCGGATGCCTCTGGGCAGGAGGCGTGGCCTCCATGACGCACAATGGCTAGCGTTAAGCGCCGCCCCCAGTATATTGTTTGCCGCCATCATGTGTTGAGGTGCAGTTACTACAACTTGTATATTTATTTCTACTCCTGGCTGTGTGCAGATATTATAGCCTGCTGATACATGTCATTATTTATTCGCAACAGTCCCTCCTTGGTCATCACTGATGACCATACTATAAATTAATAATGCTATGTATCATGCAAGGTCTAAAAATGGTGAGTATAAATTCAAGCGAAAAGAAAAACATCAACATCACCAATCGACTTAGTTCGGGAAAACCCCTTCTGGATAGGTGGAAAACCTGTCGCATCTCTAAATTGGATGGCATTCACCTTGGTGTGTCTCAAAGAATACATGGGCCGTAGCCAACAGTAGACAAATTATCATCACATCATACACTCAATGTCATACCATCATCACAGTATCCTGAGGACAGAAAGGCATAGTAGTTAATGCATTGTAATTTCCCATATGAAATCCCTTCAAATACTTATATGCATGTATAACCAAAATCGAATACCTCCAGGTATAAGAACAGACATTACCGTGTTAGCAGCTCTGGCTAACACAGAAGAGACATTAACGTGTTAGTTAGCAGTAACCCTATATAGATCTAAAAAACGCCCTGTAGACTAGCATGCAATTGCTCAGATGGTTTCCATGCACGCAGGTTACTCAAAGATCATCACAGTGTTATCCCCCGTATCTGTAGCCAACCTCAAGTCGGACAGTTCATGAATTCAATGTTCATCTTGTGATCCATAGGCAAGGCCCACACGCCAAGGTTACCAACACGTACCCATGTGTGCCTTCCCCACGGATCCACTCCTCACCAGTAGTCAGAACATTTTAGCAGCATCAAAAAATTCATCCGTTTCATTATTAAAGCAATCATGGGACTACAGCATAACACATTCCGTACTTATAATGCATTGTATTGACAACCGTGAAGCATACTGTGTACTTAATAATTCAACATTCAAGTAAAACAGGTGCCATGTCCTCCTAGACACAGGTGCCGAACTCCAGGATATCAGGTACCACAGCCTGATCAAATCGGGGCGCTCCACTGTCCCCTGCACACTCTCGGGTACACCTGGTCACCTTTCTCCACCCTGGTTGGTGGTCCATCCTTTGGCTCTGCACTCTTTCTCGGAATTGTCAGTTTCTTGAATGTCCCGTTCACTCTTTCCACCATTCCCAGTGAATGTAACATAACTGCTTGTTTGATGGGTAACTGCTGCACCACCCGGTGTTGGCGCTGTAGTTTTGACACAGCAGTGGAAAGAGCTAACAAGTTAAGGTATTAAACACAGCATAACAGCATTAGGCGTTGTCGTAGTAATTCCCAATTTTCTATGTCAATAAACTATTTAGCTCATGCATTAGATCCTTTCCCAACAGATTGCTGAAGTATTTCCCAATGATTACTTTAACCTGGTCCTTGCAAATGTTCAAAGACCATATGTCTGACTTATGTAAATTCAACAGTTAAACGAATAAAACAAAAAAACAAAAAATCTAAATGCACAATTACTCCCCCCTTGAAAATAAAATGCAAAACTATTCCCTCCTTGAAATAAAATATCCTACTTATTCCCTCCTCGTGACTTTGAAAAAGTCACGTAAAATTAACACAAAGTTAAGCATGTTGCATTCATTCTTCCCGCTTGTAGTGACCTTTATATATCGATGATATCATAAAGTATATGTACATGACAGTGATTCTGGGTCCTAGTTTATCAAGCTTTTTGGCACAACTATTTTAGTCTTCTAGCGTTACCTTTAAATCTTATGCCCACATTATTTTATTTTACTTTTAGACTAGGTAAACTTATTCAATTGTTCTAATAAGGCCAAATTCATGAGCTAGTCTCACCCCACCGGAAGAGCTCTTTCCAGTTATCCTTTCAGCAGCTGAAGAGAGGTCTGTCCAGGTCGGGTTACCATCATCCAGTCGATAACCACCTCTAGGAGATGAAAAAAAGAGTATCATGACGGTAGAGAAGATCTCACCCCCCATCAGGATTAAGCACTTCTCTGCAATCCAGTCACTGCCAATGCACAACAAATCATAATTATAGAGTGTTAACATCTTTCAACATCAATCGCTTGTGAATAATCAATCATTAAAAGAATCAAAAAGAAAATTGAAAATATAGAGTGTAAAAACACATCACATTCAGATAAGACCGTCAACCATGTTGCCTCCTAATATGAAACTTATCAACCGCTGGTAACAGGAATGTTCCTGCTGTTCATTGTGTGTATGGAGTCCATTTCAATGTCCAAATATGAGTTTGAGTCCATTTAGGGCAGGAACCCCAGATCAACTGTCCTCTCTCTAATGGACCCCCCTCCATTGTCCTGGGGGAAGAGAGACCAGAACCAACCAGTATCTTTGCAAAGAAAACATCTAACACAATACAACAAACAATATGTAGACAGTCGTTTCCATTATGGAATTATAGATCAGGCATGTCTTAATCCTATATGGTCTTAATGATCTTATATCGTTATTAATCTAAGTAGTTCGAACCATATGTGAAAGTTATATCAAAACAAACTTGCATACAATGGTGAGTCAAACAATAGGTAAATATGGTGAGTGAAGTTAAAATTGAATATATATGTAACCACACACAATCATTGAATAGTTTTGCTTACTAAAAATGGATATGGCTCAGATAAACCAACCTCAATTTCCTCATTGTCATCGCCCAAGTCACCTCTAATAATCAAATGGCACCTGTGTGTGTGTCCCAGGTGAAAACCCTCTGGTCCATCTAAGAATCATAACCTCAGCAATGGTCAGCATCATTGAGCAAAAACAAAACATCGTATATAAAAACAAGACAATGGACACCACATTATGAAGGTAAACTGAGCAACCCAAAAATTGACTGTATTAATTGTTACACCCCTACACTGTGTATCAGGTTATAACTCTACCACACTCCCATATCGTCGCTTGAGGCGGGAGAAAAGTCCCTAGACTGTTACCAGTCCCCAGCGCTGGTTGACCCCTGGACTACTGTGGACGAGTGGTAGAGGAGATAACTTCTGATTTAAATGAAACTATCAGATAGGGCCGTATTATGCCCATCAACCATCTTATGCACAAATACTCATGAGGGGGTACCAGGGGTTTGGGGCTTCATGTGACGTGACTGAGCTGTTGGTCTGCCATTTGTCCTATAAAGCACAAAACACTCACAAACAGTTAAAAGTATAAAACAAATACACAAAGAAAACAAATCAACAGGAAACAAAAACAAATAACAGACATATATACATAGTTGACCTGATCTTTAACCGTCCAAATGTTCGCATCGCTTTCTTCATTATGTTTCATTATGTCTATTATTAGGGACCGAGCCAGTGAAACTGGAAGGTCCCTATTGAAATTGCTTCGTTTATTCTTATTCTTATTAGGGACCGAGCCAGTGAAACTGGAAGGTCCCTATTGAAATTGCTTTGTTTATTATTATTCCTATTATTATTATTTTAGCGACTTTGCCGGCGATTTGCACCATCTCAACGTATACATTTGACTGTTTTTATTTGGCAAAGTTGTCGGGGCTGGTGAAAAATTATATATTCTAGGCGTCACGTTCATGTCGCACACTTGGAAGACCACTAGGTGGCGCTGTTTTTGAGCAAATTCCGTAACGCTCATAACTCCGCCACACTTGGTCGCACATTCATAAACCTTATATCCACACATGCAGGAATCATTGCTGCACCTCCTCATATAGGCCACGCCCACTTCCGCCTACATTTTTTTTTTGCTACAGCGCAAAAACTACAAACTACTACGTGTCTAGGTTCCAACCATGCGCCTTTCTCTGATTCGCACGAAACTTCACACGTAGCATCTCCAGACTGTCCCATGAACAAAAGTAATTGGAAGTATTTCGATATTTCAAAAAATAAGCGCGCTATAAATATTTTAATTTGTGTAAATTTTACGTCAAAAATGCAAGTGGACAATTTCTCCACTTTGGTATGTTTGTTCGACACCAAACTTTGGTCAATAGTTCCTTATACCTCCATAAAGCATCGTACAAATTTTCAGACCATCGCCACTAGGTGGCGCTCTTTAAAATTAAGAAGTTTATATCTCCACATCGGCAAGTGCGATTTAAACGAAACTTGGTACGATGATAGCACATGGCTCCCTGAGGCTTACGTTAAAACGACAACAAAATTCCGCCACTAGGTGGCGCTCTAATGTCAGCATAAATCACTGTACAAAGACCGTAATATTTATGAATATGAAATTCACAGGACATGTGTAGACTAGTGCCCGGAGCTCAGGTACCAAAAATCATGTTTGTCGTGGTTGTAGCGCCCCCTACAGGAATTTTAAA
>JAOPHQ010005133.1:0-27500 GCA_030340625.1 Merluccius polli
CTTGGTCACACATCGCCCTGGACTTCGTCACCGGCCTGCCCACGTCCGAGGGCAACACCACCATTCTCACCGTGATCGACCGGTTTTCTAAGGCGGCGCACTTTATCGCTCTCCCCAAGCTCCCCTCCTCAAGGGAGACCGCTGATCTTTTGGTTCGGCACGTGTTCCGTCTGCATGGCATTCCAGCGGACATTGTATCCGACAGAGGTCCCCAGTTCACCTCTCAAGTTTGGCGTGCGTTCTGCGGGGCTCTAGGTGCCACACCCAGCCTCTCCTCCGGATTCCACCCCCAGTCCAATGGACAATCTGAGCGGGCCAATCAGGAGATGGAGGCAGCTCTCCGTTGCATCACCCACGCCAGTCCTTCCTCTTGGAACACTCAGCTCCCCTGGGTCGAATATGCCCACAACACCCTAGTAAATGCTTCCACAGGGTTATCCCCTTTCATGGCCTCGCTGGGGAATCAACCACCCCTGTTCCCCGAATTGGAGGATGAGATAGCGGTCCCGTCGGTCCAGACCCACCTGCGCAGGTGCCGGCGCACGTGGAAACGCGCACGCGCTGCGTTACCCCGCTTGCCCACTGCATGCGTTCGTCAACGCATCCCATTGACTTTGAATGGGGCTGAGCCGCAATGCAATGTGGCTCCTTCAGTCAAGTCGGCTCCGTCCGTTGCGTTGAGAAGTTGAGAACATTTGATCTTTTCAGGCCGGGATGGATCCGTCAGCCAATCAGATCGATGCACCCATCCGTCAGACACGCCTCCCGTCTTCCGTTGACGGTTGAATGCAGTGGGTAACAGGCGTTACTCCGCGCATCCTCTCGCTCCCAGTTGCAGGCCAATAAGCGCCGTCTACCTGCCCCCCAGTACGCTCCAGGACAAAGGGTTTGGCTTCGGGCAAAAGACCTTCCCTTGAAGGGAGTTTCCCCCAAACTGTCCCCCCGTTTCATTGGTCCGTTCGAGATCGAGACTGTCATTAACCCCTGTGCCGTGCGACTCAGACTTCCTCCATCCCTCCGTGTGCATCCGACCTTCCACGTCTCCCAGATCAAGCCCGTCTCCACCAGCCCGTTGTCTCCCCCCATTCCGCCTCCACCTCCCCCCAGGGTCATTGACAACCACCCGGCGTGGACGGTTCGTCGTATCCTGGATGTGCGGCGTCACGGCCGGGGACATCAGTACCTGGTTGACTGGGAGGGGTATGGTCCTGAGGAGAGATCCTGGGTTCCCCGCAAGCGGATTCTGGATCCCTCCCTTATTCGGGACTTTCACCGGAATCACATGCAGCCTGCACTGGATTCAGTCAGCAACTCTTTGATGCAGTACTGACCCACTGTCAATACATATTTGACCTGTCATACATTACCACTAACCTTCCTGTGTTTAAATTGGACCATGCAAAGGAGATCTTAATTATCATCAATGATGTTTTTGGGGATATTGATGGGGATCTGCAATATGATTCAGAGAAGTCTTTACCTGACCCAGACCTCTATTACAGTCACTACTTTGCAAATAGTATTGATGATGATGATGAAGATGCATGTGTGACCCGTGTCAGTAGCTCTGAGTCTGACCTGTAACTTCTGTAATTCTTGTGGTCAGAACACTTCAACCCCCTTTGTGTACTGCTGAGGAACATGGTGTCATTTGTACATGTTATGTAACTGTTTGGTTGTAATTTGTGCAATTATACAAAACTACATGGCCTAAATAAAAGTGTGCAAAACAAATACTTGTAAGAACATCAAGTTCTAAAAAAAAAGAAGCAAAGATGTATTTTGAACAGGTATTCTTTATTTGAACCCCAAAGTACTTACATAAGTAGGGACTATTTACAAACACTCAAATATATACACTATATACAAACACTCAAAGTAAGCTGGTTATTTAAAATTAACAGAAGTACAATAGTGAGGTAGGACTGGGCTAGGACCATTGCAGACCAGGCCAGTGATTAAAGTGCATCAGCCCTCCAGTCTTTCAGCCTTGCATTCATCCATCGCCACACATTATCATAATCCAGCTTGGCCAGAATGTTGCCATTGAAGTTTGGGAATGCAGAGAACTGCCTTCCTAATTCTTCTTTGAAAACTTTAGTCTGCCTAAATACCTCCACCAAACTTAAAATGTTGTCGTTCAGCACAGCTGCTCGGTGGGTGCCACTGGGCCGGTGTACCTGCAGCTCTTGGTCAGCTGTGTCCATCAGTCTTTTTAATATGCCAGTGGACCTGCTCACCCTCTCAGCTGTACGTTCTGTGAAATTGGTGCCTTTGTTCTTCAAAAAGGATTTGAGGAAATTTTTAAGGTGCTCAAGGTGGAGATCGAGGGGTATGTTTTTCCCCTTCCCACCCCTGCTATTCCAAAATCTGTTCCAGACTACGTCATGTGCAACCTGAAGGGACATGGTCGCATTGATCTGTACTGTCAGGAGAAACGTGCTGTATGCATAATTGGTGTGCCCGTAAGCCTTGTAAATCAGAAGTGCCACCTTATACAGCCTAATCAATCGCTCTCCATCACCCTCTTTCACGGCATCCAACATATTGAAAAGCAGAAAGCCATAGTAAAGCCTAGCCTCCGTATGCTTTTTTTTGAAGTCAAACAAAGCGGAGGAAGCCGGCTCAACCTCTGCCATTGGGGCCACCACAAGACTATGCACCGTCTTTTCATGGGTGACTCTGGACTTGGCATAAACAAAAAGTCTGCTACAATCTGGCACACGGCAAGGGAGCTTCTCCTTCACCGTGGGTTGGGCTGTTGCTGCTCTAATAACCCCAGCTGTCATCTCAGAGACGTTTGTAGGCATCAAACACTTGTCAATGACCTCTGCCACAGAGTCATGGAGCCATGTCCTCTTTTGTTCTATGGTGCCTTGCTGGATGTGGTCTGGTATGAATCCGTCAGGGGTGGCTGTGACGAAACAAATTTTTTTTTTTTTTTAATTCATACACTATCTTTACCAAGAAAGAATGTTTGATTCCTTGATATTGTCCTTTAAACACAATGTAACTCATACACACCTGTGACATCATCCAAATGAAAATGTTCCATTGCAGCTGCAAGGAAAAGTGCTGTCGTGTCAGTCTGCACAAACTGCTTGTAGGCATTGTATGCAGCATGTGGCCCTTTTTTCGCATTGCTGCACCTGTAAATCACATAGCAGTTATTTAAATGGGTGTATAAAACATCTGCTTGGGAGATTCTAGTCATAGTTCTTAAATTCATGATGGTGTGTTTGTTACTGGCACCATTAGATTGATAGATAGATAATATATAATTATAATTAAGGGGACCTTTCGGTCTTTATTTGTCATTCCCATGCGGGAACGAAATTTGTTCTCTGCATTTAACCCATCCTACTGTATGTAGGAGCAGTGGGCTGCTATGATCAGCGCCCGGGGAGCAAGTTGGGGTTCAAGGTTCAGTGTCTTGCTCAAGGACACTTCGACACGCAGACAGTTTTTGGAAGCGGGGATCAAGGGGATCGAACCGCCGGCCCTACGGTTAGTGGACGACCCCGCTCTGTCCACCCGCTCTACCTACTAAGCTACTGCCGCCCTCAGCCAGATAGATAGATAATAGATAGATAGATATTAGATAGATAGATAATAGATACTTTATTGACACCCAATGGAATGCCGGCAACTTCATGGTTGCTGTGCTTTCTTGGTGACATGCACACAGTTCATACATTCATACCAGGGGTGGAAATTAACTTTTCGAAACACATTTACCTGCCACTTGGTAAAGTCTACCAGTCACTTAATAGTAAACCAATGGTACAATTGAATTATGTATTTCAAATCTACCAGCCAGTCTTATATTTTACCATCATTTGGCTGCTAATTTACATCCCTGACACACACACACACACACACACACACACACACACACACACAGTTCATATCCACGCCAACTTCATGGTCGGCAAAGATCATCTTTAGGGGAAGACAGGTAGAGAGAAATTAGTTATAGAATAAGTCACATAAAAATAAAAATAAATGTATGTATGATATTAATCTGAATACATATTATTTCATATGTTGGGTGATTGATTACCCCAAGAGATTCATGTTGGCGAGGAGCGTGCCATGGTCTTTGGCAGATGCTTCTTTAAAGAAGATCTGATGATATATCTTTAATGCATATCAAAAACATTATGTTAGAAAGAGTTCATAGAAAACAGAACACATCAGTACTTCTGGGAGCCTTTGGAGACACTATTTAAATTTTACTTTTTGTACATAACAATAGTGTATCAGGGTGCATGTAGTTAATGATTACAATACTGACCTCAAAGAGATTTCGAATTGCGTGCCAGTCTTCAAATTTGATAACGAGGCCTTCCAGACGCTGCTCCTGAGTCGACCCTTCAGCAAACACCAACTGGATATTCCGGGAATTGGCCTCTGTGAGTCTGTCACCCCCGATCAAAATCCTCTCAAGCCCATCAGGACATATTGGCACATACCTGGAGGAGACTTACAGTTAGAATTCAATTTAAACACAATATGTCAATTTCTCTTACATGGGTAGATATGGAGTCAGAATAGTGTCATAATTCAAACCTGAAAAAAAAGGTTTCAAAGGCTTGTAAGTCTGTGTTTGAAAACTCAACACCTTGTAAAAAAGGTTTTGCACCACTGAAAAAAGAGATTATAGCCTGAAAAAAAAAGAGTCAAACATCTGCAAACATGATTTTGTGTTCTATTTTATCTTCTTCATCATTTTCACCAACACATTTTCAAAGCTAAAATGTTTTCACAAACACATTTTCAAAGTTTAAAAATGTTCACCAGCGCATTTGCAGAGTTTCAAATCTGACACTGTTCTAACAGTGTATTACTTTGTTTCCCGGTTTCGAAACCTTGTAAATGGGATTCTGCAAACAGCTGTTCAAACATTGAGAAATACGTTTTGAAAGGTTGAATATTTATTTTTAAAAACTTGTAAAGGTGTAAATTTACACCATTGCAATGTATTTTTTCAGAACTTAATTTTCAGCACTGACTTTTCAGAGATTTGACCACACGGGCGCAAGCTTGCGAGTCACGTGATTATTGACACTGTTCTGACGCCGTTCGTTTTGAAACTCCTTTAGCGTCAAAGGTCTGAAAACGTGGTTCTGAAAAAAAGGAAAAAAAAACCTTCCTGGGGGCGGGACCATCTTGCTCTAAACCTATTGGTTGCTCTCTGCTGAGGCACAGTCCAATCACATGCGCCGTTGACCGGGCTGTGCGGGATTGACAGTGCTCTGCCGATGACAAGAATAACAAGCGACTTGCGTGGTTGATTTTGTTGTCTATTTTCTGGAACCATGGCTGGTAGACAGGCGAGCAATTTTATTCTGTATTGTTTGCGTTCTAACCACCCGCGAGCCTCCTGCGGCTCGCCAAGCTGTAATTTGCAACACGTTCTCATTCCAACTCGTAATATACCGACGGTTTGTCACGCCCCTAGATGTGATACTGACGCAAAAGGTACCCTCCCGCGTCTGTGTGAAACGATCTGTGTGAAACAATCTCATAAACGCGTTCGCGGTGGTAAGAGACGAGCAGAGTCTACAACGTCCGCTCGCAGAGCAGAGTCTACAGCGTCCGCAGTCTACTGTGAAACAATTCACTCCAAAAAGGGTTATGGTTATGGTTAGGGTTAGCGTAATCTATCACCGTGACCGGGTTATTATGAAGAAGATAAAATAGAACACAAAATCATGTTTGCAGATGTTTGACTTTTTTTTTTCAGGCTATAATCTCTTTTTTCAGTGGTGCAAAACCTTTTTTACAAGGTGTTGAGTTTTCAAACACAGACTTACAAGCCTTTGAAACCTTTTTTTTCAGGTTTGAATTATGACACTATTCTGACTCCATAGGTAGACCCATCATAATTTTCACTAGTGCTTTCAGTCAATGGAGTTTAATCCATGTTTTGGAAAATGTCCCAGGGTACACAAAGCAATTATTGATCTTGTATGATATTTACTCCTTTTGAAGGTGCTGGAGCACATCCATCAAATCAGCAGTTTGTGTTTCATTCTTGAATAGAAGTCCAAGTGGATACTAAAAAAGTGTAATATCACAATTGTGTCAGTGTTTGAAACACTCAAAGCATGTGAATAAGTACATTATATCTGCAACATGCACTGTGAATTTACAAAATGATTTGTTTCATTAAATAATTTAAGGACATGAAACTCACATCAGTGGATGGCTGGGCCATTTTGTCAGAGTATTGGTGGGGGATGTGGTCAACAACCACACTGGAGAGGGTCTTGAATGATTCCAAATGAGTTGTTAGGATCCGGCTTCCCAAAACAACAAATTCCTGTCGTATTTCAGCTAGTGTGTCTGGTCCAGGGAGTGATTTGGAGAGATCATAGTCGATCATAGAATTAGCCGGTTTCAACTTGTCGAGGTGAAGTGAGTTGATTCTGTTGATGACACACACGTGGTTAATCCAGTGTATTGACTTGTTGGTTTGACTGATAGACTGATGATGCGTCTGAATGTAAAAGTCCAGGTTGTCGAATATGATCGAATATGTTTGAGGTGCAGACGAACTGTTGAGCCAATGGTTCAACACCCAAATCGGCCATGTCCAAGTCTGACAGTGTGCTGAAGGTGAAGGTATCAGCGACGTCCACCTCCACGCTTGGTTGGGCAGTGGCAGCGACGTCCACGCTTGTTTGGGCAGTGGCAGCGACGTCCACGCTTGTTTGGGCAGTGGCAGCGACGTCCACGCTTGGTTGGGCAGTGGCAGCGACGTCCACGCTTGTTTGGGCAGTGGCAGCGACGTCCACGCTTGGTTGGGCAGTGGCAGCGACGTCCACGCTTGTTTGGGCAGTGGCAGCGACGTCCACGTCTGGTTGGGCAGTGGCACCGACGTCCACACTTGGTTGGGCAGTGGTCTCTGTAGTAGTGAACAAATACATAATATTAGTCATTATAGTGGGGGGAAATGCATACCTCCAAAGGGTACCCAAAAGTTATGTTAAAAAACTCACCTGACAAGGAAAGATCCTGAACACTTTGAATAATCCTCTCTTGTTCATCCGTGCTTGGCTGGTTCAGGAATGACTCCAGGTTCTGTTTTAAGGACATGACTGGACCCATACAGTAGTTGGCCATTTCTTGCTGTTTGCCAATTGCATTGTAGTGTGCTGTAGTGATGCCAAGTTTGGACAATCGCTGGAAAACCGCCTTTTTCGCCCCACCATACAATAATACGGAATTGATGTAGTATGATAGGGCTGATAAACGGTTTTCTCTTCCTCTCAAAGCCACTGAGGCTGCAGCACAAATGTGGGGGAGGGAGCCGTTTGTGATTTTTGAAAAAATGCTGAACAGGAATGGGGCCAGTCGCCTCAGGTCATCGTGTAAAGATTTAAATGAAAATGATTTCAGGTCTTCAGCACTTGACCTCCACAGCATAAACTGGTTCTGTTGTTTACACAGCCTTACACAGTCAGCCTCCATGCCATCCAACACTGTGTCTTGTAGATGGTCCATCATCTCTGTGTGTTTTGAAATTAGATTGGCAGCTTTTGTAAAATTCCTTTTTGCTACATTCTCAACAATGCCAGCTATGTCAGGTTGGCATGTCACTGTCTTCACCACGAGGTCATAGTTGATCACAACCTGAAATAACAACAAAAGGGAAGTCTACATGAAAATTCAATTAAAAATCATACATTCACATGACAAATCTAGCTAGACAGAGGAGTAGGTCTAAGGTACGTTGAATAGGGGAGGGGTAAACTTGTGTGACTCTGCCATTTGGTGATCACAGCCTTTGTAGCTTGACCTCCTATGGTGAACCCTAGGGTTCACCATAGGAGGTAGGTTAATCAATAATGATAATTACAGAAACAACAACACATTTAACTTATATGCGCCTTTCATATTACCCAATGTCACCTTACAAAGGATGATACAAATATGAACATACAAATATGAACATAATTAAAAACAAGCATTATTAGGTTGCGTTTTAAACTAGGATAGAGGGTTCTGTTGATATCAATTGCATGGATGTTTATCTGAGGCAATACCACGAAAGACAAAACAGCCCGACAGACACTACAGATAAATAACTTATTTGGTTTCCCTACCTTGGTCACACTGCTTCTCGGCGGCATTTCAGTGGATTTCCTTGACTTTTCACGACACTTGGCGTTTTCGACGGTGTAGGATCCCTATCTCTCTTGTCAGAGGAACTTGCATCTCCCCCATGGCATGTATCCGTCCCCGTCTCCTCGTCCTTCCACTTCTGAAAAACTGGTGTATCACGAAGTAGCCTGCTAATCACCGCGCAGCATTTTCGGCAAACCCGACACGATCGAAGCAGCGTATTAGTAATGACAAGACCCAGCTTCGACAGTTGACTGCAAGCATTATCTTGGTCTTTACTATCAAAGATTAATTTAGCATGCGCATATGTTCCTCCAACTCTTAAATTGGACGAACAAAGCCTGCAGCAATCGCTAACAGACATCTCCACACAACCCTATGCTCACTGCATCTGCCGTTTGTATACAGTGTACTACCGCGCGTGGTTTCCGGCGCATGAGATACGTCACGACCAAACGTTAGCGATTGGTTAAGGCAGATCCAGAGTGGCACTGGGCAGAGCCAATAGGTTTTAAACTTCAACAGCACCCGCCTTCAAGTGAGGAATCGTTTGTCTCTACAGCATTGCTAGACCATGAGTATGAATGAAATGAATACCAAGGTCTAGTTAGGACTAGGCTACCCATGCTGCCTTGCGCGCTCGAAATTTCGATCGGCCAGACAGCCTGGTGGCTATGGTCTGTTCCTCTCGCAAGAATTTGCGAAATGTGGGTATCCAATCACAGAACGAGGAGGGACGGAAAGACGATGACGCGTACTATTCGACAGACGGAAGCTTGTAGTTCGTTCGTACGGATTAATACGGGGCTTCAGAGTAATGTGTCCGAGGAGAGTAGCCCTCTCCCGGGACACACACGCTAGCTTTTACCGCTGTTTTTTAAATTTATTTATTAATCCGCACTTCCAGACTGTGGTGTGTTCATTGAGGAAGGAGGCCCCGACACAGGAACGCTTTAACTCACTTTATTTGTTTAGCTTTAGTTATATTAATCTACGTAACAATGGAGAAGTATAGTAAAGTCATGCGCACGGAGAGCTCCTTAGCTTTGCATCTGTCCGGATGCGCTGCCTCGGGGTTCTGCCCTCCCCCCCGGATGTTTTGCCCGGTAGTAACCGGGCAGGCGTGGCCTCTATATAATACAACTTGTATATTTATTTCTACTCCTTTGTGGCTATGTGTAGATATTACAGCCTGCTGATACATATGTTATTATTTATTCTCAACAAGGCCGTCACCGGGGCTTCAAAGTAATGTGTCCGAGGAGAGTAGCCCTCTCCCAGACACATACGCTAACTTTTACCGCTGTTATAATTGATACGATTGGCTAAGAGCTACGAACAGACGCTTATGATAGACATTCGTAGTGCCCAATAAACGGCTCTGGACGATCGGGAACCACGCCTCCTCTACAGGAAAATGAATAGGTGGTCGCCAGACTACATCTCATTTGTGATTTAGTCTGGTGTTAGCCAGGCTACTATCAAATCACACTACGGTAGCAAAATCTGACAAGGGAGCAAAATTTGGCAGAACACCGGCACACCTTAATTTCAATAAACCCCACCCACACACCAATGGTCCAGATGCAGGCCTGAACGGAGCTTGGGGGCGTTGAGTCCTTAAAACTGGATTGGCCGCTTCACGCAAATCGCGCAACACAAAACAAAACGGATTAACTCACAATGTTGAGGGATGTGTCCGTGCACAGCGAGGGTCCATGCACCGTCACGGGAGCCAGGCACACACACTCTCTGCGGCTCCAGCCTCCCACGCAACGCTGCAGTTTGCGCATCGGCTCAAACAGCAAGCCGTATTCCTCCGGTCAGTCTCGTTGGCTGTAGCCAGTAGCAGGACACAGTCTCAACTACCGAGTTGCTAACTGTTCAAACTACAACACAACCATCACGATGTGTTCCCGACTCTTTCGGCGTGCAAAGTGGTAAAAAGTTATCGGATTGACAACCATAAATGTCCACTAAGCACAAAGTACCGTTAATCGATTAAACAGTTCAGCGCGCGGTCTTTTCCGTCTCTCGCCTCCCTCCAGCTCAAGAGCACGTGCATCCCTCTCCACCGGATGTCCTCTTTTCGTGACCTCTCACCTTGCCCACTGACAACACATAAATTAATTATTTTATATGCTTCAGTTATTTCAATACATAGTTATTGTATTGAAATGTTATTTCAATACAATTATGAGTTAAAAGTTATTTCAATTCAATTCAATACAAAGTACCAACGTTTTTTCACATGAAATCATACATATTTGACATGAAACTGAAAATTCCCGAATTGCAGTGCTCAAGCATTTAAAGGCATACAAAGAAAAGGAAACGTAACCATGTTTTTTCTACTATCACCTAAACATCGACAGTTACATTCCGACGGAAACAGTTGTGGTTTCTGCATACAGTCCAACCTGCAATGCTATAGACAGGCTGAGGATAACACCATAAAAGCATTCACACACACACACACACACACACACACACACACACACACACACGTGCACACAAAGATATGTGTATGCAAAGAACTGTCAAATTCATGCACACGCTCAATTGAACAGAATGAGAGAGATGAGAGAGAGATAAAACTAACCTTGAATAAAGGGTTTCTGTGCAGAAGTCTGAAGTGTTTTATTACTCTTAGGTCAGACTTTTTGACTGCAATGGGTTAGCAGTAGTTGGTGAGCCACGCCAATATTTATTTGTTATTCATTTCCAGTTTTGCACCTTACCAAATCTGACAGGGTAGGGGTTTGATTCTCTCTGGGGCCGCCCATGCTAAGAATATATGCAAACACGGTAAATAAGACGGTTTGGATAAAAGATCAAATTTAATTAAATTGAACACTAGTCAATACTAATACAATATTATGCTTTATTGATCTGATGGTATGATTATTTTATATAGTAAAATAATTACCAAACAAAAATGTTGAATCACATTTTCTTCTTCCATAATTATCTTTGAAACAGGTAATCTCAGCACATGACAATGCTTTTGATGTTCTCACCACCAAACCCCGCCTGATACACAGAGAGAAATAACCACAACATTTTCCACAAAGTCAGCCAATCACATGTCGTTTTTCATATTTCTGCCTTCGTTCAAATGTGCAGAATCAAATGTCTTTACTCCTCAACGGATCATCATCATGAGCTGGATGTGTATTTTTCTACCCGCTATCTGGGGTAAAATATTCATATTTTTATTTCTACTTTAATAATGCATAAGTTGTATCTGTTGTACACTTATTGTCTTTTTGAACAACAAACTGTGTAATGATTGATTGGTATATGTGTTTTAACATCACATTGATCATATATTGCTGCATTTCTTTTCATATTACTGACTCACAATATATTTTTAATTCAAGGTGCTGTTGTGTCCTGTCAGGACATACTCTCTAACACAGAAGTGGAGCTGACCGTGAGACCAGGAGAAAATGTTACTCTATACTGTGACTGTAAACTCTCAACTGGTAAACGTATTGTTTGGTACAGGAACTGTTCTCATGATAATCAGCCAACATTTACTCTGAAATGGAATTCAGTAGACCATGATAATGAAGACAATGGTGACCATTCCTCCCATTTACATTTGGTATGGAACGATTCTTCAAATTCATTTAATTTATTGATTAAGAACATCACTGATTCTCACCTTGGTCTCTACTACTGTGGGACTGAAGAAGTAGCAGTGATAGATGAAGATAAGGTTTCATCAAAATATATCCACACATATGGAAATGTCACCACAAGGATTTCATTTGGTAAGTTGACTTTTTGTTTAGATTTTTATAGAATTAAAGACACAGTCCACAAATGATTTAAATTATTATCATATGTAGGGACAATATGCAAATGTAATGTATTTTAAGTAAACAATATTTACTTTCATACAAATTATTTTAATTAAAAAGAAATTGGTGAAAAAAATGCTTTTATACATTTATGCATTTTATATAGAAAATCAATTGTTACTTTTAAAGATGGGCAGGATGTGGTAATTGGAGACATTTGCACCACTTACTATATTTACAAATTTTACCACAAATATCCTGCACTTTTATCTGTAGATAGCTGGATATTTGTCCGACAATTATTGTGTCATCTATCGCATGTATTATCAAATGCTCACATCAACATCAAAATAAAACAATCAGCATCATTCAGCAATAGTTTAGGAGGTGAACTGAAACTGAACTATGAACTATCCATGAACCAAGAATAGGTAAAAAGTAGTGCTCAGCTTTTGAATAAATTTTTATTCAAACAAAATCGTTATATATTGTATTCTATAGATAACTCTTCTAGTGCAGGTGTTGGAGACTCTGGTACTCCAGACTGTGGACAGTGCTGGATGCTGCTGGTCATCCTGTGTCCATCCTCTGCTCTTCTCCTCTCCCTCCTGTCATCCTCGGTCGTCTACCTCTACTGCAGAAAAACAGGTAGCATATATAGCTCTGTTACCGGTCATCTTCTGTACCTCTGTACCTCCGCTACATATTGTCTTCTGTATAAGCAGGAACTGTCTCCCTGTGCTGGTTTTGTGGCGTAATAATAACTGCATGCGTTTCTTTCAGATGAAGACCTCCAAGTTGCTCAGAGAACACCCGCCAGTAGAGATATAACATCAATCGGGAACCAGGTAACGTACCGTTTATATACTTAAGTACATTGATGGTGAAATGGTAGAGGACCATTACACCCCCCCCCCCCCCCCCCCAGCCATTTTGTTTTGTTTTCTTAGACAGAAACTTGACAGTCAAGTGACGGGGACGCAGGCCAATAGAAAATAATAAATACAACTGGTGCATTTCACACTTAAAGACCGTGTAAAGCAAATTCTGAGATTTGTTGCTAAACACATTACACATGTTAGAAAGTCATTGCTAAAAACATGTGAAAAGACTGTATAACCATTTAATGTTGAATTGTGGAGCCATTTTCGAGTTCAGGATTTTATGGGCAGGGCTTAAAGGGTACATGATGTCTGCTACATTGCCCCGCCCCTAACAACCAGAGTGCACTGCTTGTCACACTCAATCGCGAGTTTGACAGTTATTATTTGACAGCACCTTTGACAGCACCTTCAGAGGACACGCCCCCAGCATCTCAGAGCTGAGAATAATGCTTATTTTTGCACGATTTTGAATCCTAATTTTATATACTTGGCGACATTTTGAATCATTCAAATGTGGCTGGCTGGTTAATAACACATTTTTATATAATGTGACAAACTTTAAACACATATTTACTTTTGGTTTACAGACTTTAAGTGAGGCTAAGCGTGACACTGTCCCGCAAACCCAAGTGGACCAACAGGTGTTTTATCTGCTACGGTGTAATACTGGGTTGCATAAGGTTGTAAGAGGAGACACACACTTAAGGATTGCGTAATAGTTTTATTTTAGTATTATTTTCATATTATTTTGATGTTGTAATGGTTTGTTATATGTTGATGATGTAAAAGTATAGCAGAGTGTAAATGATGTTGATGTTATGGTATAGCAGAGTGTAAAGTATGTCGGTGATGTGATAGTATAGCAGTGTTTAAAGTATGTTGATGGTGAAATAGTAATATGAAGTTATAGTAATAATATCTGTCTCTCTCAGGATGAAGATGGTCTGTGTTACGCTACACTGGATATCCCGCGACGTTCACAGAGACCCAAAATGAAGAGAGTCCAAACCTCAGAGTTCTCCACCTACTCAGCCATCAATACTTAGAGGATGTGACCATGACCAAGTCTTTTTTAATACAAATACAAGGGCTCTGTTTCGGCAATATGACGTCGTCTTCATGCCGTCCAGAGGAGGAAGAATATAATTGTCCACTTCAGTCTCAAGAAAATGCAAACAAAGTAGAGTTTTTCTGGCTTATAAAACTTTCTATCACATTGGCACACACATGCTCATGAATGAAAATTGGCCCATGTATTAAATGATTGCAAAACGTGTTCCCATCAATAACTGCAGTTTAGTTCTTAGTAGGATATCATATAATCAAATACTGTGTATGTTTTGAATACCATATACTGTTCGCATATTGTTTTTCAATCAGATATTATGTTTTTGGCTATGTTTACTCTCTACATTATTAGATATTGTTTGTTGTACATTGTTTACCATAGTTAAATTAAGTGAAGGGAAATTTTACAGGCCTGTTTGTCTCTTAGGTTACGTAACCTTGTACTGGCTATGAAGCTGTCTTTGTCTGCTTGGCAATTACAACGAAACTCAGAGAATGATGTAGAGCGTCCATTTATCACACTTGTTTCAGCGCTACTTGTCTTACATGTAGGACGGTGGAGGTGTAACAGAGGTGAAATAGATAATTCCCCTTGCAGGCCTGTTTTGTGGTTCTTTCATTGATATTGTCAGCAAGTGACGTAAGCAAAGAACGACACCTAGTGGTGAACTGTGGTGT
This sequence comes from Merluccius polli, assembly GCA_030340625.1. Classification (NCBI taxonomy): domain Eukaryota; kingdom Metazoa; phylum Chordata; class Actinopteri; order Gadiformes; family Merlucciidae; genus Merluccius; species Merluccius polli. Next base: position 14,573 of record JAOPHQ010005133.1, read on the forward strand.
GCTTGCTGTCTTGGGATGGTGCATGTGCTGACGTCGTCCCAGTCTGTGAAGCACCACTGACTGCTCAAACTGCATGCGTGCATTGTGTGTCCGTCCTTCATCTTCAGATTGTGTGATAAACGTGTGATTGACTGGACAACTGCCATCGTCTGCCATCGTGTGTGCTTGACAGCCTTTGATAAGACATGTTGGCGTGTAAGCTGTATCTTCAAACACCTGCTGACCCACAATGCTTGGTATGAAACGGTTATATTTGCCGGAAAACCCAGAGAGAAACAGTTTTGACCTTCATGTTAACATATCTTTAGTTTTCTATGTAAAGTACGAGAGGTCTGCTACTTCTGGCTATAAAAACGCTTTCCAGAGTGGAAGTTTGCTGTGGGCTGCACACCCTCTAGCTTGAGTGAGTGTGACGTGCCTTTTGACAACATTTGACACCGCCCCTGGCACTTGCTCCTATGAGACCCAATGTGTCCATAGTTTTCTGAAACCTTTATCTTTAAAACCTTTTTTGGCCTCAGAACTCATTTCATGAATCTCCTGAACAACAGGGGTTTTACTTACCCCCTCATGTTAATAACTAAATAAAGTAAAGGGAACCTATATCCAATTTTTCTAAATTATTAAACAACAGAAAATAAAACACAAAGATTAGCTTTCTTTTACCATTTGAAACTCTGAGCCCAAGAGGGACATGACCCGTTTCTATGGACTGCAGCTTGTCTTAAGACCACCAGTGGTTTGTGTTGTTCAGCTACAGGATGCTATTGTGGTTTTCCTGTGTACTTCTCGTCAGTTTATTGTTAGCATGTTCACTCCATGTGTTGAGAGGTGCACAGAGTGTGGTGGTATGAAAACAGTTTCCTTTGGCCACAATTTGTCAACATATAATCTTAGCATTTGCCATGGAGACCAGTGTTGGGGTTGTTACTCAAAAAAGTAATGTATTACCCATTACTTGTTACTTTAAAAACAAGTAATGCCTTTACTGTACTTCATTACTCCCTGCGGACTGGTAATTTGTTGTTTTAAACGTGGGAGGTGTAATGTTCTGCTTAGGGCTGGGAGATGTGGCCTATAAATAATATTGCGATATTTTTTAGGCTACATCGCGATACACAATATATATCTCGATATTTTTAAATCTCCTCTAAAGCACAACAAGCTTGATTTCACACCTTCATCATTAGTGGTTCCTATTGGAACAATTTTAAACCTGCATGCAAAAAGGGGGAAATCACAACCAAAGTTAAATTTAACAAAACAGTATTTATTCAAACCAATTGCACACATATGCTTTTAACAGCTGTTAAATGAACATAAATAATGGCATGATGTACGTCTGCCGACATCCTGCAGCCTAGTTCTATAGAGCCCAAGCGCAACAAAGTGCCTTCAACAAACCCTGACAAATATATTTCAAAACAATATTCAATATTCACGTAGAGACATTCACAAGAAAATATAGCGCAAGGATTACTAAGTATTACACACGTGGGCAGTTCATGTTTGGTTTTCACTGAAGATAGCGGAATAAACAGTTGACCAATAACGTTAAACCACCTTAATTTTAATGAATGCTAAGCTTAGCTTTCACCACCGCTAACCGCGTAGCCTGGCAATGAATGCTTCGTCCATGTTGAATAGTATTGGCGGCTATTGATGACTATTAATTGTAGTAAACGGTTTAAATAGTCTGAACCGAGTTGTGTGTTTATGTTGGACTACGCGACGTGGATCATCTGGTCTACAAAGAAGGCTTAGTGCCGAAGCTAAGCTTAGCTTCTCGACTCAACAACGCGTTCCAGAGATATGTAGTATTATGTACAGGCCATAATGTACTGTCTAATATATCAGAGATATGTAGTATTATGTACAGGCCATAATGTACTGTCTAATATATCAGAGATATGTAGTATTATGTACAGGCCATAATGTACTGTCTAATATATCAGAGATATGTAGTATTATGTACAGGCCATAATGTACTGTCTAATATATCAGAGATATGTAGTATTATATACAGGCCATAATGTACTGTCTAATATATCAGAGATATGTAGTATTATGTACAGGCCATAATGTACTGTCTAATATATCAGAGATATGTAGTATTATATACAGGCCATAATGTACTGTCTAATATATCAGAGATATGTAGTATTATATACAGGCCATAATGTACTGTCTAATATATCAGAGATATGTAGTATTATATACAGGCCATAATGTACTGTCTAATATATCAGAGATATGTAGTATTATGTACAGGCCATAATGTACTGTCTAATATATCAGAGATATGTAGTATTATATACAAGCCATAATGTACTGTCTAATATTTCAGAGATATGTAGTATTATGTACAGGCCATAATGTACTGTCTAATATATCAGAGATATGTAGTATTATATACAGGCCATAATGTACTGTCTAATATTTCAGAGATATGTAGTATTATATACAGGCCATAATGTACTGTCTAATATATCAGAGATATGTAGTATTATACAGGCCATAATGTACTGTCTAATATATCAGAGATATGTAGTATTATGTACAGGCCATAATGTACTCTCATAATATACACCATAATATATGTCTAATTATTAGACAATATATTATGGCCTGTTCAACGTTCCAATTCCTTTATTGATGAGTGTAATGGCGCTAACTTACAACGTATATATTGTAACGGCTGGTGTAAACACTGGCAAGAGGACCCAATACTTGACTCATGGGAGGCTATGAATGTATTCAGCTCCTTGAGGTGGTAAAGGCGCTGCCTGTTAGGTTATGCCATATGGTTTCTGGATCCCAGAACGCGGGAGAGAAAGGGTGGGTTGGTAGAACACGGTTTTATTGTAAAAACCACAATAATAAAAACAAACGCGATGAAGGTTGAAGCAGGAGCGGGTAGGCAAGTGGAGTGCTGGGGACTCTGGGATAACGAGGACTGTTCCCAGGTGAGAGATCGAGGTCTGGGGAAGAGGGAAGAACAAGGTAAAAATCCACCGAAAAAACACGTAAGAAAACCAAAACAGAATGCGACTAGGAATGCTAGGGCGAGCCACTGGTACCGTGTGTGACGGAATACTCTGGTGCTGGAGGGACGTTTGAACCAGCCTTATAAAGGAGTCCCAATTGGGAACAGGTGTGTCTCATGATTGCGAGTTCCAAAAGCCACGCCCCGCACCTGCCCACAACCAATGCCTGTGGAGAAGAAAAGGCCCACCAGGGGCAACACACAACAAAGGGGAAAAACACACACACACACCAAAAACTCCCCTTGTGCAAACATAAGCAAATCATGACAGTACCCCCCCCCCTCAACGGACGCCTCCTGGCGGCCGACCCAGCTTATCCGGATAGCGTCTATGAAAGTCACTGACCCACGACCGCTCCTCCGGCCCGTACCCCTCCCAGTCGACTTGGTACTGCACCCCCCTACCCCGCCTCCGTACGTCCAACAGTTCCCGGACAGAATAGGCCGGGTGGTCATCGACGAGCTGGGGGGGTGGTGGGGGCTCGGCCGGAGGGTTGAGCGCATTGACCGAAACTGGTTTTAACAGGGAAACATGAAATACGGGGTGAATGTTGAGAGCAGGAAGCAACTTCAGCTTGACAGCACAGGGGTTAATGATGCTAGAAATGATATAGGGACCGATGTATTTAGGGGTGAGTTTGTTACTCTCCGTCCGGAGAGGCAGATCTCGGGACGAGAGCCAAACGCTCTGTCCCACCTGGTAGTCGGGGGCTGGAGTACGGTGTCGATCCGCTACCTGGCGGTTCCTCTCCGCCATACGACCCAGCGCCTCCCTGGTGTTCCGCCAGACCCGGCGGATGCGCCGCAGATGTTCCAGGACGGAGGGAACCGCCACCTCCGTCTCCTGTACAGGAAACAGTGGGGGCTGAAATCCCAGCGCCACAGAGAAAGGAGACATACCGGTGGCAGAGCAGACCAACGAGTTCCGGGCGTACTCCACCCAAGGAAGGTGGGTGGCCCAGGAGACAGGATGTTCAGCCGCGACGCACCGCAGCGCCGACCCCAGATCCTGATTGGCACGTTCCGTCTGGCCATTAGTCTGAGGGTGATAGCCCGATGACAGGCTGACTGACGCCCCCAACGCCCAACAGAACGCCTTCCATACCCGAGATGAAAACTGCGGTCCGCGGTCGGAGACGATATCCTGGGGGATGCTGTGGAGACGAAAGACGTGTAGCACGAGCAGGTCCGCAGTCTCTAGGGCAGAAGGTAGTTTGGGTAGGGGAACAAAGTGTACAATTTTCGAAAAACGATCAACAATGGTTAAAATGATGGTATTGCCTTCAGATGGCGGAAGTCCCGTGACGAAGTCCACTGCGATGTGAGACCAGGGTCTGTGAGGAACCGGTAGGGGACACAGGAGACCAGCCGGTGCGCGATGGGAAGACTTGCCACGGGCACAGATGGAGCAGGCCGCCACGAACTCCTTGATGTCGGCGGTCATCGACGGCCACCAGAACCATTGGCGTAGGAGGGATTGAGTACGGTGAGCCCCCGGATGGCACGCCACTCTGGACTCGTGCCCCCACTGAAGGACTGCCCTGCGTGTTGCCGGTGGGACGAACAGTCGACCAGGAGGACAACCCTCGGGGATGGGTTGGTTCTGCTGGGCATCTTGGACCTCCTGCTCAATCTCCCACCGGGTGGCCCCGATGACACAGGCGGGAGAGAGAATGCTCCTCTCCACCGACTGTGCCCCAGAGGAATCGAACTGACGGGAGAGAGCGTCAGCCTTCCCGTTCTTAGAACCCGGACGGTAGGTGAGGGTAAACCGGAATCTCCCCAGGAAAAGGGACCAACGTGCCTGACGAGAGTTTAGTCGACGTGCAGACTGAAGGTAAGCCTGGTTTCTATGGTCGGTCCACACTAGGAAAGGATGCTCGGCGCCCTCCAGCCAATGTCTCCACTCCTGGAGAGCCAGAACTACCGCCAACAACTCCCGGTTACCCACATCATAGTTCTCCTCCACCGGACTCAGACGGCGAGAGAAAAATGAGCAAGGGTGCAGTTTACCGTCTCGTGCAGATCGTTGAGAGAGTACGGCCCCCACCCCCGTGTTAGACGTGTCCACCTCCACGACAAACTGTAAGGAAGGATCTGGATGGTTAAGGACCGGAGCGGAAGAAAACAATGTCTTGAGACGCGTAAACGCAGAGTCTGCCGCCTCCGACCAACTGAACCCGACATTGGTGGAGGTTAACTTGGACAGTGGGGCCGCAACTCGACTATAGTCTCTGATGAAACGTCGGTAAAAGTTCGCAAACCCTAAAAACCGTTGGAGCTGCTTCCGAGAGGAAGGAACCCGGCCACTCCGCGACCGCACGCACCTTTTCGGGATCCGCTTGTAGTCGACCCTCCTTAACCACAAAACCCAGGAAACTGACAGACTTGGTGTGAAAAGCACATTTCTCCGCCTTCACAAACAACTTGTTCTCAAGTAAGCACTGGAGAACCAACCTCACATGTTGCTCGTGCTCGGCTTGGTCTCTGGAGAAAATGAGAATATCATCCAGTAGACGAAGACGAAGCGATGCAACATGTCCCCGGAGGACGTCATTAATGAGGGCTTGAAAAATAGCCGGCGCGTTAGTGAGCCCAAAGGGCATAACCAGATACTCGAAGTGACCGAGAGGAGTGTTGAATGCAGTCTTCCACTCGTCCCCCTCCCGTATACGCACCAAATGATAAGCGTTTCGGAGGTCTAGTTTGGAGAACACAGTGGCCTGGTGAAGTGGTGTAAACGCGGAGTCTAGTAGTAGAAGGGGATACTTATTTTTAACAGTGATGTCGTTTATGCCTCGGTAATCCACACAAGGACGCAGGGACTTATCTTTCTCCACGAAGAAAAACCCTGAACCCACCGGGGAAGAAGAGGGGCGAATAAGGCCGTTGGCCAACGACTCGGAGATGTAGGCCTCCATGGATTCCCTCTCCGGTCGAGATAGATTGTAGAGCTTACTAGAAGGTAGAGAAGCACCGGACAGAAGGTTGATCGCGCAATCGTACGGACGGTGAGGAGGTAAAGACAGTGCTCGATCCTTACTAAAGACCTCCTGGAGATCGTGGTAAACAGAAGGTACATTAGTGAGGTCGATAGGACTAGCCGAGAGTGAAGCGGACGGAAGTTTGCCAGGAGGCATAGCAGAACGAAGACAGTGTGAATGACAAAAAACACTCCAGCTAGCAATGGAGGAGGTTGCCCAATCGATGTGCCGATTGTGAAGACGGAGCCACGGCAGACCGAGTACAATAGGCGACGTAGGAGAAGGAATAACATAGAGAGATACGCGCTCGTGGTGATTACCGGATAGCTGAAGGTGAACAGGGAGAGTGCGGTGAGTAACGCGAGCCAGTAGTCGACCATCCAAAGCTAGCACCTCTCTGGGCGTCGGTAATGGTTCCAGAGGCAACTGGACCTTGGCGCAAAACGCGGAGTCAATTAGGTTCTCGTCCGCCCCCGAATCAATAAACACCGACAGAGGGATGGGTGACTGAGGACCCAACAGGTGAGCCTGGACTAGGATCCGAGACGAAGAGGTGGCGGAGCAAACAGTCTGGTTCACCAACGCGCCACTGGACATTGATGAACCCCCTCCTTTTCCCATAAGCGGGCAGGATTCCACCATATGTCCTCCCTCCCCACAGTACAAACATAGTCCGTTAATAGTACGACGACGGCGTTCAGCCGCAGACAAACGCGTCCTGCCTACCTGCATGGGTTCAACTCCCAGATCGGAACCGGAGGAGGTATCGAGATGCGCCCGTCGGTGAGAGGACCTAGCCCGAACCGTGGGCCACGCAGAGGCCTCAGAACGCCCGGAAGTGCGGTCTTGTCTCTCCCGAAGCCTCTCTCTGAGTCTATTGTCCAACCGTGTAGCCAATGCAATAAGCTCCTCCAGTGAAAGAGTCTCGTCTCGTATAGCGAGTTCGTCTCTTAGCCGGTCCGACAAGCCTCTAAGGAACACTCCTCGCAAGGCCGTGTCGTCCCAGCCGCTCTCTAACGCGAGAATGCGAAAGTTGAGAGCGTACTGGGAGACTGAGTCCGTCCCCTGAATAAGAGAAAGTAATCGGCTGCCGGCCTCCTTTCCCTGGACCGGGTGGTCAAACACATGTTGTCAATGAAATCCGAATATGAACCGGCTAGGGTAGGACGGTTAAAAGAGATAGCTACTGCCCACTCGGAGGCTTGGCCGGACAACAGGCTCATAACGTACGCCGTCTTAGTTCTATCGCTGGCGTACGTTTGGGGTTGCTGACTGAAAACTAGATCGCATTGGTGAATAAACTGCGACACCTACCTAACTCCCCGGAATACCGGAGTGGGGTTGGAATAAAGGGTTCGCGGGGCTGGTACAGAGGTGTAATGGATGCCGCCGCAGGTGGTTCGGGACTAGATGACGCCGGTGGTCCGAGGGACATGGTGGAAGCGGTGAGGGACGAAACCTGAGCGAACATCTGCTCCAGGCGATTCCCCAGCTGTTCCATGCCAGAGGAGAGCGACGTTAAAAACCTGGAGACGTCCTGGAGATCGGCGTTGCGTTGCCCGATCCACACTCCCAGCGAGGAGAGCGCTAACCGGACCCTCTCTGTCTCCGCGGGATCCATTATGGCCAGAGTATTCTGTTAGGATATGCCATATGGTTTCTGGATCCCAGAACGCGGGAGACAAAGAGTGGGTTGGTAGAACACGGTTTTATTGTAAAACCACAATAACAAAACAAACGCGATGAAGGTTGAAGCAGGAGCGGGTAGGCAAGGTAGGTGGAGTGCTGGAAACTCCGGGATAACGAGGACCGTTCCCAGGTGAGAGATCGAGGTCTGGGGAAGAGGGCAGAACAAGGTAAAAATCCAACGGAAAAACACGTACGAAAACCAAAACAGAATGCGACTAGGAATGCTAGGGCGAGACACTGGTACCGTGTGTGACAGAATACTCTGGCGCTGGAGGGACGTTTGCACCAGCCTTAAAAAGGAGTCCCAATTGGGAACAGGTGTGTCCTGTGATTGCGAGTTTCAAAGCCACGCCCCGCACCTGCCCACAACCAATGCCTGTGGGGAAGAAAAGGCCCACCAGGGGCAACACACAACAAAGGGGAAAAACACACACACCAAAAAACTCCCCTTGTGCAAACATAAGCAAAACGTGACAGAAACATTATATAAACAACTGAGCTCCATTATTCAGGAGACCCCCTCAACCGAACGCCTGATGATCCTCGGTGACTTCAATGCCCGAGTGGGTGGGAACTCCAGTGCATGGCCTGACATCTTGGGAGACCATGGACATGGCAACATGAATGACAACGGACAACGTCTACTGGATCTCTGCAGCACACACAAACTCTGTATCCCCTCCTCTTTCTTCCAGGGCTCAAGCTCCTCCAAAGTCACCTGGTGTCACCCACGTTCTAAACGCTGGCACCAACTTGACCATGTGCTGGTGAAGCGTAAGCACTTGAAGTAAGTTACACACTGCCGATCACTGCACTCAGCAGACTAAGGATGACCCCAATCAAGCTTCATCACGCCAGGCCCAAGCCGACTCCTCGCCTGGATGTTTCTGCTGCCTATGCCCCTACGCTGCAGCATGCATTTCAGGAAGTACTTGCGTCTAGCTATGTCTCCTCACCTCCACCTGCAAACAACATTGACTCCCCACTTCCACCTGCGGACATCACCTCTGCCTGGCAGCACTTCCACTCTGTCACCACGAAGGCTGCATTCTCCACCTTTGGAAAGCTATCCAGATCACAGCCTGACTGGTTCAAGGCCCATGCCAGCCTGCTCCTGCCAGCAATTGCCTCAAAGCGCTCTGCCAGACTGTCCTGCTTGCAGCATAACACTCGCTCAAATAAGGCAGCATGGAAGCAGGCATGTCGCAATGTACAAAAGGCCACCCGTACTGCCATGCAAGACTACTGGAACACACTATGTGACCGTATCGAGTCATGTGCATCCAGTGGCAACATCCGAGGTGTCTTTTTAGGCCTGAAAGAAGCTTTAGGCCCAGTCCCCCCAAAAAGTCCTCTCCACTCCGCTCCCTATCAGGTGAAACCCTGACTGATCTGAAATCTCAACTGGCGTGATGGGCTGAGCATTATACTGCCCTACAAAGCAAAAAGGCAGTAACTACGCAGAGTGCAGAACTGAGAAAAATGACTTTAAAGTTATCCTGTCATCCAGCCTAAGTAGTTGTAGGTAGATTAATGGACATGTGGCAGTTTTGTTACTTTATATTAGCTTATTCTTTGTACATTTTAATCCTAATATTTGATTTGATGTTTTACCCCTATTTTGCAGTTACTGTGTTCTTGCTTTGTATTACTTACTAAACATGTGGCACCATACCAAGGAAAAAGGCAGTAACTGCAGATTCTTCAAAAACTATTTTGTCACAACTTGGGCTCTAGGTGTGTTAGATACACGGTATTTGGACTAATTGGAACCATTTGTTTCCCTGAACATGGATATACCAAACCCAAAGTAATCTGACCATTTTAGGTCAATATTTTCCACCCAGAAGTTGTTCTGGTGCTGAAATTGCTGCTTAAAGTGTCTTACGTTGCTAAGCTTGTATCAAGGCCCAAATGGGGACATTATTATTTGTGAATATTAGATTGTGTATCTGGGTGTGTTTCTGTATCTGTAATGTATCTGTTATACCTACAACAAATCAAAATTCCGGGGCAAAATAAGACCATATGATCATAACACATGTCCACCCGAGTTGGACCGTTATCAAAAACCGCTAATTAGCTTATAACGCTAATTATCTTATAACGCTAGCTGTGGGGACAGATATTCATGTAAAATAAATCACAATTCTATACCACTAAGAAGGCTCAAGATCGCACCACACTTCCACGGCAGCATAATGAGGGTCCCTACATGTAAAACAAAGCATTGAGAACTTTGTAAGTGTACAGACAGTTTATTAAAAAGAAAGTTTAGAAAGCCAGTGCCTTCACGAAAACAAGCGGGTGCCATCTTTGGAAAACAGTCACGACCAGTCGAGCGCCGAACGCCGTGCAACGTAATGATCCGGAAGAGGCGAACACATGAGATGTCCATGAATCAGAAGGTGTGCGATCTAGTAGAAGGTGTGCGAAGTGCGTGTGCATATAGAAGAGGAGAAAATGGTTCGTGTTTGTGCTTTTCCCGGCTGCGAGAAGAAAATGAGACGCTACAATCGTCGCTCGACTGATCGTGACTGTTTTCAAATGATGGCGCCCGGTTGTTTTCGTGTTCACCATGGAAACAGTAACTTCACTGTGTGGCAACACGGGTGTTTTTTACGTGAAGTAAAACAAAGCAAGAATACAGTAACTGATGTTACTGTATTCTTGCTTTGTTTCACTAGGGCTTTTTGCAGTTACTGTACAAACGACTACCATTTTTCTCCAAAACGACACACATTTGAGATAAGATATTTTGTCACATAACAAAGGATGCCTTGAATATCATGAAAATGATAATAACTCATTTTCGACCAAAAATGCAGTTACTGCCTTTTTGCTTTGTAGGGAAGTATAGCATTCTCTATGCCAAGCCTGTCACAGCCAACACACTGGCAATAACTGCTGCTGTCCCTGAGTTCCCCCCTATATCTGACCTGGATGCTAATATCACCATTGAGGAAGTAAAATCTGCCATTAAAGCCCTTAAAAACAACAAGTCTCCCGGAGCTGACGGCCTCCTTCCTGAGGTTTTCAAGGCAGGTGGGGATGCCCTTACCTCGGTCTTACACCATCTGGTTGTGTCATGCTGGAACAGTGGATATCTCCCAGATGTCCTGCGAGATGCTAACATCATCACCATCTATAAAAACAAAGGGGACCGTGCAGACTGTAACAACTTCAGAGGAATATCTCTGCTCAGTGTTGCCGGAAAGATTTTCGCCCGAATTGTTCTACCACGACTACAAGTCCTTGCAGACCGTATCCTCCCTGAATGCCAGTGTGGGTTTCGTGCCGGTCGCTCCACAGTAGACATGGTGTTCTGTGTCCGACAACTACAGGAAAAGTGCATTGAACAACAAAAACCTCTGTTTCTGGTGTTTGTGGACTTGACCAAGGCCTTTGACTACATCAGCCGATCCGGACTCTTCCTTGTCCTGCAAAGACTTGGTTGCCCCCCTAAGTTACTGAAGGTGATCACTGAACTTCATGACGGCATGAAGGCAACTGTGCAGTTTGAAGGCACTTGCTCTGATGAATTCCAGATAAGGTGTGGGGTAAAGCAGGGTTGTGTCCTTGCTCCTACCCTCTTTGGAATATTCTTCTCTGCCCTACAACGTCGTGCTTTCTCCGAAGACTCTGGCATCCTCTTACATACCCGCAGCTCAGGAAAACTGTTCAATTTATCCAGACTGCGGGAAGACTAAAGTACGTCATGTCCTGGTGCGCGAGCTGCTTTATGCTGACGATGCTGCCTTTGCCGCCCACTCAGAGGCAGAACTACAACTGCTCTGCGCATCCTTCGACTCTGCATGCCAAGAGTTTGGCCTGCAGATTAGCTTAAAAAAGACAGTTGTCCTTGCCCAACCTGCAACCCTGTGCCCTGCTGTTTCCATCTCCAACACATCACTATCTGTGGTGGACAAATTCACCTACCTGAGGTCCACAGTCTCCAACACCAATAACCTTGACGTAGAGCTTGACATGCGCATCGGAAAGGCTTCATCAATGTTTGGCAAACTGAGCAAGCGTGTCTGGCACAACAAGAACCTTTCTGTGCTCCTCAAAGTCCGTGTGTACCACACGTGTACTTAGTACATTACTATACGCATCTGAGTCATGGACAACATACCGAAGACATGAACACCGCCTCAATGCCTTTCATTTCCGCTGCCTTCACTCCATACTGGGTGTCTGCTGGAATGACCATGTCCCAAACTCATTTATACTAGAGAAAACAGGCTCCAGTGACCTGTACACCATCATTCGCCAACGTCATCTCAGATGGGCCGGGCACATTCAACGAATGGATGACGCTCGCCTCCCTAAACTCTTACTGTACGGCGAGCTAGCCAATGCCCCACGCAAACAAGGACGCCCCCGCCTACGTTTCAAAGACGTCATCAAGAGGGACCTTAAATATTTCTCCATCAATCTGGACAGCTGATTGATGGAGTTGGATCTCTCACTTGTTCTTGCAAGTGAGAGATCCAACTGGCGCGCAGCGATCAACAACGGCTGCAGAGCCTCTCAGGAGGCCTACAAGTTATTCTTGGAAGAGAGACGCTCAAAACGGGAAGTAGTTTGTCGCACGTGACAGGAACGGCCATTGTAGTAGTATGTATGTACGTACGTATGTATGTATGTTCGTATATATGTATGTATGTATTTATGTTCGTATATATGTGTATGTATGTATGTATGTATGTATATATGTATTTATGTATGTATATATGTATGTATGTTTGTATGTATGTATGTACGTATGTATGTATGTTCGTATATATGTATGTATGTATTTATGTTCGTATATATATGTATGTATGTATGTATGTATGTATGTATGTATGTATGTATGTTCGTATATTAGGGGTGTCCCCGACTAAGAATTTACATAGTCGAATCTGATTCGTCAAGTCTTGCCTATAGTCGACTGATCGTCGAATCATGTTTGGGGGGGGGACCGACGACCGACGGGGGGGGGGGCACTGTCCTATTTCACAGCGTCGCCGCGTGTCAAGTGCCGCCGAAAAGGCGCTTTTTTCTTTTCTTTTGTTTTTCTTCTGCTCCGGAGACGACTATATTCCTGTTGACGCACCGCACCGCGACACTTCCTATGAGTGCTAGGGGCGGCACTTGTGTCATAGACGTGCCGCGGCGCTACAGCGGCAGTGTTTTGCACTTGATATTTATACAAAAATAGGCT
>JAOPHQ010005133.1:30000-117657 GCA_030340625.1 Merluccius polli
AAGTTCCTTAATGTTTAATGGCACCGGTATCAAATCTCAGTTCCCGGTATGGAAACATTTTGAACGATACCTATCCCTATACTGGTGATATTGTACCCCATAGAAAACCCGATGGGAATACCAATCCTGTGATTTATAGGATGTAAATGTCTTCATCCTCCAACGATAGACTCCTGCACAAGTGTTTTTTCATCTTTCTTTTATTGGCTGGTGAGCTCTGAACTTTCCCCACCATGTGTCTCTCTCTCTCCGTATGCTTTAAAATAAATGGTTCCATATAAATGCTGCACTCTTAAAACAGAGAAGTAATGCTACCAGTCTGTTCACGGCACCGCCAGTGGGCAGAGAGGAAGTAGTAACAGCAGGCAGCAGAAACACACACACTGCACAAAACACATACAGCAACTCTCTGAAATGCTCACACACACACACTCACTCACACATACACGCACACACACCACACACACAGACACACACATGCACGTGCACATGCATGCATGCACACACACGTGCACACACACACGTAGACACACTCACAAACACACACACACGTGCACACAAATTAAAGCAATGCTGTGCTCCAGTGAGGTGAGCGAGAGAGCAAGAGACATTGGGGGGGGTGGACATGTGAGTCACCAGTTACAGTACCTTTTGCAAGAAGCAATGATACTAAGCTATAGGATACCTCTATGTTGGTCACACATGCATGCACACACACACACACACACACACACACACACACACACACACACACACCCCAGCCAGACGAAGGACGAACAAAGACGAGACTTGAGCTGCTCTTCCCCAGGATGACAGATGCTCCCAAAACAAACCCATGTCCCCAACTTCGTCTCCGTTGTTTTGCCTTCGCTCAGTGAAAACGTGAACCCTTTCCCACTGAGCTGCCAGCTGGGGCTGAGATTCTGCTGCCAGAAAAAGAGTGTGAGTGTGTGTGTGTGTGTGTGTGTGTGTCTGTCAGCCTCGTGTGTTGGAGAAGAGAATGCAGTTCTCAAAGTTGACATGGTCACCAACCAGTGATATAGGAATGATGCCGCAATCAATACATCTTTGGGACTCAAATGCCATTGATAAAAACATAAATAAAATACATACAGATGAGCATGTATATTAACATTTACATGAACCTTTGATTCAGGGAGTAGAAATGTTATACTTGATATAATTGTTAACTTAACTGAAGACCGTTTTTTGGAGTGAAACAATTTTCTTGAATTTGGTGTTATTTTGTGTTTTGTGTTAATTTTGTCTGGAGACAGTAGCCTACTATTCCATACAGAACACCAACAAAAACTATACAGACAGACAGTAGAACGATACTTACCCATGCCAATGTCCCTTGTCGCATTCAGATTGTTGCATATAGTATATAGTATATATAGTTTATAGTATATACTGTATAGTATGCATAGTATGGAAAAACCAGACAACTGGATTGCAGAATTAGAGATGAGCAAAGCCAACAGCCAATATGTAATATGTAGCCAATATATTTTATGGTTGGCGACACATAAGGTCTAATACAGCATAGGCTGTGTTTCCTAGTCTCACCACATCTTCCTGCTACACTTACATTAGTTGTCCTGCAATCATTCATCCCTGTAGTTTAACCACCACTAAAATCATTTTATGGTAGCTTGTGTACATGCATGTGTGTGTGTCTGTGTGTGTATGTGTGTGTTTCAGCCCTATGTTATCTCAAAAATATTGTGTACAAAAGACATCCTTGTATATGTGTGTGTATGTGTGTGTTAATGTTTAATTTGATATGCCAGCGGCGTCACCACCACTGCGGTGCAGGAGGAAGTCGGACCACAGTGGTCCTGATATACCATCGCCATGCAGTCAAACGTTTTCTGGTAAAGCCACACACACACACACACACACACACACACACACACACACACACTACCAGCTGTGCAAGTGAGATAACTGCAACATGAATGCATAAGAAAGAGATGCTTTGAAAACGTGTTCATAATGTAGTCTACACAATCTATTCAATGGACACAAACATGGTTTTTGGTACAGCGTCAGCATCTGCACTAAGGCTGGACAATATAGAATCATTCAGAATTATAGGACATTTTACACAATTTTACCATTTTACACACCACCACACCACCCACACGCACACGCAGATGATTGTCATTGTTTCCTGTTCAGTTTAGGAGTTTGAGAGAGAGAGTTGTGAGAAGGTTGTGTTGTCTAAATTAGTTTCTGAATTGCCGCATGCACTTTGCACAATACCAGTAGGTTAGTAGAAATTTCAGCTGCAGTCGCATATTAATTAACTGCTTTCCATGTCCAAATGAAAAGTAGGCCTATAGGCTTAAACCGTGAGATTTAACATGGCTAAAGATGTCTTCGGGCAAGAAATATGCAATGCCCTTGCCCAATCTCGGCATGATATAGCTTAAAAGTAATAATAATAATAATAATACATAGTATTTATATTGCGCCTTTCAATGACCCAATACAAGAGGGTGAAGAGACAAACAGGGGGGGGGGGGGGGGGGGGGGGGGGGAGTGACAACAAGGGCAAGATGATGGAGTGGAATACGGGGGGAGGGACAGGACAGCAGTTATGGGTAGGAGAGATCATAGGCTTGGGAAAAGAGGAAGGTTTTCAGACGGGACTTGAATGTGAGGAGTGAGGGTGAGTCGCGGACAGGTTGGGGGAGAGAGTTCCAGAGTCGGGGTGCTGTGCGGGAGAAGGCTCTGTCGCCGAAGGAAGTAGTTTAAGAGTGTGGGTCTGTGTCGCGTAGTGCAGGACACATTATTAAAGAAATCTGTAAATAGAGAAAATGTTTATGGCCAAACCCCCAGTGCTATACTACATGGCACTGCATCCATTATTAAGCAGGCTGCATCCACAGGAGGGTTTTGGATAACAAAAGGGTTCTCCAAAACGGAAGGGTTTTCTGCCTCGGGCAAAGTCGGCTAAACATGAGAAGGAAGATCCATGGCTATAGGAGTGGGTGTGCTTCTGGGGAGTGCTTGTGTTAAACTAGTTAAATATACGACTGGACTCAATAGCAACTTCAATATTTTCTGGGGCTTTTATGTGATGTACACAAATGTATACAGAATGGTGAAATGTTTGACTTTGGTGTGATTAGCTCATTAACCCAAAGCCTCTCATCTGCGTATTTAACGGGCCAAGTAACAATCCTTTGGCTGATGATCCTTCTCGTTAATCCTTACCGCCCTGGCATGGAGACTCCAATGCTTTGGGGGCATAAACAGTTCTAGAACATCAATATTTCATTCATTTCATTTTCTATCTGGCTCCTCCTTTATATTCCCTCTCAGTGTTGGCTGGAAAGAAAGGCAAAGCATAAGACATGGTGACACAGAGCTAGAGATGTACAAGACTGGGAATTCATTCCACTTAGTGCTAGAACCTTCATGTAATTTAACACAGCACACACGCATAGGGAAGAGAGAGAAGCTCGGATTGGGATAACTTTTACCCAATGTTTTTAGCTCACGCTGACAACATAATGTAACTAACCAACCACCAACATGCAAAAGCAATTCCCTTTCACATTAAGAGCTATTGCTACTATGATACAGGCATAGCTTTACTGTAAATCACTGTGCCATGCAAATAGTGCTCTGTTTTTGAAGAGTAACCTTAGAACCAAATCACAAGGACAACGCTGAACGCAGATTATTGTTTTTTTGCTATTCATTACTAAAGTGGTGCACAATGACATCACATGCAATAACAACCCAATA
The DNA here is from genome assembly GCA_030340625.1 of Merluccius polli. NCBI lineage: Eukaryota > Metazoa > Chordata > Actinopteri > Gadiformes > Merlucciidae > Merluccius > Merluccius polli. The sequence goes on from JAOPHQ010005133.1 coordinate 33,763, forward strand.
ACCCATAGTGGACTGGGATAGCAAGAATATCAATTGGAATCAGAAACTTGTGTTTGTGCAGCTCCTTAGGAATAATAATAAATAATGTTTAAAGACGTATCATTCTCCCCACCATGTATTAATGAATATGAATTCAAGGTCATGGCATATCTGCCAAGAGCAGTTTGGACCAGACTACAATAGATAGATAGATGTTTAATTCAGCCCTTGTTTCTCTATAGCAAATATATTGTCAAATCAAATCCAAACAGCATATTTCCTCTGAGTGCTTTGCTTTGCAATCCAACTTCCCAACCTCAACACAAATCAAATATAGGAAACAAGATCAATGAATCTGCTAATGGCTTAAAGATATGATGCCATAGCAGCATGTGTGCAGAAATAATATGGCTAAATAACTAAAATCTGTTTTCAACTCTTGTAGTCTGTACTGTATGGGATGATGCAGTGCTCTCTCTTGCTTAATTAAAAGCCATTATATACACTACCATTTTTGACAACTAACCATTCTGCAGTCAATGTGCAATTCACTTAATTCTTCACTTTATGAATTACAAATAGGAAGTGAATGCACACGGGAGAAGTTCGCCTTCAGGGCTTTCTGCCAGAAAGTCCTTTCTGCCAGAAAAGGCTTTCTGCCAGAAAAGGCTTTCTGTCTTAACCAGTTCAATCAGGTAAGACAGTTTTAGATGCAAATATATTTGTATTTGGGAATTAAAACAGGACCCCTTATGATGACTACAATAAATGGTTCTACGTGTCCCTCGCCCGGACGTGGGTCACCGGGGCCTCCCCCTGGAGCCAGGCCTGGGGGTGGGGCTCGGCGGCGAGCGCCTGGTGGCCGGGCCTACACCCACGGGGCCCGGCCGGGCACAGCCCGAAAGGATGACGTGGGACCCCCTTCCCGCCGGCTCACCACCAGCAGGAGGGGCCAAAGGGGTCGGGTGCAGTGCGAGCTGGGCGGCGGGCCGAAGGCGGGGACCTTGGCGGGTCCGATCCTCGGCTGCAGAAGCTAGCTCTAGGGACGTGGAACGTCACCTCTCTGGTGGGGAAGGAGCCTGAGCTGGTGCGCGAGGTTGAGAAGTTCCGGCTAGATATAGTCGGCCTCACCTCGACGCATAGCAAGGGCTCTGGAACCAGTCTTCTCGAGAGGGGTTGGACTCTCTTCCACTCTGGAGTTGCCACTGGTGAGAGGCGCCGGGCAGGGGTGGCAATACTTATTGCCCCCCGGCTTGGTGCCAGTATGTTGGAGTTTACCCCGGTAGACGAGAGGGTAGCCTCCCTCCGCCTTCGGGTGGGGGGACGGATCCTGACTGTTGTTTGTGCCTATGGTCCAAACAGCAGTTCAGAGTATCCACCCTTTTTGGACTCCTTGGAGGGGGTGCTGGAAAGTGCTCCCTCTGGGGATTCCCTCGTTCTGCTGGGGGACTTCAACGCTCACGTTGGCAGCGACAGTGAGACCTGGAGGGGTGTGATTGGGAGGAACGGCCCCCCCGATCTGAACCCGAGTGGTGTTCAGTTATTGGACTTCTGTGCTCGTCACAGATTGTCCATAACGAACACCATGTTCAAGCATAAGGGTGTCCATATGTGCACTTGGCACCAGGACACCCTAGGCCGCAGTTCGATGATCGACTTTGTAGTCGTGTCGTCGGACTTGCGGCCGCATGTCTTGGACACTCGGGCGAAGAGAGGGGCGGAGCTGTCAACTGATCACCACCTGGTGGTGAGTTGGCTGCGATGGTGGGGGAGAATGCCGGTCAGACCTGGCAGACCCAAACGTATCGTGAGGGTCTGCTGGGAACGTCTGGCAGAGTCTCCTGTCAGAGAGAGCTTCAACTCCCACCTCCGGGAGAGCTTTGACCATGTACCGGGGGAGGCGGGGGACATTGAGTCCGAGTGGGCCATGTTCCACGCCTCCATTGTTAAGGCGGCCGACCAGAGCTGTGGCCGCAAGGTGGTCGGTGCCTGCCGTGGCGGCAATCCCCGAACCCGCTGGTGGACACCGGCGGTGAGGGATGCCGTCAAACTGAAGAAGGAGTCCTATAGGACCTTTTTGGCCTGTGGGACTCCGGAGGCAGCAGGCAGGTACCGGCAGGCCAAGCGGAGCGCAGCTGTGGCGGTTACCGAGGCAAAAACCCGGACATGGGAGGAGTTCGGTGAGGCCATGGAGAACGACTTCCGGACGGCTTCGAAGAGGTTCTGGACCACCATCCGGCGTCTCAGGAGGGGGAAGCAGTGCATCGTCAACACTGTGTATGGTGGAGACGGTGCGCTGCTGACCTCGACTCGGGACGTTGTGGATCGGTGGAAGGGATACTTCGAAGACCTCCTCAATCCCACCGACACGCCTTCCGGTAAGGAAGCAGGGCCTGGGGAGGGCCTGGGGTGTGGGCCCTCCTATCTCTGGGGCTGAGGTTGCCGAGGTGGTCAGGAAGCTCCTCGGTGGCAGGGCCCCGGGGGTGGATGAGGTCCGCCCGGAGTTCCTTAAGGCCCTGGATGTTGTGGGGCTGTCTTGGTTGACACGACTCTGCAGCATCGCGTGGACATCGGGGGCAGTGCCCCTGGATTGGCAGACTGGGGTGGTGGTCCCTCTTTTTAAGAAGGGGGACCGGAGGGTGTGTTCCAACTATAGGGGGATCACACTCCTCAGCCTCCCTGGTAAGGTCTATTCAGGGGTGCTGGAGAGGAGGGTCCGTCGGATAGTCGAACCTCGGATCCAGGAGGAGCAATGTGGTTTTCGTCCAGGCCGTGGAACAGTGGACCAGCTCTACACCCTCTGCAGGATCCTTGAGGGTGCATGGGAGTTTGCCCAACCAGTCCACATGTGCTTTGTGGACTTGGAGAAGGCATTCGACCGTGTCCCTCGGGGAGTCCTGTGGGGGGTTCTCCGGGAGTATGGGGTATCGGACCCCCTAATACGGGCTGTCCGTTCCCTGTATGACCGGTGTCAGAGCTTGGTCCGCATTGCCGGTAATAAGTCGGACTTGTTTCCAGTGAGGGTTGGACTCCGCCAGGGCTGCCCTTTGTCACCGATCCTGTTCATAATTTTTATGGACAGGATTTCTAGGCACAGCCAGGGCGTTGAGGGGGTCCGGTTTGGTGACCTCAGGATTGGGTCTCTGCTTTTTGCGGATGATGTGGTCCTGATGGCTTCATCAGACCGTGACCTCCAACTCTCGCTGGACAGGTTCGCAGCCGAGTGTGAAGCGGTCGGGATGAGAATCAGCACCTCCAAGTCCGAGTCCATGGTCCTCAACCGGAAAAGGGTGGAGTGCACCCTCCGGGTCGGGGATGAGATCCTGCCCCAAGTGGAGGAGTTCAAGTACCTCGGGGTCTTGTTCACGAGTGAGGGGAGGATGGAGCGGGAGATCGACAGGCGGATCGGTGCGGCGTCTGCAGTAATGCGGACTCTGCACGGATCCGTCGTGGTGAAGAGGGAGCTGAGCCGAAAGGCAAAGCTCTCGATTTACCAGTCGATCTACGTTCCTGCCCCTCACCTATGGTCATGAGCTTTGGGTAATGACCGAAAGAACGAGATCGCGAGTACAAGCGGCCGAAATGAGCTTCCTCCGCAGGGTGGCTGGGCTCTCCCTTAGAGATAGGGTGAGAAGCTCGGTCATCCGGGAGGAGCTCGGAGTAGACCCGCTACTCCTCCGCGTTGAGAGGAGCCAGATGAGGTGGCTCGGGCATCTAGTTAGGATGCCTCCCGGACGCCTCCCTGGTGAGGTGTTCAGGGCACGTCCCACTGGTAGGAGACCCCGGGGAAGACCCAGGACACGCTGGAGAGACTATGTCTCTCGGCTGGCCTGGGAACGCCTCGGGATCCCCCAGGAAGAGCTGGCCGAAGTAGCTGGGGAAAGGGAAGTCTGGGCTTCCCTGCTTAGGCTGCTGCCCCCGCGACCCGACCCCGGATAAGCGGAAGAAAATGGATGGATGGATGGAATTAAAACAGCTTTGGCGTTGACCCCATCCTTGAAAACAGGCTTATAAAAGTATAAGGTATAAACCCCTATAAACCTATATTTGAGGAATCCCCTCTGGGAATACTGACACTAGTGGTGGTAGGTTGACGAGATGCATGACACTGGATTGACAGCAGAATGAACCATTTGTTAGGTTTAAATAGAATGACAAGCCAGATTATTGGCTGATTGAAGAATGATGAGCAGCTTGAGCGCTCATTGGACAATAGGTGACAGCTCCCGAGTGGGAGGGCTAAGAGCTTCATTTGTGTTGCTTAAACCTAACCAAGTAGCTGGGTTGCCTAACCAAGTAGTTGGGTTGCCGAAACCTAACCAAGTAGTTGTGTTGCTTAAACCTAACCAAGTAGCTGTGTTGCCTAACCAAGTACGTGTGTTGCCGAACCTAACCAAGTCGTTGTGTTGCCTAAACCTAACCAAGTAGTTGTGTTGCTCGAACCTAACTAAACCATTCATCTACCACAACCTCCTCCCTACATGAGTGTAGCAATGACTGTGCTACTACCGGGTTCTTGGAAGGAAACACGTGGGTTGGCAAAATAGTCTTTATTAAAGCAACTGCCGACACTGTGTGCCAAGCCCGTTGTTTCTTCTGCTTAGAATTTATTGTTGATCACTCATTAAGCTCAACTCCCACAGATGCGTCTGTCCCTGCAATTGAGCCACCCCACCCCCTTGTCTGCAGCTAACACCAAGCCACGCCCCTTTACACCACATATTCCCACCACCTGCCTTAGGCCAGGGAGACGTCCTGCCGACAACCAACTCCCCCCCATCTTGCCCTTTCATGTGTTGGAGCCACTGAAGCGAGGCGTGGTCCGAACAGAGGGTGAATGAGCGGAGGTAGTAACGTAGGGCGTCGACCGCCCCACTTGATGGCCAGACACTCCTTCTCCACTGTGCTGTACCTCTCCTCTCATTCTGAGAGCTTGCAACTGAGCGGTCTACACCCTCTGCCTTCTGGGACAAAACAGCCCCCAGAACCCCTGTTCGACACGTCGGTCTGCAAGACAAAAGGAAGCTTGACGTTAGGTGTGCGTAAGACTGCCTCCCCGACCAGATCTTAAGCACCCTTTTGGGTGAGGTCAGTCATGGGACTGATCAGCTCAAAGAAGGCAGGATGAACCGCCTATAGCAGCCAGCCAGTCCCAGGAATGCCCTCATCTGCTTTTTGGTCTCAGGCTGCAGACAGGCTGTGAAAGACAATGTTTTTTCCACCTGTGGGCGCACCTGCCTGCCACCCAAGTGGTTCCCCAAATTCCGTACCTCCGGCCGTCCAACGTCACACTTCTTTAGGTTGGCCGTGAGCACCACCCACCTCAGTGACTCAAGCACTGCCTCTGTCCGCTGAATATGCTGCTGCCAAGTGTCACTATGAATAATGACATCATCAAGGTAGGCAGCAACATAGTGCGGAGGCAGCACCCGGTCCATGAGACGCTGAAAAGTGGCCTGACCAACCCAAATGGAAGAGTATTGTATTGAAACAAACCAGTCAAGGTGGAGGACGATTTTCCCTAATACTCTAGAGATTAGCCAGCAGCCCCTGATTCAGTTTAAAAAAAGAAAAAACGAGCCATGCCTAACCGATCTAGGAGTTCATTGACCCGAGGCATCGGATAGGCATCGAACCTTGTGACATCATTCACCTTGTGTTAGTCCACACAGAACCAAATAGACCAATCAGACTTGCTAACAAGCACAATGGGACTAGACCAGTCACTGTGTGACTCTTCTATTACCCCATTTCCAGCATTGCCTTTAATTCTTCCTGAACAATTTTGCGTTCAGGTAACCTATACGGCCGCAACCATCATGCTTGGGGACGTATCAATGTGGTGGTTAATAAGCGATGTGCATCCCGGTAGTGGAGAGAAGAAGTCAGCAAACCAATGCTGCAACTCAGTGACCTCACAGGAGACCTCCAGTGTTTTTTAATTAGGTCCAATATGCCTCTAGGCCGCCTACCGAACAACAGTATAAATGGGGAAAACGCACTGGAGGCCCGAGGAACCTCCCATACTAGTAGAGAGTCGACCATTGAGCCATTTAACCAGACCTGGGGATGGTACACGCCAGTTTGGTTAGATTTAAACCCCAATAACCAATAAAGTTTGTGTAGTGTACGTGACATAAATGCAGTGCCTTGATCAGTTAGAATCTCTTCTATATAAATTGGTGAGGTTGAGGCATGAGGTTTAAATTATTAGCTGATCTCATGTCGATATCGGAATAAAAGCCCTATCCAACGGAAGTCGGATGGCATTTGGTTATGTGCATATGCAGTTGTACATTATTGATTTAAAGTAATAGTACCTAATGTAAAATATCAGATAGAAGCATGTTATGCATACTTAGCGTATTATGCATGTGCGAATCGCGAGGGGGCCGTGGCCCCCCCTGGCCTCCCTTTGGCAGTGCCACTGCTTGAAGGGCACATGCCACCGATGTACATCCCCGTGAATGCCTGGCCAATAGAAGTGGGCTATGGGCCGGTTACGTGCCATTGGGCTATGATGAGCCACCTGAACAACCATTTTGGGACAACTTTTTGAGCAAATGCCTCACTTCTCCCTCTGACTCACTCTATATAACTTGTCCCTCAACAGTGAAAAATAAGGATGCGCTAGTACAGTCTATTGTGACACCTTCTGGCAGTCGATGGAAACAACACAGCCGGAGGCAAAGCGTAGTGTATATTGCGGGACTGTTCAACGGGAAAGTCATCCACCCATGGGAATACCGGTACCACCGCAGTCTCCTCCTGAGACTCCTTCTGATGTCCTTCCTCCTCACTGTCCTCTGGAGAGCTCGCGTCACCACTGAGAACTGTGCATATCGCACATGTCCCTACTTGTCATATACGTGTCCCACTCCCCTCTGTCACTAACCTACTGAAGCCCGGCCAATCAGTGCTTATAGTAGGGGATGGGATATGCGGGAAATAACCGCAGCCTTTACCTTATGCTTACCCCTTTACAGCAAATTTCTATGGTCACTACCGGATAGTTGTGCACATCATGAAAACACTTCCACCCATGATGTCTCCAACAGAGCCTAGGTCTCCAACAGAGCCTGTGGAACAAGGCTTTGGTGGATCTGGGTTTGACAACTCCTCGAAATCAACAAAGCCTGATAGTTACCCCCCTGCATCCTTACCGGTATGCTGTACCTACCATCCCTGTTTGGAGCAGAGTCCAGAAAGGGCCGGAAAGGTCCCGGAGGATTAGAACAGGGTCGAGGCACTGGGAGTGTGTATGGTAGATTTGGGTTTAGGTGCGGTTGTGGTGTGAGAGGTGGTCCTCCGCCAAGGATTTCGCTGTGTCGAGGGTGGATGGCTGGTGGAAGATGACCCACTCTGCAGTGGATGACCGGAGCCCCCGGACGAACCGCTCCAGTGTGACCTTCTCCACCACCTGCTGACCACCTGGTTTGTTCCTGCAGGAGCAGCCACCGACCCGCAGCGCTGAGCAGCTGGTGGGGGTAGGCACAGGGCCTACCGCCCTCCTCCAACCGCAAGCCCTGGAAACGTTGATGGTGTCCCTCCTGCGTGAGACCCAGGCGATCCAAAAGAGCACACTTCAGGTCCCTGTAAGATGTGTGGTCGGCCGCTGGCAGACCGTGCTCCGTCGCCGGGGCATCACCGGACAGCAACGGTAGGACTGGACCAGGAGCCATTCCTTCTGCCGTTCCTTCGAACACCTCCAAGAAGGCCTCAATATCATCACCCGCCCATCTTCGGGAGAGCAATTTGAAGCAGGAGGGGAGTGTCTGTGCCCGGGTCTGGGTTATCCGTTTCACCTCGGTCGTGGTACAGCCTGATAAGATCATGCAAGACCACCCTCTCCTCCGCATGGTGAGCAGCCAGATCCAGCATGGCATGCATCTGCCAATTCTGTGGCTGGACCTGGCTCTCCTGGGTCTGTGAAATCATGCACCATCATGCAGACTCTGCACTTGGCAAATCCGCCCCGGTGTCAATCGCTTTTTCTTCCAGTGTCCCTTTTCAGGTGCCACTGTAGCAATGTGCTACTACCGGGCTCTAGGAAGAAAACACGTCACTTGGCGAAATAGTCTTTATTAAAGCAACTGCTGACACAGAGCGCCGAAGCTGTCGTTTCTTCTGCCTCGCCATGCGCAACACACATATACCCACGCAAGCCAACATACAATATAATGTTCAGGCTGCGCTGTACTGACATCATCCCTCTCTGACGATGAACCCAGTCTCACTGTGGGGGAGAGCAGAACAAACATAAGTATGTCACACGTTAAGCTCACCACCCACAGCTGCGTCGGTCCCCGCGATTGAGCCGCCCCTTGTCTGCACCAAGCAATGCCCCTTCGCACCACAATGAGTTATAGTGCATTACCTGTTTAAAGGTGCAGTGTGTAAAATCTAGTGGCATCTAGCGTTGACCAACATTGGACACCGGGGCGGAGTTGCAGATTACAGCCAACTGAATACCACCCCTCCCTCGCCTCTCTCTTTCAAACGATGTAGGGGAAGCTATGGTGGCCTGTATTGGCCTGTAAGGTGCCAGTAGGTGCTAGGGGTGCAATAAATACCAGAAAACTGTAATTCAATACATGGTCCAAATCACAACGAGTACTTATGTACTCGTTTTGTTCTTTTGTTCAAGTCTGCGATAGTTTCCACCAATGTACACATATCGAAAGTCACCTGTATTTCATACAGTCTATGTGCATTACATTCATACTGGAGCTCCACTGGCCACACCGTTTTTTACCTGCTTTTACTGTTGTAGAGCTAGCAGGCTACACTTCTAAACAGCCATTTTGTGTTATATCCATTCTGAACATTTTGTAACATGAGACGTATCGGTTTAATTACGTAGTCACTCATAGCTGTGATCGCGTCTTTAGTTCCCCGCGTCAGATCACTGTAATTCGAACTGTGAATATCTGTTGAATATTCAATATCTTTCTAACTAAAAAATAAACGCTTTTAGACACCATAAACTGCTATATTGATGTGTGATTATTTTAATCCACCACCACAGTAGTGCTATGCTGCTATAAATGTCACCTTCAGTTTAGAAGGTGGGGCGTTCCTGGCGGGATACACTACAATGTACTGATGTACATTCTTCTAAACAGCCATTTTAATATTATCCATTCTGAACCTTTTGTAACGTGAAACGTATCCGGTTTAATTGCACTTTGTTAGGCTATTGTTTAGAGCAGGGTAATTTGCCAATTGTGTAGAAATATTGACCAAAGATGGCTCTATAGAGAGGAGTGCTGCTGCCTGACCGTCTCCTGGGCAGGTAGACACCACTAGCACTGGCGTAACTATCGACGGTGCAACCGGTGCATTGCACCGGGGCCCAGACGCCGGGGGGGGGGGCCCATGAAGGAAGGAAAAAAAAAAAAACAATCCGTCCCCCCCCCCGCCGTCCCCCCCCCTTAACAATTGCGTAGCACCCCCCCCCCCTCCCCCCGTCAACAATCGCGTAGCACCCCCCCCCGTCAACAATCGCGTAGCCCCCCCCCCCCCCCGTCAACAATCGCGTAGCACCCCCCCCCCCCCCCCCCCCGTCAAAAATCACGGGGGCCCAAAAAAATTACTTGCACCGGGGCCTATCATGACGTTCTTACGCCAGTGACCACTAGACACACGGGACTCATACCGTGCGCTTATTCAGAGCGTGAATATCTATTGAATATCCAATATCTTTAACTTAAAAACACTTTCAAACAACATAAACTGCTATTGAGATAATTTTAATACACCAGTACAGTAGCGCTATGCTGCTATAAATGTAATTTTCAGTTTTGATGTTGGGACGTCCCTGGTGGGCGGACATTATTGTAAAACGTATTGAACGCTGGGGAACTCCGCCCACCAGGTCAGCTGCTAAACGTTTATTTTAGTCTCAACAACAATATGCAACGGCGAAGGCTTTATTTCTCTAGAGCTGTTTGTCCGTTCTGGGCTACTGTAGAAACATGGTGGTGCAACATGGCGGCCTCCGTGGAAGGCGACCCACTCCCCATGTAGATATAACCGGCTCTTTCTAAGCGAACGAAAACACAACGATTATTATTTTCAGGTCATTATACACTAATGACGCCTCGGACCTACGGGGGGGCGCACGATAACAACACACCCCGGACCTACGACCGGCGGGGGGGGGGGGGGGTGCGCGCGCGATTGTAAACACACCACGGACCTATGACCGGCGGGCGGACCTATGACCGGCGGGGGGGTCTCAAAAAGGAGGACAAATACGCGTCCGGACGCTGGACAGGGCATTGAAAAGCCGGACGAATGGCCACCCTATACTTGAGGCTCGATGTGCTGCGGTGATATGCGAATTCCTTGTTGCATAGCTTGCACACAACCTCTTATCGACGCTTCCATCCGTTCGTTTTTTGTAACAAAATGTCCCATCCACGGGGCCAACCAAAGCGGTCTCATCAGCTACTTCGTTCATGTTCACTGTGGTTTGTTATTGTCTGAACTCATGAACGCTAGTTGGTGCTCCAGTATAATCGGTCCGCCTGAAACTCATCCAGTGAGAAACGTTCCGCTGTGCAAAAATAAGTCCGATTAAAATGCGTCATTTTTTTAAACGCGTTAATTATTGTGTAATTAATTAATCTTAATTAACGCGTTAAAGTCCCGGCCCTAATAAAAATTAATGATTTGATTCATAGCATGAAAGAAGAATTTGTTATAGTCATGAACTCACAACACATGTGCCACAAAAAAGGACAAGGCAAGTAATTGGTAGCATTGATAGCATACCAAACACAGCAGGCACAATCATAAAACAGTGTTCCTCTTTGTAATAAAAGGCACGTTGGCATAGTGGATTCTTTCAGTTCGCCTGTTATGCAGCACTTATGCAGAATAATAATCACTTATTCTAAGTGATGTAAATATATTGTCCATTGGAATAGTGTGCATGTATTTGCATTGTGACGTTATTGCCCATGTGATGGCATATTATCATACAGAGTGGTCTCACAAATCAGACTTTTGAATTCATATTTTTTTGTGGTTGAAAAAACAACAACAGAGATGACCTACAGAGTGTCTCTTTCTGACCACCCTATAATAATGAAGCAGATAATGAATGGTTCATAATTAATCATAAATGCACCACTGTCAAATGTCAATAGAATGACATGTCATAGCATAGCAGTCACATAGCTTTGCCACAAACTGTATAGTTTCAACATCAGCTGGAAAAGAAACATCATGAGCTCATCTGAAGCGATACGAGGCTGGAGAAGCCAGTGGCCCTGCAAGCGAACCCTTCAAACTTCATTGATTTAGTAGAGACGCTGCTAGAGGAAATGTGCTTTCTTTCGAATGTTTACCAGTGAAAACACATTTCTTTGAGGTTGTGTATTGAATCATTTAATTCCTATACATTGTCAGGTGATCCTTCAGAATGTCCATAATCACAGTAAACATGTGTCTTCAGGTTGTAAATAATATTTGTTTACTAGTTAGACTTAGGCTTAAATGTAACTGTTACTCAAAATTAAATAGGTTAAATCCATCAATGCCATAGCTTGAAAGTCACATTATTTGTGTTTGCTTTTGCCACCTCGAACCTTGAATCATCATTACTCCTATGTTTGTAATAAAAACAAAAAAAGGTCAGTGGATAAACACAGAGTTCCAAGTAAATACAGAATATGAAGAAGAGATGAGGTTTCTACTATGTGTTTATTCAGTGCATGGTGCTCTTTTATTACACTTTCATTTACGGTGAAGGGTTTGTCATTTAAGAAAAATTAACAACAAAAAACGCTTGTAAACCTCAGTTTGCTTGTTTACTACTGTGAGTTCAGTAAAGTTAAGTAAAAGGGAAACTCCACAATTAGGGCAAACAGCACAATAATTTAACTATGACACATTAGGTTTCTGTACAAAAGAACACAGTTTTACTACAAAAAGAAAACATGTTTTAGAAGTAGACTAAACATTACAAATTGCGTGTGTACCAAATGGTTTGTTTTACAGGACAGTGTGTCTTGCACAGGAGATTCATCGTTATTTACTTAAAAACAGCATACAAAATCATTGATTTACTTTGTTGTCATTTACAAAAACATCCTAATGTAACTGTGAACGTTATGTTGGCCTATATAGAGATTCACAAAGGAAACCGTGGACAACGTTTTACCGTGATTCCCTACATTTGAATGTTTGTCTTTTGTTTTCTATGGCATTTTCCCCAATTTTTGAATGTTTCATCGCAAATCAAGTCTGCCGTAATCCATACAGCCTATTTAATCCCCCTATCCCACTGAAGCGTGAAAGCATTCTGTGATTTGTTGAAACCTCTGTGGACAAGGACACACTGCCCCCTTTGGTAGAAAAGTAGAAATGTGACAATGCAACTAAAATAACTGCTGCACAAAGCCTTATGCGTTCAGCCTTATTATACAAAACTATGAAACTGTATTCTGCTGCTACAACAACACTATCCTGAAAATGTTAAACACATACACAAAGACAATTTGAGAGGGAAAATAAATAGAGAAAATAACATTGCCGTCTCCTGATTTTTTGATAATGTCTTAATCTAGAGACAAGGATCACAAATCAATAAATATGAAAAATAAAATAAATAAATACAAATAAATTAAAAGATGATAATGATAGTTTATCAGATTATCACGACGTAACTTTCAAGTAGGATGGCAGATTTAACTGCCCACCATTTTGGTCTGATAAAGTCAGTCACATATATATCGAAAAATATTTTTTTCACATTGAGAGGGACAATAAAATATTAAGAGGACAATAAAATATACTTTTACTGTACAACTTGACACCAAACTATTTTGGAGTGTGACGATTTTAGGAATCTACTGCTTCTTGATGACATTTTCGACAGATCAGAAGTAAAATCCCCCCACAATCCCATCCTAACACCGATTGAAGTTAATAAAAATCCTGACCCCAATGCTACAGATTAGCAATTATGGTGGTAAGAAAAGCAGTAGAAAAATATGATTAAAAGACCAAAATGCCCTTTTGAAAATTTCTTAAAATCTCCAGACAAATAGGAGAGGAAATAATTCACAAATGTTGTACTTCATTTCTCTCCAATAACAAAACAAAACTGAATTTCAATCAATTCAGTGGCAGTGAGAAGAGAACCGACCGAGGGAGATTGTTGGAAATCCTGGGCAATTCTTAGCGGCCTTAGCGGCCATGTTGTTGAACTCCATCCTTCTTCAAAAAAAGAAGGAAAAAAAAGAAAATAAATTGCAGGTCAAAATGCTTGGCTCAAGAGCTGAGGCTGGGTTTCCTGTCATGTGGTCTGATGGTGCGGCATACGTCTGTGGGAGTGCACTTGGGTATAACGAGGGGGCGATTGGAGACACGTATGGGGGGAGAAGTGAGTGGGCCCAGGAAATGTATGTTTCTGACTCCCCTGAACAAAGACAAAGAGACAATAGGAAGTCTAGTTAATAAACATTGTCCTTTTGAATACAAACAATTAAAGCGGGAATGTACAATAACGAGAGGCTGACACAGTGTGCACACTTTACGGTTGTAAGGCACACACACACACATACATAAGACCGATGTGGTAGGCTTGGGTGGTGCCACACACACGCATACATAAGACCGATGTGGTAGGCTTGGGTGGTGCCACACACACGCATACATAAGACCGATGTGGTAGGCTTGGGTGGTGCCACACACACACGCATACATAAGACCGATGTGGTAGGCTTGGGTGGTGCCAGTAAACAGTGTGCATACATACCACCTAGGATGCTGGTTAAACAGTACCAGACTCCCCCTGGACACTTTATACTTGCACAAACAAAACCAAAATGAAAGCCACATGGGCATCGTTCTTTTGCTTGCCTCTGACTATAATGGTTGTCTGGAAAATGCATAGTAAGGATTAACAACAGTTGGGTCGTAATCACAACTCTTAAGTGCTTAAGCCGCTGGTTTCTGCCGAGTCATGACTCGATATGATGTTTGTTCCCATGAATTGGTTTGTTACAATAATTGTGGCAATCCCTGTTCAAAAGATCAAGTGCATTTAACCGCTTCAGTCTATATGATAGCATTCCTGATGCCTTTCGAATTCGAATCACAACCAGCCAAAGAATGTGTCATGATGTGTGTTGGTGCTATAAAGAATAGAAATAGGAGTTCCAAAAAGACAAAAATACAAAGCAATTGTACAGGATAATAAAGAGGAAAAAAAAGGAAAAATAGAAAAAGAAAAGATAAAAAATAAGATGAAAAAAACATTAATATAAAAGCAAATATATAATGTACAAACAATATTTTGTTTGTATTTATTATTATTATTATTATTATTATTATTATTATTATTATTTATGAATATATTAAGGGTTTTGGTATGGTTACATATTGTTGTTTGCATGATCTCCAGTGTCCCTTACCTTTCTCAGGGGTTCAGGTCTACTCTGATGACCTCTTCAGTCCGGGCTGATCTCTGTTTCTTGGTGCACCACCACCTTGGTAACGGACATGTCCGGGTGCTGCTCCTTTGCTTCCTTAATAGCCTGGGCCAGAGCCTGAGCAATGGAAGACACAAAACAGGTGGGGAAGGGGGGGAGTGAGGAGAAGGTCCAAATGGAACACGATTTATGGGTGTAATAAAAGCCCTGGTATGTAAACACCAGTGTTCAGTTAATGTGGAAGAATCAATAAATAAGGTTAAGTAGAAGAAGGAGTAGACAGCGATGCAGATGAATAGAACAGAGCCATTTTTGGTATTCTTACATCACTCAATGGAAATGTTCCCCAACTAATTCATAACCATGAATTCAGTGTTTTTGGCATGAGATAAGCATTTTTTGGCAAGGTGGGCCATCTTGCTAAGCTAACCTAACACCTAGCTAAAGTAATAACCTGCTCAAGTAGCCAAGCATCCCCCACTAAGAGAAAGCTAGCACGCGACATACCAAGAGATCAGGCCTCATGTACGAAGACTTGCGTGGATTTCCTACTGAAACTTGGCGTACGCCAAAACCCAGAAAATGTCGTACGCACAAATAAATTCAGATGTATCAAAGTGTGCGTACGCATGGATCCGAGCACATTTCTTTTGTACGTCCCGACCAACGTGGAACTGAGCGCAAATGCAGAGGTGGCAAACTCCTCCCTGTCCACGCGCCCATTTAAATATGCAAATCTATGTGGTGGAGCCATTTTCACGGAGCGCCTGTGTGGCGCTGTGGGGGGTAATAGGAAACCATTTAATGTGTACACTGATCAGTACAGGTGTGACGCACAGGAAGCATTTTGTTTTTGACCGCAGGCTAGCGGCGTATTTGAGTTCTTTGTTACGTACAGGTTTTGTTTTGTTTGTGCAAAATAAATGGAATGAGAGTGGGGGAGAAATTTACCCTTACATTTAATAATAATACATAATTATTGTCTTGCCATTATGCTATATGAATCTAATAAGTGTGGAGACATACAGAGAATCACAGATGGGGTAACTCTTATAAATAAACCTTTGAAATTCAGTGCCCCCAATATAATTTAGATTTCAGGGTGTTGCCCTGAAAAGAAACAGAGCGTGTGACCACGTGAACATCCTGCCTGGTCTGGGATCAACCTAGTCTATTGTGTTGATAAAGCGGCCCCCCCTTACAATTGTTAATTACGCAGCAAGATACTCACACATCTGCATTTGTCCCTTTTGGCCCCCGATCAGAGGGGGGGTCAACCAACAACTCTGTGGAAGGTAGACTTGCCTAGTCTCTTTGTCTATATCTACTTACATATGGTTAATCAAGTTAAAGTTATCCTTAAAGTTAATCATTGCATACTCTGAGTGGATTCTACCATCATAAATTGTGGTATCATAGTCAATTGGTTAAAGGAATATTTATTGGGTGTGATTTTCATTGTGCTCATACAAAATGCAATACTTCTTTATGTTGACTGATATTTTGTTACAGGTACAATTGTTTTCTTTGAATTATTACTTTACTCAAGATTGGTATTTATTATATGTAAACTATCTCAAATCAGTGATTTAGTTTATAGTTAACTTTATCTCACAAGGACATGTGCTGCAGAAGTTTAACAGTATGCCCAGCTGGGGTGGAGCTGTGAACGGGCCACAGGGGAGGAGCCTAATCTTTAGGTTTGGATAGGTAAACACTGTATAGGTTGCTGTGATTGGGTGATTAATGCATGAAGGAGGAAACCACAAAAGGTAATCTATATAACCTGAAGTGTGAAGCACAATACCAGTTCTTTGTCAAACAAACTCGGCTCTATTTGTGCCTGCTCTTGGGTACAAATAAAGTCTTTATCTTTCATACTCCAGATCTCCCGAACTCTCTTATTGTGTTAAGTTAAGTATTATGTTGTACTAGTTTTTTCCACAACAAGAGCCTTAAATGATCAGCTTTTACAAGGCCCAAACCTTACAAGTTCCTTGATAGGAGTGCTTCTAAGATTCAGACAAGAACCCATTGCCTTTATGTCTGATGTAAAGTCTATGTTTTACCAAGTCAAAGTGGCAGAGGAAGACAAAGACTTTCTTCGATTTTTATGGTGGCCCAATGGAGATTTGACTAAGGAAATTGCTGAGTACAGAATGACCGTGCATTTATTTGGAGCAGTGTCATCGCCTAGCTGTGCATGTTATGCTTTAAGGAGGACTGCAGATGATCATCGGAGCAGCTTTCCTCAGGAGGTAATTGACACGACGGAAAAGGCAGTCAAGATTGCTCATGACCTCAGTGACCTGTGTCATAAAGGAAGCTTTCATTTGACACAATGGATCAGCAACAGTCGGGATGTTCTGCAAGCTATTCCTGAAAAAGAACACTCTAAAAATGTAAGTGAACTTAACTTGGACAGAGACCAGCTCCCGGAGGAGAGAGCCTTGGGACTCCAATGGTGTATGGAAAGTGACACTTTCAACTTCCGCATGGATTGCAAAGAGCGTGCATATACTCGGCGAGGGATTTTATCAGTTGTGAGCTCAGTGTACGATCCCTTGGGGTATCTTGCAGCAGTTACTCTTCCAGCCAAACAAATTTTACAGGACTTGTGCCGAAGAAACTTCGCCTGGGATGAGGAAATTCCTGATATATTAACCCAACAGTGGATCAGCTGGCTAAATGATCTGAAAGAGCTTTCAGGATTTCAAGTGAGCAGATGCTTAAAGCCCCAGGACTTTGGCCCACCTGTTCACGCCCGGCTACACCACTTTGCTGACGCCAGCGAATCAGGGTACGGTACAGTAACCTACCTGAGATTGCAGAATGAAGCAGGTGACATACATGTGTCATTCATTCTTGGAAAGGCTAGAGTAACACCACTCAAACCCATAACCATCCCTAGGCTGGAGCTTACTGCTGCCATTTTAGCTGTCCGTGTAGACAAGATGATTAAGTCTGAGTTACAGCTTCAACTGGAAATGTCCTGTTTCTGGACAGACAGCAGCACCGTCTTGAAGCACATTAACAATGAAAACAAGAGATTCAGAACATTTGTTGCCATCAGGATATCTGTGATCCGAGGAGTGTCAGAACCAGCACAATGGCAATACATACATACCTCACAGAATCCTGCAGACAAGAGGATTAACGGTTCAAAAGCTTCTAAGCAGCAAAACGTGGTTATCTGGTCCAGAATTCTTGTGGAAAGAGGAGGAAACATGGATACCATGCAAAGTGCAGTCTGTAATCGATGAAGGAGACCCAGAGATCAAAGGGCAGATCTCAGTAAATGCAATAAGTGTACAAAGCAGCACCGCAACTTGTCAGCTCATCACTTACTACTCTGATTGGAAGAGACTGAAAACTGCTATTGCATGGCTAATAAAGGTACGTGAGGCTCTATTGCAACTGAGTCACAAAAGAAAACAACTCTTGTTGGTCTCCTCCCCAGACACCCACTACGTGAATCAAGAGATGATGAAAGCCAGAGACTCAATGAAGCAAAGTTTTTCAGCTGACGACCTGTTGAAAGCAGAGGATGCAATCATCAAATTTTGTCAGAGGGGAACTTTTGCCGATGAAATTCGCACACTGATGGCTGGGATTCCTGTGAAAAGGAATAGCTCTTTGTACAAACTGAACCCTACATTAAAAGATGGAGTGTTAAGAGTGGGTGGAAGACTGTCCAGGGCAATGATGCCAGAGCAAAGCAAGCACCCAGCTATCCTGTCAAAAGACCACCATGTATCCACGTTAATTCTCAGACACATACACGAGCAAACAGGACATGGTGGGAGAAATTATATCCTCTCCAAGCTCAGAGAAAAGTGGATCACTCATGCAAATGCAGCTGCAAGAAGAATGTTATCAAGTTGTGTTTTTTGCAAACGTCATAGAGTCATGTGAGCAGAAAATGGCAGATCTTCCCAGGGAAAGAACTACCCCAGACCTACCTCCATTCACCAACGTTGGAGTGGACTATTTTGGTCCCTTTGAAATAAAACAGGGACGATCTAAAGTGAAACGCTATGGAGTAGTCTTCACATGTATGGCAAGTCGAGCAGTCCACTTGGAAGTAGCCCATTCATTGGATACGGACTCTTGCATCAGTGCCATACGAAGATTCATTTGTCGGAGAGGACCAGTATCTCATTTCCGTTCAGATAATGGCACAAACTTCACAGGAGCTGAAAAAGAGCTAACCCGAGCAATTACTGCATTAAACAACGGTACAATAGAAAAAACCTTAATGCATGACAACATAAAGTGGAGCTTTAACCCACCTGCCGCTTCCCATCATGGTGGTGCTTGGGAAAGCATGATCAAACTAATAAGGAAAGTACTTACATCCGTTCTGCACCAACAAACTTTAACTGATGAAGTCATGGTCACTGTTTTATGTGAAGCAGAAGCGATATTAAATGATCGTCCACTTACCAAAGTTTCACAGGACTCAGATGACCTGGAACCTTTAACACCAAACCATCTTCTCACATTGAAAAGGAAACCAGTTTTTCCTCCTGGATTGTTTGACCACAATGACCAATATGCAAGAAGAAGATGGAAGCAGGCACAATACATCTCGGATTTATTTTGGAAAAGATGGTCGAAGGAATACCTTGCCACACTACAGAAAAGACAGAAGTGGACGGAAGTTAAACGCAATCTGAGAAAGGGGGACATTGTTTTGATTGTGGATCCCACAGCTCCCAGGAACTCTTGGATGATAGGAAGGATAATTGAAACTTTCCCTGATAAGGCTGGTGTGGTCCGATCTGTTCGTATTCAGACAAAAAAGTGTTATTGAAAGACCAGTAACAAAACTGTGTATGCTGACAGAAAATGATGTATGATATATTTATGTTGGTATAGTATTTGAAAATGTGCCTGATGCCTGATAATCAGACTTAAATCAGTGTTTATTTATGTTTCATGATTATTAATTTATTATGTATGGCTCCATGGTAATATTATGTTAATTGTTATGTCTTGTGTATCCATAAACAATTAGGGGCCGGTTGTGGTGGAGCCATTTTCACGGAGCGCCTGTGTGGCGCTGTGGGGGGTAATAGGAAACCATTTAATGTGTACACTGATCAGTACAGGTGTGACGCACAGGAAGCATTTTGTTTTTGACCGCAGGCTGGCGGCGTATTTGAGTTCTTTGTTACGTACAGGTTTTGTTTTGTTTGTGCAAAATAAATGGAATGAGAGCATCATGTCCAAAGAAACACGCTACGTATAATTTTTACTTAATGGACCAAGTTGTTTTAAAGAACGAAGAAGACATCAGCCGAAGCCGCGAGTGTAAATTCACAGTGCGTCTCCACTATGTAAATAGGCCCTGGACCTGAGATTCACCTCTATCTGATCAGATAAAAGAAGCAAGTGTGGCACAGAGGATATTTATATATGATTGCCACTTACTTAAATGTGTTATTTTATATTATGCACTTTATTTGGCATTTTTACAGACACCCCCCATTCAATTTTAAGCATTATTATTATTATTATTATTATTATTATTATTATTATTATTATTAATAATAATAATAATAATAATATTATTATTATTATTATGATCATCATTATTATTATTATTATTATTATTATTATTATTAAGTATTAAAGGCACGAGACCACCCGCGGCTATATAAACTGTGGGCTGCGCTGTAAAGCCACTGAAGACCAGCCGACTCACTTGTCTTTTTGTTTCATTTATTCTTTCAGAATAACATATTTTCTAAAATATGCCAACCCTTGAGTCAGCTTGCACTCTATGGGTGTAACACAAGCATGAACAAAGGAAAGAAAAGACATTTCACAGAGTCTGAGTTGGAGATTGTGGTGAATGACGTGGAGCCGCGGAGGGAGATTCTCCCTGGTCCCGTCAGCAGGGATCAATATGAAGAGGAAGGAAATGAGTGGGAGCGTGTGTGTGAGGCAGTAAATGCCGTGGGGTCCGAGCAGCACACACACACACAGGTGAAGAAGAAGTGGTCGGATCTGAAGGTGGAGGTGAAGCGGAGGAATATATTCTATGCGTCACTTTCATGCCGCACACTAGGAAGACCACTAGGTGGCGCTGTTTTTGAGCAAATTCCGTAACACTAATAACTCCTGCATACTTTGTCGCACATTCGAAATCGGCTTATGAGCCAATTGTCATCGTTTGCAAGTAAATCCTCGCGTTCCCTAAATACTCGCTCACGTCGGATTGCACCATTTGCAAGGTCCTCTAACAACGCTAACACTGCCATCGGTAATACCATTTTCTTCATCACATTGCGCATGCTTTTATATCCACCCATATAATTGCAAACACGGTGGGTGTGTTAGTTGTTCATCAGTGTGTCTCTGATGTGCACATCACTCTGATGACTAATTGTTTTTGACATTATTAACAGTTTCCCAGCATCACCTCTAAGTGTCGCCAAAGGAACAATAGCTGTAGAAATGTGCGTACGCCAGCCATGAAGTTGACGTGGGGCACCGCACATTTCCACGGTCATTTCACGTTTCATACATCTGAACGTGAGCTTGGAACGCCATGTTTTTTTGCGTACGCCACGTTTTTGTGTGTACGCAACCTTCGTACATGAGGCCCCAGAGATCGTGAGAGACGTGAGAGAAACAAGTTCCTCACCTTGTCGTGATCGATCTCTGTGTCCCCGGTGATCACGATCCTCTTCTCGATACGGGTTTCCGAGATGCCACCTTTGACCGTCTAGAAAGAAAAGAGAGCATAGATACACACTTTTGCACAACAGCCTAAACTGATTCCAGGTCCGTCAAGCTTTGAGTGAAGGAAGTGGATTTGTTGATGTATGAAAAGTTAGAGGGCCAGTAATGTCGGTGCTCTAGAGAGAAAACAGATCAAGCAAGGAACTAGCCTGAGAACCTGAAGTTCTACTTCCTGTTACTTTATCATTCAGTCTCAAGTTTCTTCTGTCTGAGCCATTTTCAAAGACTGGCCGTTTTTCTTCAAAAGCAGAATCCATAGACTTTAAAGGGGTGCTGCGATCAGGATTTTTGGGGCCGATCACCAATAGCGACAACTGTTTATTTATTGGCAGGCAACATGCGCAACATATTCAACAGACCAGTGAAGCCATTTTATCGGCGCGGCAAGAAATTGTCTTGCGTGTTTTGCTTCATCTGATCGGCTCTTCTGATTGGCCTTACGGCCTTTTATAGAGGCCACCGATCAAACTATTTAGAACGGATATCAGCCGATAACGACCAGGTGGCCGATCGATCTGGGCATAATCCTTTAAAGGCAGAAAAAAAAAAACACAGCAACAGGTTGTTTTCGGTCACTTTGGTCACATGGATTCCATCATACTTTCTTTGCCGCTTATAAGAAGCTCATTGGCCTGGTGAAAATACTCAAGCCAGGAGCCACTCAAGCAACCGACACCAGACCACAGAACATTCTTAAAAGGTGGACGGGATCCAGGGTGGAACTAGGCAACCATGGAATGGCCCCCCCCAGTTGGTTTCTTGATTCTGATTGGCCACAGACTGTATAATGATTTGCCATGCTGGCAGGTCAGCCTGCTGTGCAGTGGAAAGTATCGCAGTGAAAGGAGTTGGACCTACCTTGGTGATCTGGGTGGTGGTGGTCCTGCTGACGGTCTCTGATGTGATGGTCTGGGCGTTTAGCAGCATGGCCGAGTCCCTCTCCGTCACCAGGGTGTCTGCCAACTGGGAGAGAGACACCTTTTGGATGTTAGACAAGACCGAATTTGAATTTTGCATCAACTAAAATGTAGTACAGTCATCCTTTCCGATTATGCTGGGATACTCTGGGATACAGATAACCATTAAGCTCTTCCCTTTCTACCTTTAAGTGAGGAACTAGAGATGGTCAGAAATATCATCATTTTGAATCTAATGATCAACAATCGATGTAGTAGTTAAGAAAGAGCTCTCCCATACAAAACCACTATCAACTGATCTTTAGCTAGCTTCACCTGTTGATTAACAGACAAGGTGGCGTTGCACATTTAAAGCTGCTGTAGGGATTGTAGGAATTGTAAAGAGAGAAAAGACGAGAGCAATATTTCGAAAATACCACAAATAATACCAAACAAAAATGCCACAAAAAGTCCCCTCCCTGTCTGCTCCCTAAGTTTCTCCACCACTGAGAAGTGTTGCATTCACGCACCTTTGGTGGAGCTGAAGGGCATGACAGATTCCCTAAACCAATCAGGGAAGAGATGCCCTGATTGGTCAGAAATGAGCCAGGAGGCTCAGAGGTAGGCACAGTCAACTCAAATTCTCACAGTGCATTTCACTCACTAATAGCTGACGGATGGCTATGGCATTTGTAACAAATTGCACTCAATGATACCTACAAAACCATACCTACAGCACCATTAAATATGAGAACATGATTTTTTTTAACACATGTGCCATGAGACTGTGGGGGATTACGCTGTTGGCGTATCAGCCAGAGGTGCTCCTCACCTGTGCTGACTCGTACATGATGGTCTTGGTCTCCGTATGCATGATGGGGACCTCCTGATTGGCCACCGTTCCGCGCAGAGAGTTGGTGATGTCGGAGATGGTGATAGTTTGGGTCTTCAGCACTGGAGACTAGTAGAGAGAAGGGAACCAGAGGCATACAGTCAGAGATCTGCTGGTGTTTTAACCACACATCAAACCCCAAACACACAGATATATACACAACTACACACTCCTAGACTAGACTATCCATCTCTTTCTCAGTTCACTGCGATTCGTCAACCAACATGCACCGTAAAAAACAATCTATGACTTTAATCCAGAACAATATTGGTTTTCGTCTTCTTCTTCTTGATAATCCATGAAGTGGTTTTGTTTGAATAATATAACTATGCAGGAATATCGTTGCAAACAAGTTCTACAAATATATATCCAGAGTTAGCGAATGGATTTTGTGTGATTTGGATAACAATCACGTCCATATGTTGTAAGAATGTATGTAGGAAACTTTTTGTATTGGTTGCATCTTGAAGAAAACAACTTTAGTACAAACTATATTCCTCTAAACATTTGTGATGTTACAAGCACAAGTCTGGCTGCATGAGACAATCCTAACTAAAGCCTGAGCTGCATAGTGCTTGAAGTTGATCTACACAATATTTCACTAAACACTGTCAAACTGGCTGAGAAAGCAGCTATAGGGCCCTATTTTGCACTCAGCGCAATTGACTTTGTGCACTGGCGCTTGTACAATTCCTATTTTGCACCCGACGCACATTGGAATTTTCCCTCGCAAGGCGCAAGTCCTTAACTTAGGGAATGAACTTGCGCTCCGGGGGCGGTTCAGCGAAAACAGGAGGCGTGTCCCGGCGCAAACGTTCCCTGGTGCTATTCTGCACTTTCAGAAAACAATTGCGCCACAGACCAGGAAAAACCGAGTCTAAAGTCAGTGGCGCTTATTCAGACGCTATTTTAAGGGCGCATGCTTGGCCATAATCAGGGAGGGGATGCGCGATTGTTGACGGGGTGTGTGGGGGGGGGGGGGGCGCGATTGTTGACGGGGTGGGGGGGGGGGGGGGGTGGGGGGGGGGGGTGCGCGGTCCAAAAATCTGGACCGGCGCAAAAATAATAATACACAAAATAAAAAATACAAAATAAAATAAAAAAATAATTACGGCCGGCCGGCTCGGCCTAAAATCGTCCGGCCGTTGGGGAAATCTCCCGAACCTCCCGACGGCCGCCCGTCCCTGGCCATAGTGTAGTGTGTGTACAACGCGCATACACTTTGCTTCTCTCATCTAAAAGGAAGCAGTTCTCATTTTTGCAAACCATACATACAAGCAAAAATATTACCACATATGTGAAAAATAGGCATAAATCTAGCGTACACAGTTACCCAAAATATTCAGGCTAATAGTAATGACGGATCAAATTAACCTGTTTGACCAATAGTCGCAAGACACATAGATAAGGACACCAGGATGACAGCGCGTGAAATGTTTTATAATCGAAAACACACAGAAACACGACGCGGTGTAACTGAAAGAACATTCGGCATACTGAAAATGCGCTTCAGCTTATTTGACAGAAGAGCTGCATCATCTGTAAGCAGTGCTTGAAGTGGGCCGGTACGCACCGGTACGCAGTACCGGCACTTCTACATTTTACCCTTTAGCGTACCGGCACTTTTTCTTGAGTACCGGCACTTGTCACAGGCTGCCCACCCACCCCCTCGTCGGTCGTAGGTCCGGGGTGGGTTATGATCGCCCCCCCCCGTCGTACGCAGTACCGGCACTTATTTTTGTCCACTTCAAGCACTGTCTATAAGCGAAGTAATCTCGGTCTAATGTTAGACCACATTGTAAATATATCACCATGCATTCATAACCTCGTGATTCAGTGAGAGTGAGGCCAAAACATCGGAAAGTAGCCTATGTCTTTGTGACATTTCTTTATTTACATTTTGTCAACGGAAAATGAAAAGCTGAAAAG
Source organism: Merluccius polli (assembly GCA_030340625.1). NCBI lineage: Eukaryota > Metazoa > Chordata > Actinopteri > Gadiformes > Merlucciidae > Merluccius > Merluccius polli. The sequence goes on from JAOPHQ010005133.1 coordinate 58,659, forward strand.
ATTTAAACAGAAGAACTAATTATTTTTCCCTCTGATGGGCATGTGCGCGCTACGGCGGGATTGGACACATCTGGGTCCAGTAGTGGCGATGCGCGATGTGCTCGCCATGGAACAAGCGCGCCTGCATTTAAAGGGAATGTGAGCCGACGCTCTGATTGGTTTATTGCACGTTACGCCCAAACCACACCTATGACTAATGTAGCTACTTCAGACCAACCCATTTTAGATTTGCGCTGGGCGCAAGAGTCATTTATCCCACCGGCATAATAGCAACAGCGCCCAAGATCCACCCACAAAGCCACTTGCGCTTTGCGTTTGACACTTGCGTTTCAGACCGGCAAAATAGGGCCCATAGTGTATTTGAATTGTCTGTAATAGTTTGATATGAAGTTACTATCCAAACATAACACAACGCGATGAGATAGAGATTTCTGTCTGTAGACTAATAGTTCAATGAAGTTACTAATCCAATCATAACGCAACATGATCAGGACGCCTGCATGTTGTGATTGGCCATCCGTCAGGCAGCACTTTTTTTTCACTAGAAATTAAGTCTGTGGAAATCTCCCTATTGCTGATGGCTCAAGGTTGGCAGTTATGGGCAAGCTTGACAGTTACCCAGCTCAGAAGGGTCTTCATTTCAATGTATTCTTTCATTTTTAATTTAAAACCTGCATGTTGAGGATAATGTGTTTTATTGATCTCTCCTATGGCTTTTATTAGATGATAGTCAATGCCTTCATATGGCAATATACAATATCAGAGTTCCCCTCTATAGAGAGAGAGAGAGAGAGAGAGAGATGTCAATTGTGTATCTTAAGTACAATACTGTTTGTGTTTCGGAGCCACTAATTGCTTTTGTACCATTACCCAGATATGACATATCAATATATTTACACATTCAATATTTGATACATTTATTTGTATTATTATTGATATTATACCGACTGCCTTGCGTTTAAAGAGTACTCACACACTACAACCAAATTGCAGGGACAGCACCAATTGCACCTGTTTGTATTACAGAGGACATGGACCTGGAACCCATTTTAATTAGCAGTCACTCACAATAACCTGTTTCACCAGAGACGGTCCTCTCCCAGAGTTTTGTTTGTCATTTATGGATTACTAGCAATCATTACTTCAACTCTAACAACAAAACATACATCTATAAAATGGCAGAAGGAAATTGCTGACCAAATAAGAACATTATAATTACTTGAAAGCAACAAAAAAAACAACCTTGACAGTAGTTTCTTTATAAATGTTTCACAGTGAAAGTACAAGTCTTAGTCTGGGACTTAAATGGGACATGTTTTTCTTTTTCCTGCTGCTGTGGTTCTCGTCCTTGGACTGACATTCTGTTGACTGCCCTGGGACAATCATTGCCTGAGCCAATGAACATTTGTGATGTCATCACAGAGAGCAGTTGGAAATGGCTCTGCAGCATAACTGTTAAAGCAAAGGTTACATGTGCTTGTGACAGTAGATTTCACAATGAAATGCAGGAGGGTATTTTTTTGTGTGTAGGAGGGTATTTAGTGTGTTAAGTTAGAGCTTCTTATCTGACGATAAGAATCTGAGCAATGACGTCATAAGAAACATTCAGTGGTTGTTGGCATCACAAACCCTTTTTTGTGTCAGAACGAGAACCTCAGCAACGAAAACCTTAAGATTGGGTTTTTTAATTTGTACTGTAAATGTGAGAAGTATAGATACACATGAAACGGGGACAAAGAAGCACAACGCTACACTAGCACTTAGCACAGGTACGACTACTTGCATGCATCCTTCAGAGGTTTCAAAAAATCAATGGCACACAGTATGCAGCATCTATAAATTCAATTTCGTTCCCAGAGGCCGACACAACCTATCAAAATCTCCATCAAATCTCTATTAACATTTATAAAGCAAGGAACAACCTTCCGTGTCAACATTTTAGAAGCTCTTGTGTAGCTCTTTATGATGGCTTCAAACCTAGTTATTAGTTCAATGCAAATCTCACCAAAGTAACCAAATCTGGGGTAAAAAGGAATTGACATTCTTCCAACCTTGACAATTTACATTTTCAGTACAATCACAAAATGATGACTAAATGCGAAAAGGCTCACTTATTGCATGAAACATTGTCATACAAACCATAATTTTAGAGAAGTCAAGAATGTATCTTTTTGTATTGTTTCACAAGGCTGCAATACAACATTTTGGCAATTTCGCTACCACTAAAAACATGACTGTAGATCAAAGAAAAGCTCTTTGTACAGTCATTTCTATATCATCCCAGTATTTTTTAAAGGGGGGAGGGCAGTGATTTTATAACCACACAGATTATATTTGCAAACAACATATGTAGCATGTTTTCTAGCAGTTTGGTCCCTGGAGGTGAGTTCAGGTAAACAGAGACCACCATTATATCTTGAGAAGAGCGTTAGAGAGCTTTAAGGCCATTGCATAATCCAAAGGTAGCACTGACCCTGGACTAGCAAGTCAGCGTATGGATTTGTCACAAAAACAAGGTCAATGTCCCAAAACCCAGCACTTATGCACAAAAATCCAATATGGCAATCAGTTTTAGTATTTCAGTATTTCAGAACTCGGTTAACCAATTGACACTAAATATTACTGGTCTTGTTCAATCTTGCTCCACGACAGAACATTTTGCTAAATATGGCTGGGCATTTTAGGACTGTATGTTGCAACGCTAGCAGGAAATAGCTACTTAACCTCCTGCATGGAGTCCTGTCCGTCTATAGTCACTGAATGCTGTAGAAAAAGTCTTTCATGTCTCTAAAAAAGCCAGGTGTTCTTAATAATTTGATTTAACCTAATGTATATTGGACACAGCATTGTGTGAATGTGTGTGTGAGTGTGTATGCAGGAGGGGTGTGGGAGGGGGTCTGGCAGGGTAGATATACGGAGCCGGTGATTGGACATGGGATGCAGATGGAACCAGTTCTATTGAGTTCTATTCAGTCATCCAGCATGTGTGTGTGCTGTGCGTGTGTGTGCATATGTGTGTGTGTTTAAAGGAAGATCATCCACAGTATGGTCAGCACCACCACCAGGAGGGTGGAGGACAAGAGGAAGGAGACCTGGGACTGGAGCAGCCTGGCTGGGTATGGCGGGGGCCAGGGGACCACCCCCCTCTCCTCCTGATCTTCCACTACTACGGGCACCCTAAGGGTGTGACCAAGGCATTGTGCTTGCTGCTCCCCCTCCTCCCCCTCCTCCTCTTCCTCCTCTTCCTCCACCACCCTCGCTCTCACTACTTCCTCCTCACTATCAACCGCCTCGCTCGCTTCTGGCGGGGCCGGCAGGTGCCAATGCTTGTGACTGCGGAGCAGTGGCGGGCCCCTGGGAGTCGGGGGTCCCACCACCACTCACCACTCTTACCTTGTGCACAGCAGCAGCCAGAGGGCGACTTCTGCCTCGCTGTGCGTTGCCCGAAGGAGACCAAGAGAGACAGAGACACAGTGGATGGATGAGCAAGAGGGGGGGGGGGGTTGCTAGACAGACAGACAGACAGACACGTGGACGGATGAGGAGGAGGAGGATGGGGGGGTATATGGTAGTATAGGTGGAAAAGGGGGTGGGGGGTTATAGGCTTGAAATGTCAAAGACAAAGCTGGTAGTCCCCAACATGGACGAGATGGAGGAAAAAAAAGGCCTGGCTAGTAGCCCTGTGTTATTTTCTCCCATTCCACACATACGTGTGTTTCATAAGCTAAGTCACCCAACCGTACGCATTCATTCGCTTCTATTCTGAGTGTTAAAAATCTATAAAAACCATATGAAAGAAACTCAAAATGATATATTGCAAAAATGTTGGCACAAAGGGGACCAAGTGTGGATAAGTAAGGAATGCGTTACATGGAAATGCAGTGCGATATCTTCTATCTACCACAATATCGGTCAAAAGATTTCTTTGTTGTCTACATCTGGAATATGAACAGGTACAGGTGGCATTCACCTGTGCCTGTGATTTAATACATTTGGCCAAGTTATAGTACAGCACTAAAACAGTCCGTTCCATCCCTAAAGTAACGCCTTTCAAATGTTCTCAGTGCTTGTGACCATGACAACCAAGTGGATGGCTATATGTGGCCTTGTCAAGTCCTATCCACGGATGGGCATCAGGCATGTATCGACATAGTACATAGCTAGAGAAAAGTCATCCACACTTTCTTTTGTTTACTTCAAAAGAAAGGTGCTTTGAATCTGCGCAACAGACTGGACAGAGTTCAATAGATCAGAGACTATATAGCGAGAGGACCTCCAGGATTGGCTAAAGCAAAGGACTATTGCGGCAGGAGAGAGAGATAGAGAGGGAACAGCCAAGAGGTGAATGAAAAACAGAAACGGAGAGTGTGTATTTGAATCGGTCCTTGCCCTCGCGGCAGCGGTTTGGAGAAGGCATTCTGTGGCAGCTAAAACGTTAGCTTAGTGCAAACCGTCGTGGCAGTGCAATGTCTTACAGATGTGGAGAGAAGAGAGGAGAGGTCGAACGCCAAGGAAGCTGGTGTTCTGGTTACTGGTTGGCAGGACCACAACGTGACGCTCTCACAGATTGATCTGTAAGTGTATACCATCGACCTATCACATGGCTATGTGCCTGGAGCAGCTGGCCGTACACCAGGTCTTAGAATGTCTTCAAATGTAAAGGATCATGCAGTGACACAAGGTGTACTTTCTAGGTTGTTTTGTTTGTTTTTCTTTCATTGTTGTTGTTTTTGTTTTTATCAAGTTTTTACATAGCAATTACCTGCATTATGAAAAAAAAATGTGCTCTAGGCTTTTTTTTTGTGTGTGTAAATTTTGTGCCATTCAACAACCTCATTGTGGGGCCATAGTGATCTCTAAGTGAGGTGGATTGGTTCCAGCATTGATCATGTCTGGGACAGAAACTGCATTTTGAAGCTGTGGGCAGAGGAGGGGCGTGGCCTGGGGCGGGGGGAAGAGGAGGAGGGTCTCCCCGCCGACTGTCCCAGGAAGTGAGCTTCTGTGTCGGCGTGAGGGAGGAGCGACCGGGGCAGTGGGGGAGGAGACGGCGATGAAGACGCAGTGGACGGAGACTCGAGTGGGGAGCCGGGACAGGACTTTAAGAGAGATTAGGGAGGGGGGGGCAGGGGAGTTGGAGATATGATAAGATAAAGGGAGAGAGACACACAAAACATAAGACGACCAGTGAGGGATCGTACACAGAAGGGGGGGGGGACAGGTGAGGGGACAGGTGAGGAGGACAATGACATAAGAAGAAGGAGGAGGAGGAGGAGGAGGAGGAGGAGGAGGAGGAGGAGGAGGAAGGATCAGTTGGTTGGTTTTTGTTTTGTTTTCAGTTTATTTATCTGTATATGTATAAGTTTTTCTCTCACTGATCAACTCATACAGTGACTGCAGGACTCATGCAGATACAGTGTGAGGATCCGCCCCAGCCATGCGATTGGTCTGCAAGCAGGAAATTGCAAAACCGAAACAGCAGCCAATGAGAGGAGCTTGAGGTGCCAGGAAGGGGGGGGGGGGGGGGGGTGAGGGGCGGGGTTCAGAGGAGCAGACCTGAAAGGTCACAGGCCAGGCCAGCAATCTCGTTGTGAATGGCAAGCTGCTTCCTATTGGTTCATCCGCTGTTAGCTGCCATTCCAAAATAAAAGTCCATTCTTGTATGTAGTTTGAGTAACACATGGTCGGGTGGTCTGAACACACTGCAGTCAAGCCATTACCAGGAAGTGACAAATGAAAGCACCTTTACCTCAGACATGCCACCAACTGCTCTGTATGCAGGTATTACAGTGGACATCATTACCTGCACACACACACACGCGCACACACACACAAGGATAGACACACAGACACACGAAGGAATACAAAGAGATTCTCTACCAGACAACAATATATGCGGTCTGAGAGATAACAGATAGTAGATAACAGAAACTCTTTTTTTTGGTTGCACAATTCACCAAGAAAACACAAAAAAAATCCCCAGACACACAAAAACCTGCAGCCACAGAAATAATAACTGCAGTGGACAATGGATTAGAGGAATCAAAGACCAAAAGCGCCATCAAGTGGAAGACAGACCCAAGTACATGCCAAATCATCCCATTATAATCGCTCTCTGTAGTATTTCATCAAGTTGTGCCCGCCCCTCTAGATAAACAACACTGAAGAACTCAGATCCTCCAAATCCATTTCCATTGATATGAGGTCGACGAGTACGACTAGCAAAGGGCCGCATCAGTCCCTGGAGGGAGGCAGGACACTCACCCCCGAGCCCGGTGGCATCTGGCCATTGAAGCTGGCGGTGCGGAAGGGCGAGTTGGTGGACAGACGCTTGTCCCACTCGCTCTGGCGCGGCTCGGGCACCGACTCCATGAAGCTCCTCTTCAGCTCGCTGATGCTGGTGTGGTGGCGCATGATCTCTGTCTGCGTCTTGTCCAGGTCCTGTGGACGTCACACACACACATGGCAGAGGGAGAAATAATGAGATGGGGGGGGGGGGGGGCTGCAGAGAAAACCGTGGAAAGAAAAGAGGATGGAGCGATGATGATGGCGACGATGACGATGGCGAAACAAAACAATGACTTACAGCAACCGATGAAGTCACTGAATAATACAGCAGAGCAAGGAGGTGCAAGGAGGTGCAATCACATTGTCTTCCGGTCATGCAGTGACACAGAGCCGTACTCTGACAATATGGAATGAGCTGGCGGTGATCCAGGTAATGATGTGACATGTGAAAATGTTCTGATGACAAACTATGGCAGGGTTCTTGGGTTTGGCCTGGTGACCCATCTGTAAGTTGTGACTTGAAAATTGTGGAAATAGGAAGTATAGCTTTTTGACAAATGTAAATGTTTTATTCTCTTGTGGTCAATGGTAACATTACAGCAATCATTCATTTGGTCTTCAACGCTGCATAAATCATTTAATATATTCACGTTAAACTATGACGGAATAAATGTTCACTCATCATTACCAGTTGACCATTTTGTTGGATGTTTTCCTTAAGTTCTTAAATTGGAAAGTGAAAAGTGCACACACACACCACACACACACAGTGATTAGACTGTGTGTAAGTGAGGAGGCCACCAGCACACACGGCAAGAACAATGATGTGACGGTAAAGAGTCCAGTCCAACATCAACACCCTGAGTGGCGGCGAGATGGAGGTGGACACAACCACATGAATGAAATGCCAGAGAGTTACGAACTGTTGAGCTACTATGTGTCAACATCAAACAGCATGAGACAACAAGTAGCACATATTTGGAGAAATACACTAGAGTGTTTTCTAAGAGTTTTTTCCAAGAGTATATCTTAAAAAAAACATTGCTTGAATTCCTTGGCGAATGAAGCCATGTAGAAAATATCTAAGTGGTTGATGCAGTATTATAACTTTTACATGCACACTTTCTGTACAAGTACATGTACTCCATGTATTACATGTTAGCGATACACTGAACGTCAGGTCGGCTGTTATATACCCATCTACATGTATGTTACGCTCAATGCAAGTGGACAACGTGCCGTATGTAGCATCTTTCTGGTCACACAGTACACACTGTGGAATAGTATAGAATCAGACAACTCCTCCTCGTCGTGTATTTTTTCAAACGATGCCAACACACGAGCAAGACGACATTGAATAGAAATGATTGAGCTACTTGCGTTAGCATTAGAAAGGAAAATAGTGCATGCCAGGCCATTAGGGTTTAGTCGAAAACTAGGTAGCTTAAAAGGTTGAAACAAATGAAGAAATCAAAATAAATGTCACAACGAAAACAAATTATACATGCAAAATACAACATCCATGCAAACAGAGAAACAGCAAACGGTAAAAAAAAGAAAAAAAAGGAAGTGGACATTCTAGAAGTTGAATACAAACCTCCAACATTAAATTGCTATGCCTGATATAAATAGTTTCCCCCTCTAGTTTCTTAGCTCGTTTCTGTGGGGACATAAGGAAGAGGGGAACTCTTTAAAAAGGTGTAAAAGATTAGCAAATGTACTCATTCTGCTGCTTTAACAATAAAAAACAAACAAACCAAAACAAAACATTTGACTGAATATATCAAATAATGGAAAGCAAATGAAGATAATATGGGGAGGAGGGAGGGGTTGCAATAGGACAGAGCAGCACCATGCACACGAGGCACCGGCCATGCCCCCCTGAGTGCTGGGTGAGGAGCGACAGCCGGGGTGATAGAAGCAGCAGATAACACTGGGAGACAGCTGGCATGCACACTACTGCTTGCAATATCCCCCCATCTCACATGGGGGGGGGGGGGGGTTCAGGAGAACATGATATACAGTATAGTATAGTATATAGTACAGCATAATATTAATAATATCTATGTCCATAGCACATAATAATAGTCTGTTACAGACACACACACATACACACACACTATACTGTATGTCATACAAAGACACGTCAAAGTCTGAACAGAGCTCCCAACAATGCTATGATGCCCAATGCAGTGTTCTCCTGACCCCCCTCCCCCATATAAACTGTAATACATAATTTTATATATATATATATATATATATATATATATATATATATATATATATATATATATATAAAATTATGTATTACAGTTTGTGTCACACCTGGGCTGCATTCGATTTGGCTCACATCTTCCCTCATTCCCTATTCCTTACATAGTGAACAACACTATATAGTACAGGGGGAATTCGGACACTAACTATATGTGCCAGAAATCTATCTATAAGCGTGACATGTATTGGTCACATAAACAAGCCGACACGTATTACATGTCACCCTGTGACAGCTCATTTGTATAAAGTATGTGCTGGACTATCTCTATTGGATGAAGGTTGTTGACAGTAAGGTAGCTATAGCATGTGTCACGCTGGCTAGCGTGAGACAGTTAGGTAGCTATAGCATGCATCACGCTGGCTACCATGAGACAATAACAAAGTTATTATGTGCACTTTTCTCCAACTTTAGGAAGGAAGGGGAGAGTACTTGGCTTATCTATATCCCTATTAGAGGTGCGCGGATGGCGGTTACAGCCGCGGACTCCGCGGTTAAACCGCGGATCGGGCGGATGACCTTACGAAAAATAATATTTTAATTAAATTCGGGCGGGTGGCGGTTGAACCAATCAAATGAAAAGATATATATAAGTTATATTGTTAAATATTGTTACTTGCATCCGATAAAAACGAGCACACTTTTTTTTCTCGCGTCAGCAGCGCCCGCGGATGGCGGGCGGGTGCGGTTTTGAAATTGGTCAAAAAACGTTGGTGCGGATGGATGGCGGACGGATGATGAGTTTTGTGATGCGGTTGCGGATACAATAATAGCCCATCCGCGCACCTCTAATCCCTATATGAATTCAATCAGATACTGTTGGTGTTTTGTTCACACTTTACGGTTTTTACTAATAAAACTTCAAAGTGCGACAATTGCTTAAAAAGGCACTAACAACAGCTTTATTTAATTCAAGAGTTCATTGAGAGCACATAACAATGAATTATATATTATTTAGCGTAATATAGTTGAGGTATACCAGAACAGTAATGAAATGTTCGAGGAGGAAGTGTATTCCACAGCATGCAAGGCAGATATCAAACATTCATGGTTCTGCAGAACCATGAGCAGGACAAAAGAACAAACACAGATAGAACAAGCAAAGCAATACAGGGGCAATCAGGGCACTCTGTGTCTCACATCACATTTTTTTTGTACATCCCTTTAAGAAACAAAAGCACAACAAGCTTGAAAGCATCCTCTAAAGTGTGCTGATGTGTGAGCAGATGCAGAGTGCAGCACACGGTGAGTGAAGAACTCATTCTAACCTTCCTCCCTCGCACCATCTCTGTTTTGTTTCTGTCTCGGGGGGAATGCTGCTTCTGTCACCCCCCAAAACAAGGAGGGAAAAACATCATCATCCTGTTAGAGCCCCTTAGGAATACTTACGTCCATATGAATGCTGCTAAACGTTCACAAAAATGTGATATTTATTGATATCTATTTTGATATTTAATGTCAAGCTCATTGAGTTGCTCTTGTGTATATTTTTTGTGTGCAATCCAATTGTATATAAGTGACATACAATTGGATTAAAGCTGCTGTATGTAAGATTTGAGATTTGCAAAGAGAGAGAGCAGAAAAGAGCAGAAGAAGGAATAGCAGTGTGTGCACGCATGTGATTGACAGGCAAGATGGATTCCCCAAACCAATCAGGGAAGAGATGCCCTGATTGGTTAGAAATCAGGGGCAGTCAACCAGAACAGGTACTCTCACAGTTATTCTCTTAAATATTATATATATTGATATTCACACAGAAATTCTCTTAAATCTTACCTACAACAAATTTAAATGACAACCTTTTGTATTACTTTTTTGTATACTGTTACTGTTGATGTGTTAAGTGTTTTAGTCCACACATTCCTAAAAGTCTCACCGCACACTCATCATCGTTGAGGCAGTGAATGCACACACACACAAACACACACACCTGACTCTTCTTCTCTCTCTCCCCGTTGGTGGCGTTCATGGCCGGGGAGTGCCTCCGCTCCCTCCCGGCCGCTGACTGCGGTGACACAGACAGAGCTCAGAACACTTGGAGTCAAACATGTACATGAAGCCCTTTCACAGCTACAATTTTCATAATGCTCAGCATGAGCTGACGTCGACCTGAAACTGAGGTCACCAGGGTTGGAAAGCGCTGCACTACACTGCACTGATCGTGACTTGAAGGTGTCATGCTTGAGAAATATAAAACATTAAATCGGTAAAGACCATCAATGCAAGGCATTGTATCTCGTCACCAGAGTCATTTTCCTTAAGGATTGATCTTAAAAGTATTTGGTTTCTCTTTATAATCACAAGGTGAGTGACAACAACAACCGCCCACCCCCCCGCCCCCCGCCCATACCTTGATGTCTGGCGTGGACTCCGGTCTGGGGCTCTGGGGTTTGGTGGCTTGGGTCAGCCCGTCTGTCTTCACCTCTGCCCTCCTGTCGGCCGACCGTGACTGCCGTCCCCTGGGGGTGGAGGTGTGGCGGTGCGGGCCCCGTGGGGTGCCCCCGGAGGGCAGCGGCGACGGGGCGGCATCCGGCGACATGGGGGACATGATGGGGGCACTGACCGGGCGGCTGTTCTTGTCCGGCGTGGTCGCCATGGCTACAGAGAGACATTGAGATTGAGAGTGGACTATGATTGACCTCAGGTTAATTAAGATTAATGATTATTGGAATTAGTGAGAGCTGAGCGAAGGTTTCACGGAAATCAAAACGTTGCACAAATCGTAACATAACCAGCAAACCTTCAGCACTATACAGAACAATATCAATATCATCGGAGGGTAGCACTGGATACGGCAACGACAGTGTCATCGACTATGACTTTCTCCTGGACGTATGACGTATCACATGGCTTCCAAAGCCACATACAAATAAAAAGACATGCAATGACTTTGTTGGTTGGGGTTAGTGTTACTGTTGCCATCAGCGTCGCATCTAATGAGTTCCATCAACTTTTGAATCTCATAATAAACAACGGAAGGAGCTCCACAGACAGTTGATGCGGCTCCTTCCCAAGTAAACAATGGCAGAGCTTCAATTCTCGATGGCGAACGCCAGCGTCAACTCACCACTTTCACTCATAAATGGTGACATCACTCTTTGGACTGTTTTCAATGTAAAAGATAAACGTTTGGTGATGATCCCTGTGGAGCACATTTAAAAGTTGAATTGACACCGATAGTGACACAACGCAGCAGTTTCAGTGGAGCCCCGGGGTAAGAAGTTAACAAGGGACAGCCTGATTGTCTCCACCGGATGGGAATATTGATTTTTTTTTTTGCAGACTGTAAAACAGTCTGTTGTTAAACAACCCCCAGCAAATGAAGACACATACTGCAGTTTACTGAGTGTATAAAGAGTGTATAAAAGCATAAGCAGGGTATATACACAAATCTTTGAGTCAATTTACTACCATTTAATACCTTTTTTCACTACCTTCAGATTTTTTTTAATACCACCACGACATCGAGTTGCACCAAGTATGGATCAGTTAATAATCAGTTAATCAGTTATTAATCAGTTAATCAGATCAGATAAGTTTGGATCCTGGAGCCAGGCTTTTGAAAACTTGCATTTTCCCATTTTGTTTTGGCCACACGCTAAAATCCGAAGAGATTCGCACTTCTATCCGCCTGACAACTATGCGCGCGAAGACGATTTTTTTCTAGCGGCCAATGAATACAATGAATTGATATGACGTCAATATCATTCCTTTTTTTTTTTGAAGTAGCGGCGCAAGCAAGTAATGCTTTATTTATTTTATTACGCCTATTTCATCAAAATAAAACCAGTCATTGTCCAAAAGAAAAAAAATAATACCTATTCTTTAAAATTAATACCTTTGGACCAAATTTATCACTTTTTAAGGCCATTAAATTTAGCTTTTTTGATTTATCACTTTTTAATACTTTTTAAAACCCCGCGGACACCCTGATAAGAGAGCTGGTCAATGTACAAAAAGCACCAAATGTGGGATTTTAAACTCATTTACTTAAACTCTCTCTAGAGATTTCGGGCCAATGAACACAGCATATCTTAGAATCAGTTTAACCATTCATTAAGGTAAGATGTGAGAACAGTTTGGAAAGCAAAAGGATCAGGGGCCGGATTCACCAAAGTATCTTAAGAAGTAACCGGAACCTTGGAGGATCATATTCTCGTTACCAATTTAAGGAGTGCTGTGCATATGATTTAGTTTTTGTTAGTGTATCGAGAGGGATAAACCCTATCACATTTATTTTATTCCATTACTCTACAAACTCACATTCTACATTGCCTACATTTTTATATTGATAATAGCAAGAAACCTCTCCTTTCCTTTCCTTTCCTTTGTCACGTCTATATGTGTGAATGAATGCAAATGGTTAATTGAATCAAAGGTTGCGCTGAAATACGTGATGCTATGTGTGAGTTTTTTGCAATTAGGTTGCATGAATGAGAGGGAATTGCAAAACAGATGGGTGGCAGAGAGAAATGATTTATATAAAAAAAGATTTGTAGACATGCCGACTTGTTCATCACCATAAGGACGTGAGTTTGATGTTAATGTGACGTTTTGAGTGGGGAAGAGTGATTAATGGTCCAACTCGAGGGGAAGTGCAATGATTGGCCAGTGATTGGACAAATTATCCAAGCTCGCGTAATTTTGCTGGGATTAGTTGATTTCGCGGGAGGGCCTGACATCCCAAAAACATATGAATCCCAAATTTCCTATCTTGGATTTAACAATCATATTATCTTATCTTAAAAACACTGACTGCATGGTGTCTATATACCTCCATCCAGGCTGCGTGAGTTCCTCTTGCTGGACGAGCGCTGGAAGAGCGGAGCGGGCCTGTCGATCAGGGAGCTGGCCTGTCTGGTCTGGGCCTGTGTCCTCCCGCTGTAGCGGAACTTGGACCCCAGTGCCAGGAACTTCCTGGGGGTGGTGGCCACCTCTGTGGAGGTCAGCCTGCAAACAAAAACAAAACAAAATCAGTCTCTTCAGTGCACTTTTCAACATTCTCATACATACATATATATAATATAACATATTTATATCTTACCTGAAGAATGTATGATGCTCCACACAAACTTTCCAGAGCTTTTTAGAGGCCTTGTAGTTTGGTAGCTTGAAGCCGATGGCACTTTCATATAGTTCCAGCTATAAGACAGAGACACACAGCAGGCCTCAATTTAGTGGTGTGTGTGTGTGTGCGTGTGTCTGTGTGTGTGAGCGTGTTTAAAGTTTTACTAGGAACTAATGACAGGAGAGTTTGTGTGTGTGTGTGTGTGTGTGTGTGTGTGTGTGTGTGTGTGTGTGTGTGTGTGTGTGTGTGTGTGTGTGTGTGTGTGTGCCTGCGTGCATGCGTGCATGCGTGCATGTGTGTGTGCGCGCACACACCTCAGAGGGCCTGATCTTGATGAAGAAGCTGCTGCGCTTGTAGGACACCTTGAGCACCTTGGGCCAAGGGAAGCGGTTGATCCGCAGCTTGTCCTTGTACACCATCAGCCCACTGGAGCACACACCCAGCGTGATGTCCACCCCCTCCAGGTCCTGGAGATGGGAAGGGTGGGGGGGGGGGGTGAAGGGGAGAGAAAAAAGATGGATGTAAAGAAAGAGTTAGGTTTAGGTATTAGATTAGGTATTAGATATTAGGTAAAGATTTTTAAAGCTTAGGCAAAAGTTTAGCACAATGTTCCCTATCATCCACAAGGGGGCAGCAGACTCCTTTAACGCTTTCATATTTTATTTAAATCCCTGTTTTGATGCAAACATATTGACCTAGTTTCTGCTAGCCAGGATACTTTTGGTGCCTTTTCCTATATTTGATATCACAGATACCACAAAATGTATCAAATATCACATTGTGATAATTTTAACCATTACAGAAACAGGGAAAGGGAAATAGGAAATGAGCATGCCTCCTGCTGCCAGATGACCTGCTAGCAGACAAGAGAGTGAATAGTCGGTCTGGGCCAGAGGAGTCCTACCTTGGCTTGGTGGAGGTCCACTCCATACATGGAGAGCTTCTTGGCATTTTCCAGAAACATCATGTCCGCCTGCGCTGGGCTCATCGATCTAGGACCCCACAAGTTAAAGTTTAAGAGTTAAAGTTGGGAGTGTTTTATTGTGGTTAAACTGAGCACTGAGATCGAAAATTAAAGCACAACACAAAACCCCAAGACGCTAATTAAAAAATCTCCAATCAGCAAAGGTTTACAATGCCAATGTAATGTGTCATTATAGTAAGATGTTGAGAAGTAAGAATGTTCATTCAGCTGATATGAGAAATGCTTTTTAAAGGGAAACCAAACCCTAAACAGCTTATTTTAGATGAAAAGTGATAGTGGGTCATAGTATAAGATGTAAATATGGACTGAAATGCCCTCTATGGGTTAAACACATGCTATTGCACAAACAAGGAGGTTGGGTTTTCCTTTAAAAAATGGATCCTGTCAGAGTTTTTTATTTTATTTGTTATTTTATTGTGACGGAGCGTTCCCTGCTGACCTGTAGGTGCGGTGCAGCTCCATCATCTTCTCCTCCAGCTCCGCTGTCTGGCCCTGTGCCAGCTTCATGCTCTTGGCGTAGTCGGGCGCATGCACCTCAGTGTCATACTCGCCCAGCTCAGACTGCAGGGCGTAGGAACCCAGCAGCGCCAGCGTGACAAACGAGCAGGGAAGCCGGCCCGCCAGGATGTCCTTGCGTAGCTGGAGACACAGGTAGTACCTACAGGTGGTACCCGATGGGGAATGACGACACCAACAGGTTATTATAAAATGGATAGTTCCTTAATTCTGATTGGCTCGAAGCTGTAAAATGCTCAGCCGTAAAACACCTGTGACTGCATAACAAATATTTTTTTAGTATTAATGCACCTGTATGCTAAAGCCTGTATGCTAAAGCCTGTATGCTAGCCTGTGTTGCTTGTTAAACATTTAGCTGTCTTGAGGAAACGTATTAGCCTGGCAAGCCAGACCCACACCAGAAAGATGTAGGGTCTGGCACTGCTCCATTGGCAGTGTGGGCAGGATAAACGGTTGTCTTTCAAGTTCCCTCTGCACGCAATAGGATAGCGCTACAACCAATCAGAGCAACGAAGAAGGTGACGTAGTCAGAGCGACGGAAATGAGTCCATGGGGAAGTGTTCCGTATGGTGGATTGTGGAAGAATAGTGAAATAAAATGTTAACTTCAAGTCTTGAAGAGTCGCGGCCAAAGCCGAGTCGAAAGACAGCTGTTCGCCAGCAGCAGCAGCCATTGTTTCCCTCTAACACGGAACCGTCGCAACTCTGTCGTCATGGTAGCCCGGCTTCCGACTCTGCCCCTCACGCTGTGATTGGCCTGACAGATTTTCTGTTTCCAGCACAGAAAAACGACGGAGAAGTGCTAGACCCCCCTGGCTGCAAATTAAATTTGCTGCCGCTTGGGGCGTCTAGATTTCTAGGCTAGAAACGTATAGCTTGGTGGGAGAATGATGATTTGTTTTTAAAAAATTATCGCATATTATGGTGCTGTGTGTTTGTTCAGTGAAATTTTACTAGGTAGTCTATATTAAGTGAAGATTTAGTAACCGTTTTTTAAAAGCAATAAGCCACTAAGCAATGATTTACAGTGATTTTAGAACAGCCAGGGGGCGGGAGAACTATGTACACAGTTGTTTACATTCCACAAAAGTCTTGTCTGTGGAAGGTATGTCGTTTCTATCATATTATTGGCAAATTACTTTGAATCGCGCACACAAACAAAACTCAAGACATCACTTAAGGGTGTCACAGTGGTAAGATGCCAAGCATACATAATAACATTGTCAAGGAACATTTCTATCTAAAAAATAACCCAGCCCCCTTCTGCAACCGTACAACATTTGTACACTATAACTATAGTCTATAAAGTAGTTGATATATAACTAAGTACCTCGTAATGTCTTCTGAAAGCTGAGCCGGGTCGGGGGGGTAGAATTTAACATTAAATGTAAAATTGTAGTTGGTGTCTGCAAAAAGAAAAAAACAAGGGACACGTGAACAACACAGTGTATCATCATTTATTTCAAATATCTTTGAAAATATCACCTGCGTGGCTCACCTTGCACCTGACGACGGATCTCCTTGGTGAAGTCCATCCAGATCTAGAAGAAGAAGACACGTTGGATGAGCACGGTGGAGCACGCTGTGTTTATTTATTAGATAAAAGGAAAAAAGGTGAGCGAATGAGTCTGACTTCTGGCTTTCTGCTGATCTTTCCTTCCCAAGCACACATAATTTGTTTAGATGGTAGAACATCACACTGCATCTAATCTGGGATCCAGCAGTCCTATGTTATAGCAAAACTTGTGGTGGGAGACAGCACTGAGCCTGGGCCGGAAACTGAAAGGGGCAGAGTTACACCTTGTTTCCCGTTTCGTTACGGAGATATTCTACCGAAGAGAAACTCAGAACTGTTGATTTTTACAGACACTTTCACAGACACTTTTTCTAACAACGTCGGAGTCCGCACAGGATGTTTTAGCTTGTCTCCCCACCGCGAAAAGTTGACTATATGAAAGGAGACACCCCGTCTCCATTCATCTTAAGTCTGATTTGTGAGACTATGCTGCATCAAACCACGACCATCAATATTTGATATATCTATCTTACACTACCTGTAGGATGACTTCTGAATGTTACACAGTCATGCTAAAGCCTTGCATGTGTGGCATCTCTCTAGACTGAGACTGTGTTGAAAGTGACTCATGGTAAGAGAGTAGGGCTTGTTTACTCAAAAACAACATTTCATATCAAGACGAGTAGGCATGGTGGCATAATGACGCTTTTTCACTGAGGGCTGCAGTTAAAATCGCATAACGTAAAAACCAGTGGAAAAAATAAACAGTATAAACAGAGACTTCACAAGACTCACCTTCATGCTGGGCGTCTCCCAGATGGCCAGGCCATAGTAGTCTCTCTCCAGCAGGTTGAGGTGGTCGCACACCCTCACAAACAGATCCTGGCCTTTGGCATGTTTCTAGATACAGTCAGACAGACAGACATAGACAGGCAGGCAAACAGGCAGACAGACATGCATGCAGACAGACAGGGAGACAGGCAAGCAGACAGACAGGGAGACAGACAGACAGGTAGGCAGCAGACATAAAAAGAAGACAGGCAGACAGACAGAAATGTTAAATTTGAACATGTTTGCATACCACTGGGCATCACTGTACATAATGTGTTATATGAAATTGATATAGTGGCCTTTAACACGCATTTAATTAATTAGCAGCTGGTGCAAAACAGAGAAAGGGCCACAAGGGAATATGTCCCCCTCCTCCTTCCTTATTATCAGCCCCTTCTCCTCACACACACACATGCATGCACGCACACACACACACACACTCGCACATGCACACATGCTCACACATGCACACAGACAGACACACACACACACAAACACACAGGGGGGGGGGGGGCTGTTATGCAGCTGTCGAGCCAAAACAAAGGCTTGCCATAAGAATACTAGGCTCACAGGAGGGGTTGTGTCTTTGTCATGAAAGTGGGGGGGGGGGGGGGGGGCTGAGACAAAGTGTTTGACAGTGTTGTTGTCTGAGGTCTTGTTGTGTTGTGTTGTCCGTGTGCCCTCTTACATCCAGCTCACACTCAAACAGAGTGTTGTCCAGCAGGGTCACTCTGATCTGCATGATCCTGGGTCGCCGCGGCGCCTTCACCGTTTTGGCCTCTCCTCCCTCCAATGCGTTCTCCTCTTTCTTTCCCTCCGTCTCCCCCTCTCCGCCCTCGCCCTCTTTTTCCCCTCCTTCTCCTCCTTTCTCTGGCTCCTCTTCCTGCTCTTGGTCCTTCTCTGAGCCTCCGTCCTCTCCTTTCTCGGCCTCCTTGTCTCCTTCGTCCTCACTGTCTGATTTCCCCTCCTCCTTTTGCCCTACTTGCACAGGCTGGGGAAGACGGAGAGGAACGAGAAAGAAATGTTTGAATTCAGGTCATGGATTCAGGTCAAATGCATAATTGCGTGCATATTTTTCAAATATTATAAGGATCATAATATTTAACAAGTAAGATGTGATCAATTACATGGTAATCACAATCACAGTGGTGATTACTCTTACTGTTGTTGCACTGGTAAGGCAGTAAGCAAGTTAAACTTCTTCATAACCAAAGCCTGTAAATGGCTTGTAACACATTCATAGCAGAAACATGTGGACATTGTCTGTGACATTACAAGCCAGGACACCACCAGTATTGCCAGACCTCATTCAATAGGCCCTTTTCACAGCGTCATAGTAAGACAAACACAGTAGTAGCAGACCCAAAATTCATGATATGAGCGGCACGCTAATTACATGAATTATGGGTCTGCTACTTTTATGTACCAGGACACGGGTAGTAGGCTACTAAGGTGAAGGTAAGTTGACATGAAAATAGTAAAAGTATCATAGTATTCAGTACTACTACAGTATGATACCTTTATTTTGAAGTTGAAGGTTTCTGAAGTATTCTGAATTTGCTGCATTATTTACTGAACTGGGACATTACTTGGCAGTATTATTGGCAAAATGTAAAAGGCTCTGCAGTTGAGGAGATGAATGATTCAGATGTAAAGAGTGTAAAAGTAACTGGACATAACAGACAGATAAGAGATACATGAGTCAGTACCTGCTGTGCAAACACTATTCCAAGCAAAGTTTTTGCATGCATTACAGCACCAATTGTGCCATCATATTCCATAATCCATAATCATAAAGTTTTAAACATATTCATATAAAACATTTTGTATCTCTTAATTCTTATTCCTGTCCTGTACTTTTGCTGTGACACCAACATTTCCCGTTTGGGATTACTTGAAGTCTAATAAAATGGAAATACATATTTATTAATATACTTATTCATCTCACTCACTAACGTATGATGTTGGTTTATAGCTCCCCTTGACACCAGCATGGTGTAGCTCTCACGCACCTGTGCCTCGTTGCTGCTGATTGAGCGCTGATCCGCCGCCAACTCTCCTTCCCCCTCCCCCTCCCCCTCCCCCTCGGCCTTCAGCTCGGGCTCGGGGTCGGCGATGGGCGCCTTGGGCTCCCTTCCTCCGCTGTTGCTGTTGCCTGGCCCCCCCGCCTGGCCCCCCTCGTCGTACTGCGAGCGGCGCTTCAGGAAGGAGGAGAAGAGGCGCGAGAGGCCACGGCCGGCGGATGTGCGGGTTCGAGGCCGGAGCTCCGCCGCCTCCTCCTCAGGTGTGGGCGCGGGGGCGGGGGTGGGCTCCGCGGGGGGCCCGTTGTCCCGGCCACCCTCCTCTGGCTCCTCGGCTGGCCGCTGGCCACACTTCTTCTTCTGCTGCTGGCTGTCTGCTGCCTCGTCTGTCGTCATGCCGATAGCTGGAGTGGTGGACGATAAGGAGAGTGAAGGCAAATGTTAAGTGACTTTAGAAGAGTGGTGGTGGAAAGGAATGGGTATATCCCCCCCGCAGTCTCGTGATGACACACACACACGCACACACACACGCACACACACATGCACACACATACACACACACACATGCACGCTCACGCACACACATGCGCACACGCACACACACACACAAAACCAATGCCACTACTGCTATCATATGGTTAGCAGTAGTGGACACTTTGCTAACTGTGAATGCATACAGTACACACATATTCACACAACCACATAACATGGTCTTGCTCTCTTTCAGACACGCACACAGACACGCGTCCACACACACGCACGCACGCATGCGCTCACACACACGCACACACACACACATGCGCACACAGTATAGTTTGGTACTACAGTACATTATAGGACTGAATCTACCCGCCAGCTGCACTATCATCTATAGTGCCAGGGCCTTCTTTAAGTGACGACTACATCATAGACTGTTACTAAACATTGTGTCAGTCATTCTCTGAACAACTCTGTAAATCGTCTTTTGCTATCACATTTTGCTATCAGCGAAGCAAAGCAAATCGCTCAATCAATAACCATTTCTCACAGTGTGACGTACGTACGACAAAACAACCCCTACACACCGACACCAGTTCAAATGTAAGACGGGTGTTATTTAACAGCAACTTGATGTGGGGTTTTTTTTACCCAAAGAGAACATATCAGATGTCTGCAAGGGAGAAAACATCATGTATTTATTGATCCACATCTGCTACCTTCTAATGATCCGAAAAACTATCAATATTCGGTCAATACCCCTAACAGAACAATACTCGATGGACAACTGTTCTTTTTGGAACCAAGATCCTATTTGTTATCATTTTGAGATATAAGACTAATACAATTCATTGGGGCAACTACACCTCTAAAATGAGCTCATTGACCCTTTTCACACAGGTGTCATCGTAGGACAAACACAGCTGTTGTTCATAATACTAATGATGGGTCTGCTCCTGTTATGTACCAGGGCTCTGGTAGCAGACTACAATAGTGAAGATCAAGATAGGTCTACTACTACGCGTGCCCTGGTACATAAAAGGAGCAGACCCATAATTGTTTGTCCTACGATGACTCACTGTGAAAAGGGTCTCTTGGCAGGCTCAGACCACAGCTCACACTGTATGGGATCCAGGTTAAAAGGTAAACATTACCAGAGTTGCCATTTAAGTGATATTGGTTTCTCCAAATAGAAAGGTTAGCCAGGTTCAACAGCAATGAATTGTTTCTGTTAATGCATGTGTCTCTGTCTCTAATGATCATGCACCTTGTGCAAATACCTCCTAGAGAAGAGTGTGTGCTGCCAGCACTAATTCAGGACCCCCTGGAAAAAGAGATTCTTAATGTTAATGGGACTCCCCTGGTTAAATAAAAAAACACTGTGTGTATCACTGGGGGGAACTTAATCCTCTCTGTGTGTCACACACATACACACACACACTGGCTACTGCTGCTAATCCAGCGTTTATCAGCCCACCTCTCTCTCTCTCTCTCTCTCTCTCTCTCTCTCTCTCTCTCTCTCTCTCTCTCTCTCTCCCGGTTATAACATACTGTCTCTACCAACACACACACACATAGACTTTGCAGTCCCTTTAACTTCAGGCAAGCCAGGTCAGATACCAGATTGACATCAGTGGCATACATTTTAATTGTATTTTTTGTTTTAATGTATTAAAGGTTAAATGCTCATAAATGCTGCATTTACTCCTTTACATTTAGTTCTAAAGTTTAAAAATACCCCTATCCCCTATTATTGAAAAGTTTGATATTGTTAGGTGCAACAGGTATACAATGGTTAGGTGCAGGCATTAAAAATGGTTAAGTTGGTTATGTTTAGGTAGGCCTATTCAAGTTAGAGATGGTTAAGTCTAGGTATTAGGTTAGAGATGGTTAAATCTAGGTATTAGGTTAGAGATGGTTAAGTCTAGGTATTAGGTTAAGTCTAGGTATTAGGTTAGAGATGGTTAAGTCTGGGTATTAGATTAGAGATGGTTAAGTCTAGGTAGTTAAGTCTAGGTATTAGGTTAGAGATGGTTAAGTCTGGGTGTTAGATTAGAGATGGTTAAGTCTAGGTAGTTAAGCCTAGGTATTAGGTTAGATATGGTTAAGTCTAGGTATTAGGTTAAGTCTAGGTATTAGGTTAGAGATGGTTACGTCTAGGTATTAGATTAGAGATGGTTATGTCTAGGTAGTTAAGTCTAGGTATTAGGTTAGAGATGGTTAAGTCTATGTATTTGGTTAGAGATTGTTAAGTCTGGCATTAGGTTAGAGATGGTTAAGTCTAGGTATTAGGTTAGAGATGGTTAAGTCTAGGTATTAGGTTAGAGATGGTTAAGTGTAGGTAATTAAGTCTAGGTATTACATTAGAGATGGTTAAGTCTAGGTTAGAGATGGTTAAGTCTAGGTAGTAGGTTCGAGATGGTTAAGTCTAGGTTCGAGATGGTTAAGTCTAGGTAGTAGGTTAGAGATGGTTAAGTCTAGGTAGTTAAGTCTAGGTATTAGGTTAGAGATGGTTAAGTCTAGGTATTAGGTTAGAGATGGTTAACTCTAGGTAGTTAAGTCTAGGTATTATGTTAGAGATGGTTCAGTCTAGGTAGTTAAGTCTAGGTATTAGGTTAGAGATGGTTAAGTTTAGGTGGTTAAGTCTAGGTATTAGGTTAGAGATGGTTAAGTCTAGGTGTTAGGTTAGAGATGGTTAAGTTTAGGTATTAGGTTAGAGATGGTTAAGTCTAGGTATTAGGTTAGAGATGGTTAAATCTAGGTATTAGGTTAGAGATGGTTAAGTCTAGGTATTAGGTTAAGTCTAGGTATTAGGTTAGAGATGGTTAAGTCTGGGTATTAGATTAGAGATGGTTAAGTCTAGGTAGTTAAGTCTAGGTATTAGGTTAGAGATGGTTAAGTCTGGGTGTTAGATTAGAGATGGTTAAGTCTAGGTAGTTAAGCCTAGGTATTAGGTTAGATATGGTTAAGTCTAGGTATTAGGTTAAGTCTAGGTATTAGGTTAGAGATGGTTACGTCTAGGTATTAGATTAGAGATGGTTATGTCTAGGTAGTTAAGTCTAGGTATTAGGTTAGAGATGGTTAAGTCTATGTATTTGGTTAGAGATTGTTAAGTCTGGCATTAGGTTAGAGATGGTTAAGTCTAGGTATTAGGTTAGAGATGGTTAAGTCTAGGTATTAGGTTAGAGATGGTTAAGTGTAGGTAATTAAGTCTAGGTATTACATTAGAGATGGTTAAGTCTAGGTTAGAGATGGTTAAGTCTAGGTAGTAGGTTCGAGATGGTTAAGTCTAGGTTCGAGATGGTTAAGTCTAGGTAGTAGGTTAGAGATGGTTAAGTCTAGGTAGTTAAGTCTAGGTATTAGGTTAGAGATGGTTAAGTCTAGGTATTAGGTTAGAGATGGTTAACTCTAGGTAGTTAAGTCTAGGTATTATGTTAGAGATGGTTCAGTCTAGGTAGTTAAGTCTAGGTATTAGGTTAGAGATGGTTAAGTTTAGGTGGTTAAGTCTAGGTATTAGGTTAGAGATGGTTAAGTCTAGGTGTTAGGTTAGAGATGGTTAAGTTTAGGTATTAGGTTAGAGATGGTTAAGTCTAGGTATTAGGTTAGAGATGGTTAGCTCTAGGTATTAGGTTAGAGATGGTTAACTCTAGGTAGTTAAGTCTAGGTATTATGTTAGAGATGGTTCAGTCTAGGTAGTTAAGTCTAGGTATTAGGTTAGAGATTGTTAAGTTTAGGTGGTTAAGTCTAGGTATTAGGTTAGAGATGGTTAAGTCTAGTTGTTAGGTTAGAGATGGTTAAGTTTAGGTATTAGGTTAGAGATGGTTAAGTCTAGGTATTAGGTTAGTGATGGTTAGGTATAATGTTAGAGATGGTTCAGTCTAGGTATTAGATTAGAGATGGTTAAGTCCAAAGGCATCATGTCAACTGTAGGGCTGCATGACTTTTTTACACATATCTATAATAGTACAAGATTCAAGATTCCAACTGAGGTGTTATTACTGTCGCATTTTCATATGAAACCATTTGAGGGGGTCTTTTCTCATCATAATTAATAATAGGCTGATACTTAAATAATTCAGTATAAACACTACCCCACTGATAGACAATAAAGGAAGATACTGAATAAGGTCTATGTGCTATTCCTAATTTACACTAGTCTTCACATTGACAGCCAGAAAAGCACTTTGAAGCCATTTGGCTTTTTGCTGATGTGCCCTGGTGCCCTGTTTTGAATTAGAAAGGGAAAGGTTTGTGTCTTTTAGAAGCACTTTACACAATTACACACAATTATTGCACACAATTAACAATACTTTAATACGTTGCATACTTTCATCTCATTAATAAAACAAAGAAAACCTGCAATCCACTCCCTGTGGCATGAGCAAAGAGCAAGTGTTCAGAAACAACAGAAATAAACATCCAGCCAAAATGACAATATCTCAAGAAGCAGAACAGAGAGGCACAGTTGATGCGAATGTGTGTGTATAGCATTTAAATAAAGAAAGCCTTTTCACGTAATAAGAAACAAGTAGCCTACAATGTTTTGGCAATCTTCTGACACAGTAGACCTATATATTCTAAAATAAAAGTCAACATATACACACCCTCATTTCCCGTATTGGATTCATTAAGTAAATTGTATCTTATGTGATCTTTTTATATCTATATATATTAAATACTGCAAAATATGCATTGTGCAAGCATTAGTTTGTTGCTAGTATCAAGGTAAAATAAAACTCAATATCAACATCAAAATGACTTTTAAGATGATTTCTGCCCACGACTTACTAAACTATGTAAATATAGCACAAGGAAGGCTTGAGCCAAGTGGGAAATGAATGAGGCAGCGTACATCCAAACAGTGCAGGGCATTTTGCTGACAGAGCAAAGTGCAGTGTTAGTTTTTTTCTCACGTCAGCTGAGCTGGCACAGGAGGAGGAAAGAGAGACGGTGGGAGAAGAGCACAGCTTGGCTCCAGTAAGGGAAGGTACAGAGAGAGCACAATGCCAGCTGGATGTGTGAGGTGTGTGGACCTGCGCCTGGGAAGTGCTGATTAAGGGGGGGGAAAGCGGACACAGAGCAGCAGGTACAGGAAAAAAAGGACAAAAAAACAACAAAAAAGCATAAACACATACAAACTCTTATAGAACAACAAAGCAAATAAGAGCACTACTAGTGTTTGGATATCAGTAACGTGAGGGCTACTGTAGGGTGAGGTCTGGTCACTGGATGGGATAGAGCAGTATAATATTTCACAAGGAAGCCATTCTTCTCACGCTGCCTATACAATCTTGTCGAAGATGGTTGTTAATCACCATCAATTACACTTTCCAAACTCATGTGTGTTGGGAGAAGATGCATGATGAGATAATAATAATCATAATAATAATTCTAATAGGCTTAATTCTAATAATATGCCTAATTATTCTCAAAGTCCCAATTTCATTGATTTTTTTGCATGTAAATATGATTTGTTTAGATGTTGCTGTATTGAGCAGCCCTACTAACATATTGCCTTTGTTTACAATCACCCTTGTCACGTGCCCAGTGACACTCTGCACCTCTGAAGGGGCTCTAAAGATGCTGCTAGTATAGACTTGTGAAGAGATGCACTCTACATGCTCGCTCGGCAGGGTTTGCCAGCGAGTGCTGAAAGTGAGCTTAAGGATTTAAAACAGATTTAAAATTAATCGGGCCCTGCGTGGGATTAGAGCTGGTAGGCTAGCGGGGGTAGGAACTGCTGTATCCATCAGTCCTTGGGACACGCCCTCTTTCCCTCTCTCTACATCTCTCTACATCTCTCTCTCGCTCGTTGACGCCATGTCATGACAACCTCTCTCCCTACTCTCTGAATGGCATGAACTGTGTCAAAATGGGCAGAGTTCTCCTCTACCCACAAACACAATCTAATAGAAGTAGTTCAGCCATTAGCCATTCAAGTAGGATTATGATATAACATGTTTTCACTGTGAAGAGCATTCAAGTCCACCTTAGTTGGTGTGAAAATAATGAGCAGAAAGAGATGCTGTTTGCTCAATATTTTTTGCTCCAGCAGCCACTTGCTGCACCTCACGTCAATGGGAGAAATGTGGTTGTTATGGCAACCGGCTTTACATTGAATCAGAGAAATGCCACATGCATCCTTAAGAGCAGCCTACACCTACACTGTGTGTCTGAACGCACACATTTAACACATAATAAACTTGTCCGGCGATATTAACAGACCTCATCGTGTTGTCCAACTGCCAGGCTGTTAAAAAGTCAACAAAAACAACAACACAGGATAAAAAGCCACTTTCCATGCTCATTTAAGATTGGCTTAATTTTAACCCGCGGTGTAAAACATGACATGTTCAACAATGCCAACGTCAATATTTATTTGTTTTTATTATAGGCCTATTCGTTATTCTAATTTTAATTTGATTTAAAATGGCCTAGTTTAGGTAATTGATAGTTGAGAGAACGCGAGAGAGAGAGAGAGAGAGAGAGAGAGAGAGAGAGAGAGAGCGATATTGGTAGACAATTTAAATCAAATCTATAAATATAGTAGATTGTACTCAAATGATGTACCTAATCAATAGATCAGCCTACACTCCAGCTTCATGTCTGTAGAGCAAATCATGACTAATATAAATATAGGCCTATAGGCCTACATGGCGCGATTTGGTTTGTGGTGCTATGGTCATTCTCTATATAGCCTAGTATATCGACCACGAAGTATATTCAACAACAAATCTCGAAAATGTGACAGAAAATTGGAATAAAATAAGCATACTGCGAACGGTCACATTACAGCTGTATCTTGTCATGTGGTGAAATTCATAAACCATCATTGTTAATAATGAACTACGACCACTGAGACTCGGAACAATAAAGGGGATGCGAGGCGCACCTGTCGTTTAAATGGCCTGTCTGCAAATGGCGCCGAATGCAAAACAAAAAAAAATGTCAACAAATTTCCTCTCCTCGCGAGCATCGCTCAACAAAGACTAACCCATTCAATACCTCCATTGTACTCACCTTCTTCTCTCTATTTCATTCGGTAGAAACTGTCCTCTATAAAACAAGACGTTTATCGCAATCCGTGTCATGCATCAGATGAAAAAGTGGCAATTGTATGTAATCCAGCAATCTCTATTTAAAAAAATAAATAAAACGTGTTTAGGTGGTGGTGAAAAGAGGAGGGTGCTCTGTATGTAATGAGCTGGGCGTGCTGGCCAATGGGCGACCTGCAGGCACCTCTCCCGTCCAATCAGGAGGCAGGGGGCTGCTGTTCGGTGGCAGCGCCAAGGCTACTCTCTCCATGGTTGTAACCTTGGATACAGAAAAGGTGTGCTTTTGCAATAAATAAATAAAAAAAACAATGGATCCATTATATCACAGGGTTTCTGCACGGTACCCAAGCGACCCCAGCATTTCAGAGACAATTTCACATTATTTAATATTGTCATACACCCTATATTTTGTGGTCTTTAAAAATGTTCCAGTCATATGCCAGTGTCTTATGATGTAGCCTATGAAAGAGGATAGTGGAGTCCACGATTTTGTAGTTTAAAAACTTCAAAATCGAAATTGGACTGAGCTATGAATTGAATGACACTGTGTAGGGATTAGGGCTCAAACAACAGTCCCAGCTTGGCTGTATAATTGGCATATCTAAGACACCGTGAAACCCTGTTGTCTAGGGAACGGTTGGAAACACAATTGCCTCTGGAGCAGATTTTCCTGCAATCAGCAAACTGGACATCTAGGTCTGGGTTGCTCACCACATTATACTGTAATGTCATCTCCTGATTTGACTCCCGTACCATGCAACGCAAAGACCCCCAACCTCCCTCTTCCCCTTTGGTGCTCCCCCGATGAGTCTCAAGAGAGATTGTGGGACAAAGAGAGAGAGAGAGAGAGAGAGAGAGAGAGAGAGAGAGAGAGAGAGAGAGAGGAAGGGTGAGCAGGCGACATTTCTAGCAGTGTCAGCAGCACCCAGCACCCATAGACACCCGCATAGTATATATATATACAGTATATAGCCTATATATATATATATATATATATATATGAAGAGCTCTTTTCCAAAATGCATTAAATCCATTTTGACAGTTTTCAGGAAAACACATTTTTTTACCTAGACCCACACATGTTTTGGATAGAAACGGCATCTTGCAGTACATTTTAAACAAGGAAATATAGTGATTTGGGCATGAAATGTTGATGGAGCAGTGAATAGGTTCAGTGCACAGCAAAATGGCATAATAAATTCATTTTTTTTAAATTTGGTGTTTAATGTGTTTTGGAAACGAACTCTTCATATATATATATATATTTACTATATTTAATTATTAGTAGCAGCATTAATACAAACATTATTATACCAGAGACCACCCCTGAACTTCACTGCCAATGAGATACCATCGACAAGCCCTGGTCAACATTGTCCCTGGCCTCTGAATGTGAGGCCAATCTAACAGCCAAATAACCTGCCAACTTCATACTTGTCATGTCTCACTATAAGCCAGTAATGTTGAACAATGGGCATCAGGTGCCATTTACTGTAATTTCCAGTAGCCATCACCCGATGGTCTTTACCTGAGACTTTGTTATGGTCTGCCTGCCAGATATGCATCGTAACATATTGTCAATAAGTCACCAACTCCCTGGCCTCCACCAGCTCCTCTCTATCAAATAGCTAATGGTGCAACGAGCTGAGCATGCAGTCATACTCGGCTTGTTGCACCAATAACTCCTTCAGCCTTTTGATATCACATTGTGTCTACTCTGCACACAGATTACACTATTAGACATTTCCTTGCTTTAAAAGGGGAGATCAGTTCTGTCTTCCTGTGTCTGTCATAGTTGCCTGTCTGAGGGTGCCTTGAGCCCTTTGAGACAGTCACTGTAAATGTGGCATATATATCAACACAACCTCATAACTTGTAAATAAGTGTAACATCTTTTAATAAATTCACCTTTCCAATTATAAATGAATGATTGGCTACTATTCATGAATGTCTGACTAACCTTCCCACAAAACAGAAGGAGATTATATAATATTATTATTTAAAACTTGTTTACTTACGTAGCCTACTCTTTTATTTATTCATGTGTTATTTTCTTAACCTTATTATTTATTGAACTTAATTATTGCACTTATTAGCATTGCCATAAAGCATGTAAGCCATTTGGTACAGCAACTACAGAAAACAATGGTTTTAGATATATTGATATTGGCCATGGATAATCATTATGATTCACTGGACAAATGAACAAATTGACATCTACAATATGATCTATTTTAGCCGTCTCACTGCCGTCATGTAAACAGTTCATGTTGATAATCCTTTGTTTAGAGAAGCCAGCTGTTAGGAAGATGTTCTTATTTTACTCTCTACTGCACCTCAGTGTCCTAACGGAGAACTACACCTCACACCCCGTTTGAGGTGTGTTTAGCTATTATTCCAAAGCAATGTGTGAAAGTCTAGATTATGCAACAAGAGAAAACATTCGGCAGATTGAGAATATTACAACATGTCTACAGATGTCTATATCTAAATAAAATACCAAGAAATCTTGGCGTCATTCACTAGGTCATGGGTCAACGTTAACTTCCTGTCCGACTCAGCTTAGGATGACGATGGAGAGACATGATTCGATGCTATTCTAATTTCAATGTCACTGTGTTCTTGGGTCTAGGGTGTTTCAAACACCAACAAACTCAATTGTCATTGTCTGGTGTTACGACATACAAATCTCC
The DNA here is from genome assembly GCA_030340625.1 of Merluccius polli. Classification (NCBI taxonomy): domain Eukaryota; kingdom Metazoa; phylum Chordata; class Actinopteri; order Gadiformes; family Merlucciidae; genus Merluccius; species Merluccius polli. Next base: position 88,377 of record JAOPHQ010005133.1, read on the forward strand.
AGACGATGCATGGGCACTACAAGCTAACTCCTGGGCTCAAGCCATAATGAGCATCAGAACAGCTCTCATGTGCTTCTCCAGAGTCAGCAACATCTATTCTGTGCTTTCTGTGAACCTGTCTGCACCTGTGCCCCTGCATCTGCGATCCAGTAATAGAAATGCAAACCAAGCAACTTATAAACACATGGCTTGGAGTGCATTGTGAACTAAATAAAATGTGTATTTTCAACACACTCCACAACCTTTCAATAGCGATTCTGTATTAGAATCATATAATATGTTGTATACACCCTGAGGTAGAGTAACAGGGAGTGACTGCAAGATTGCATTTTGAAGAACAGGTTATTGTTGTTTATGAAAAAAGGTGTGTCTAGAAAAACTAATTTATAATTTGTTCCATGCAGTAATCATTTACTGAGTCCAAGGAAATGGGAAATAATTAGGACTAATTATGCATGTATCATGTGATCAGAACTAACCAATCATGGAACAATACGGTATATGTATAAAGTCAAGAATGTGAGTATAAGAGTACAAGATATGAATTCGGGCCTGGTGATCTAGATAACACACGCACCCGCACACACACACGCGTGCTCACACACACAAACACACACAGAATGTATGTACTTACCACATATCAGACAGTAGTAGAACAGTGGTTCCCATACAGGTTGGGGGACAGCATGAACAATACAGAAGGAAAATATGCTTCACAAAACATCATAAATCATAAACATTTCAGTTTCTAATAAGGATCTATTTTAAACCACACTTTTACCACACTTTATTTTGTACTTACATTTTATATTTAGATGTTATATATTTTTTTATGTATATTATTTTTATGTTCGGGTTACGAGTTACAAATTTACACAAACAAAATAAATACATTAAAATCAAAGGTACAAATCAATAGAGTGATGTGAAAGCTTTAAATAAAGCTTTCACACACTCACAAAATGTGTTTCTCTTCTCTCCAGGGTTTTGTTCTGTGTAGCACATATTAGACCACAGAAACATTGACTGACACACGGACTCGGAGCCCAGTGTTGATATTTTCGACATGGCGATAGGCCTATAGAAGAGAAAGACTGTGACTGAAATTGTAACCTGAAGCTCACTGGAAGTAACCTGATTAATTGGAAGAACACTTAACGCAAAAAAATACATAGAACAAAAAGTCATTGTTCGTGTCCTGGCCAGAAATATACTTTAGCTCTTAGCTAACACTATGTAGGCGGTGTTCAATATTTAATAGCTCCAGGAATGGGATCTTGTTCAAAGAGGTATTACATTCGAGAGAGTTGAAAGATGGCTCATCTTTCAACATGTCGGCCGTAAATTGTCTCACTGTTTTCTATCTCAGCAATTCTTCCCGCTCCTTGGATTATGCAGCAAAAGCCTGGTCTATATACATATGACACATTCCATTAGAAGACAGGAAGGGAGAAAATGTGAAGAGCACACACACACACACACACACATAGCTCCAACAATGACAGGCATAACGAATATCTCACCAAAACAGCAGTTCAAATAGGAAAACAGATCCAAACAAATGTTTATTATCAATATCTGAGTTAGAAAGGAAGCAAAAAAAAGAGGAGAACTGTCTAGAGATGTTCCTATGTGTGCGTGCGTGAAGTGCGTGCATGCGTGTGTGCATACACGCACGCCACTGGGGATTTAGGATTTAAGCTCTGCAATCACAATTAACAACAGGACAATTAATATCCCCAGCAACCAGGCGGTAACTCAGTTAAAAAAGGCGACGATTAGTTTAAGTGGTGGACAGCCCCTTATAACATGTCATCAGCCATGTCTTCTGTCTGTCAAATAGACAGACAGAAGACATTATAGACAGGCAGACAGACAGACAGATGATAAGATATATATATATATATATATATATATATATATATATATATATATATATATATATATATCTATATAGCCTATATATATATATATATATATATATATATATATATATATATATATATATATATATATATATATATATAGTTTAAAGGCCAATATAATATTCAGTCATGTTTACAATGTTGCTGACTTGCACAAATAAAACTTTGCCATGCACAACTAAAATGTAGGCTTATGCAATCTACGACCAAGACGCTCGGTTTAAGTAACTTAATAACATCCTCAGCAGGATGCGCTGCATGCTCCATAACACACCGCTAATGATGGGCATGGACGCATCCTGGTCGAACCCAACCGAACCGAACTGCAACCAACGTGTACCTGGGTGGTGGACAGGATGTTGTCTTGTTCGGCTTCTTCTTGTTCTTCTTCCTAATTCAATGCGACTCGCCGGTTCTCCGTGGCTCGGTGGCCTAGTTCTATTCTTGGATTATTCCCTGAACAGCTTCTCTTCATCAAAATATCATGACTCTGTTTGGGAGATGAAGTGGAGCTCGGCGGCTCGCTCGCTCCTCCGGAATCTGCCTCAGAGTTGGTGTCACCCCGTTCCCAGGCGGTCTGGTCTCACGACGCCGGGAACGGGATGCTCCAGATGAGCGTTATTGACGTGAGATGAAAGGCGGGACTTTCAGTTACATGGGTTTTTGCTGCGAGAGGCGAGAGAGGGGTGGGACTTTCGATGGAGGGATATCCGTTTCCGTTACATGTTTCTGATATTGTTTTGTTAAATATTTCAAAACTCCATATTTATTCTCCTTGTCGTTGTTTTTGTTGTTGTTGTTGTTGTTGTCATACTTGTTATGTTGTTATTATTCTCGCTCCGGGGATTGTTAACTGGCGTACACAGCTAATAGGAAATAAGAGGCCGGAAATTGCGTTGCGGTAGACCGGGATAACGCTACAATTCATGATCCTCTCTCAGCCTAGAGTTGTGAAGCTTTTCTCCCGCCTCCAGAGAAACCCGATTGGAGCACATCGTAACGGAGAGCTCAGGTAGGTTAAAAAGCCAGAGCATCGTAAAGGTGTGGCTGCAAAAAAAAAACATTGCACAATGAAATGCCAGCTGATGTTGTAGAGCAGACAACGTTTTTCACAATAAAGTATGTTTAGGACTGCAAAGCTTGATTGACTGAAAGTATCATAATGCTAAATAAATATATACATTAGGCCTATATATATATATATATATATATATATATATATATATATATATATATATATATATAATGACTCGAGGTGTGTGTGTGTGTGTGTGTGTGTGTGTGTGTGTGTGTGTGTGTGTGCGCGCGTGCGCGTGTGTGTGTGTGTGCACACGCACATCAATACCATTGCTGGTATAGGCATAAAAACAAAAACAATGACATCTTGTTAGACAGGTATTTAAAACCTGCTCCCTTTTCAACCCCTCCATCTGAGAATGCTGCATTGCACTATGGAGTGCCTCATCTGCACCCACACAATCCCAGTCCTCATACATACACACACACATACATTTACTTCTATTTCGAGATACACACACATGCACAAGCACACATTAAAATCCAACTGTGCATTGTTCCCCCATTATGTTTTGCGACTGAAAACCATGTGTACCCCCCCCCCCCCTCCCACACACACACACACACACACACACACACGCACACTCTGTACATGGCTTGTGATTTGCTGCTGCCTGGGATAGACTGGCTGCAGTGGGTTAGAGATACACCCATTCTGCAGATTAGCTCCCCACAAGAACTGGCCGCATGCCTGCTTCCAGCCACTGTAACTGATAAGCAGGGGAACTGCAGTAGCCCGTGCCAGCGCTTCAGAGTTTCCCCCGTTCATGTTTTATGTGCAACCGAAGCACACGCACATATTTTAATGTGCCACCCTATGCAGGAAAGTCCTCAGAATCCACACATAAAGGTTCCCATCTCTGAACATAATCCACCACCATCCATACACCCATGGCTGTACTTGCATGAGGATACCAGCTCTACGGCTGTGGTGGTGGTGATGTAGTTATTTTTGCAAACATTGCAAAGCCTGATCACCAGGATTTGATAGATATACTGTATATCTGTGGCAGGGTTAGTCCGGCCACACGCCACCAAGTGGCTTCTCTTGGGGCCCTCCGACACAGGACACGGGTAGATGTTGGTTGAAGATGTTTATTCGGAGTTTCAGGCTGGTGGTATACGCCGAGCTGATGGTACAACTTGTCATGACAGTGGCTCCTCCTTGAGTGTGTGTGTTGATGGCTGGTTTATCCTGGGTGCCATGATTGCTCATGCACCACAGGTGCCAGCCAGAGTCCAATCAGTCTGACTCAGGCCAGGTGAGGCTGTAAACCAGCCATCAACAACACACACTCCACATACACCCTCCACAATATCCTTGCGTGTGGTACAAATTCTTGTTGTCTTTTTGTCATCATTGAATGATCTAGCTCTGCAGCATCAGTGGCACAGCATCTAATATATATATATATATATATATATATATATATATATATATATATATATATATATATATATATATATATATATATCCCTGTTTCTTTAAGCCAAAACAATGAATGAAAGTGGACCAGTGTATCTATAAAAATATACCTTCTTTATTGGTGGTAGACAATAGTGCAACAAACAAATGAATAGGACTTTAAGGTTTCCAAAACAGAAATAATCAATATTAAAATCAGTAATGTTGCTACGACATTGCGCTAGACAATAGTTACATAAATTATAGTACAAAACTGTACAGTCTTACAGTATTTACACATGGTGTAATAAAACACATCTTCTCCTCTTACCTTTAAATAAACAGTAATCAATATTACTATCAGCAAATTCTTCAGGCGAGCCACATTATGGGTACATTTGCGATGCTTTGTCTTCGAAAGTCTTTGCTGGTCATTAACCATACCATTGTAAGGGCTATATTGAACTAAAGAAAAATATGTTTCTTTAAATGTTCGATGAAAAATACTGAACAAGACAGATCAGTGGTCATTAAACAATTTGGGTGATTAAATTATTAACAGAAAATAAAGCTAAATGTCAAAGTTGACTAGTTTTAGAATACAATAGCAAAATGAACATGGCAAAGATTACCACATTGTCATTGTGTCGTTTGTTACAATTCTTTTTTTAAACATACGTTTTCAAACATGGACAGTGATTACATGTGCTATCGTCACGGTAACTTTACGGTACACCATCCATACCGACGTTGTTTACTAAGACTGGCTAGTTGCCTTTTTGGCTAGTTGTCCTGTGCTAGGATTGGCTAGTAGTTCTGCATTAGGAGGATTGGCTCTAGTCCTGCGTTAGGATTGGCTGGTAGTCCTGCGTTAGGATTGGCTGGTGGGATGAGAGATTTTTAATTGCGGGTATTAGGTTAAAGTTGAAAGTATCTCTTTGACATGGTGAAGGATCATATTTCAGTGCATCAAGGCTACCACGTAGCGCCTCTCGTGTGTGTTTGTGTGTGTGTGTGCCCTTAGTGGCGGACTGTTTAATTCAATAATTAAAGCAAGGATGGAAATAAAATAAAGTCCAAATTAGGGAAAAGGGTGGATCCTTCTGGTTACATTCTTTCAGTCTCTATAGTGGACTGGCAATGATGTGTGTGTGTGTTTGTGTCTGTGTGTGTGTGTGTGTGCCAATGATAGTTTAGTTGATCGACAAGGAAACTGGTCATATATCAATTTGTGTGTGTGTGTGTGTGAGCATGGAAGTGTGTGTGTGTGTGTGTACGTTTATGTATAATCATTCTCCATTACATCATATTACAGGCCGCTGTCATAATCCCCGGTCATTCTCCGCGTGTTGGAGGCCAGGAAGATGTCGTTGTCGCGGGGACAGTCGTGGTGGCAAGAGCAGCTCCTGATGAACATCATCTGCTTGCGGAAGATGTCTCCCTCGGGACAGCGGAACTCCACCTCGGCGGTGATGGTGGCGAGGGGCGTGCAGCAGCGGCCGTCGGTGCACACGCCGCAGAACTTGGGCTTGTAGAGGCGCGTGCTGTGGCAGCCGGAGAGCTGGAAGCGAAGACCTGTCTGGGCCTTGGGTGTCCGCACGCACTTCTTTCCCTTCTGTGGAGGGGACCAGGTGCTTTTATTATTATTATTGACAGCTATTTTCTCATTCTCATTTATTTCACAATGAGGACAATTTGATTATGTCACAACTATAAGGCTGTGATTCTGGAAGAAAACCTTGATTCAATCAGCGCTTTGTATGAATAATCGGGCCGAAAATAAACAACGTTCTTAACTGATCATTTTGTTCAGGGTTCAAAAATAAGGGTCGCGATGGCCTGGGCCAGTAAAAAGTCACATTGGGACAGTAAAACATTCAACTCATTGTGCTGATCGGGCCAAAGGCTAGTATGTGATATATATTAAAAAAACTTGAACCAAGATAGTGTTGTACAAAGATGGCTGTCAGCAGAGGAGAGAGTGTGTCGTGTTTGTTTAAATAAATGATGTCAAGTAACAAGTCAAGTATTTGATGTAATGTTTAAACGCTGAAAATGACAACTCTGAGTGAGGGCCAGTAAAAATGGTGTTAGTGGTGCCAGTATGTTAGACTCTGCTATTCTAGCATGTTCCACCACTCACCTTGATCTCCTTCTCCTGCTCAGCACCTGAGGGCCGGATCATGCACACGCGCGTCTGCCTTTCCAACTGGCACCGCTCGTTGTCGTTGGTGACGCGTGACGACACCCCCATGCCGCATGTAGCAGAGCACTCGCTCCACTCAGTTGTCTGGACCACGCAGTTGTCCCGGGGGCTCTCTGGCCAGTGGGCAGAACCACGTCGCGATACTGAGAGAGAGGAGGACGAGGAGGATGAGGAAGTAGAGGGGAGAAATGGGTGAAATTCAGAGGCACCTGTTGTTATAGGACAGAGTGGGAGAAGGAGGAGAGGATGAAGAGTGAAAAAAGGTGATGGAGGAATAAAATAGAAAGAAAGAAAACATAATTTATATTAGAAATTAAGCTGGAGGGGTGATCTTTTGTGTGCCAAAACAATAATCTATCAAAGTGACTTTGAACAAACTTACTTTATAACAGCTAATCGACAACAATAAGATTGAAGACTTGAAAAAGACCATAAATAAATTGAAGATTATATTTGCCATGGTTTCCTTTCTCTAAAAATGTAAGCAACAATAAAATCAAGCAGCAAGAACAGCACCACCTCCTGGTAAAACACAGGTATTGGCTAATTCCAAGCAGCAACACAAACACTCGTTGGTGTGTTGATGTTTAAATATGTGCTGCTGCTGCTGCTGCTGCTGCTGCTGCTGCTGCTGCTGCTGCTGCTGCTGTCCGTCCCTGTATGCTTCCTATGTAGTGAAACTCACTCATCCACCTCTTCAGACAGACCTTGTGGAGGAGGAGGCTCGAGACAACTCACCAGCCATGGCCGAGTGGTACGGATTGTCCACGGGAGTTTGGTCGCACACCCACTCCTCGCAGCACTTGCCGGGGATCTGGATGCGCCTTGGGTATGGGCAGTCGAGGGAGGGCAGGCGCACATGGCTGGCGCACGTGGCCACGCAGCCAATCTCACCATCCATGCACACGCAGTGGTGCTTGCAGCTGGGCTGGAAGGTTTCCCCGCTACGGTAGACCACTCCCCCCAGGTCGCACGTCTGCCCCTCTTGTGCTAATAGTAGCATAGTATAATAGATGTTTATATGAGAGAGATTGTTATATTATGTGTGTGTGTGTATATATATATATATATATATATATATATATATATATATATATATATATATATATATAACAGGGATATTATATATATATATATATATATATATATATATATATATATATATATATATATATATATATATATATATATATATATATATATATATATATATAATATCCCTGTTACCCCTCTATATTTCACTTTTTTGTACATTTTTACACGACATTGTATTATATTAACATGCCAGCTTCTGAAAGTTAAACACAAGAAAGGACGAGAAAAAAATATGCGAGCAACACCCTCTCCAACAAGAGGTGAAAGTGAGGTGATAAAGTTAACATACCCATGCAGATGCCTGCCTCTGTATCGCTCAACACGGAGTAGTCGCAGTACAGCATCTTGTGGTGGTCACAGGGTTCACGCAGGGAGCAGGGCTCCCCCAGCTGCCTGGCACACACCTTACAGCAGCCACAGTCATCCAGAACCAAGCTGGTGCCAAAGGGACATGGCGCTGGCTCACTGGGGCAGTCACAGGGCTGGGAGCAGTCCTGGCCCATTACCTACAGGGAGGGGGGACTAATTAGCCGACATAACCGACATGTATGCACAGCAGGTTCGCGCCTTTTTACTTCTAGTGCAGCGGTCTTCAACAGGGTCCGCGACCCCTAGGGGCCCGCTGAGGTACTGCAGGGGGTCCGCAAAATATTTGTTTATGTCCAGCAAATTCTTGTGTTTTTTTGTAATAGGCCTTATGTATTTTTGAAATAATATGTTATATACTTAAAGGATTTGGCCGGTTTGCTATGACCCCAGGTTAATTGTTGACATTGTCTATGTCGAGATGTAAATCGGCCAGGATTTTTTTTTACCCCCCGTCGCGGTGCACGTGCGTTCTGGAATTGGGCAGTTGCCGAGCCAACATCCATAGCAGCATAGTATATCACGTCCAGTCGCTGTATCTTTGTTTCGTCCAACACAACTAAACGCATCCAAACTGCCCTGGCTAGGTAGTTTTCTCCAATAGTGCCCACAAACGAACAAATCCACGAGTTTCGATTCTGTGTTTACACGCCACTGCGCATGCTCACGGACAGACTGAGAAGTTCGAATTTCGAATTAGAAGTTAGAATTCTGAGCGAGGGTGGTGGCTGTGTTTGAGGCAGTGTGATGGTTCAGAGCGACATTTCAATAAGTCGCGAGGGTAAGTAGGAGAGCTGTATTTAACTGATTGGAATGCAGTCTAATCGAAAATGAAGTGCTCAGCTCCCGGTTTTACGAATGTACGTAGAACGAGACAAATTAACACGAAGTTCACTTTTCCTCCAGCGCATAGACTTGTCTCAGCGATTGACTGTCACTACTGGAGAAAACTACATAGCCAGGGCAGTTCGTATGCGGTTACTTGTGTTGGGCAAAACAATGTCAATGGCTCGCCAACTGCGCAATTTCGGAACGCACGTACACCGTGGCAAGGCACACACGGGCGGCAGAGCGCTCCGGGTTTTTATTTCAAAAAATATATATATAGGGCCACGACACACTCTCCTCTGCTGTCCCTGCTCCGTTTCTCAATACAGCAAGGGGTCCCTGGGCTGAAAAAGGTTGAAGACCCCTGCTCTAGTGAAGTTAAAGTCACGAGATGTTAGTACCACAAGATGGCGACACTACACGATACAATATTTCATTCAAGCAACTGTTAGTTGACCTACTGTTTCAGAGCAGCAAAAATAAGTAAGGAGGGTTGCAACGTGAAAGTCATGTACGCATTACTTTCTGCCATTGCGTCCCACAGTAATATAGTTAAGACATTATATGTGAGGTTGTAGGCCAAGGCTTTTTGTTGCAATATGCTAACTGTTGGTTAATTAATCGGTAGCCTATTGTTTATCACAATACAGTATGTTAATTGTTCATTTCAGAACATTATTGCACGTTGGTGTGGTAGACCTAGCATATTTTTAATATTAGTTTTCCTTAATTGTTACCTACTCCAGAAATGTGACTTGTGCTGCCTAAATTACCACACCTCCAAATGTGTTTTGAAAGCGCGCACGTTGTCTTACAATTTGTCAAGGAAATGTCATTTTATTTATTTTTTACATTTAGTCCCAATTTTAACTTATTTGGCCTTTCTAATTCCGCTGATGTTATGCCAATGCCAATATATCCTTGCCTTTACACAAAAAAATTAAAATATATATATATGATATTAAATAGGCCTATTTGTGAGTCGACTGTGTAATAAAACATAACTCACCGATGCGATGATGGACGCGAGCAATAAGCAGAACATAGCAGACATTTCCTTGGCCATTGTCAGCTCCTTCAACAGCCTGCGTCCTCCACGCGTTTGTTGTTGTTGTTGTTGTTCTACGGGTCTCCCCTGTCCTGCTCTGCGCGGCTACACTGAGGCATGAAACAAGCAGCTCTACTTTAAATACTCTGGGAGTGGGGTGTAGCCCGAGAAATAAGATTTGTGCCACGCGACCCAAAGAGGTGAAATATTAAAATTCCAAATGGCTTTCTCAAATCCTCAGAGCCAAAAAAAAAGAAAAAAAAAAAAACACGGCTCAGAGACGCGCGCGTCAATCGCGCCATTGTTTTCCACCTTTATAGAAATAAGTCCGCCCAGGTGTCAACCAAGCGGTATTTACACGAATATCAGGAAGTTTAACATGGCACGGTTTCTGAACATGAATGGGAAGATTTGGGGCTGAATGTTGAGAATATTCAACATTTAGTTGAACGGTAGCTGAAAAGCAGTTTTCCCACGTGCGGGATAGGCCTGTACTGTTGTGTCAGTACACTGGAAACAAACGTTACATAATGTTCAGTGTACTCTGAGCGGTCTGGCCTGCTTATGAACTCAGGAATAGGTGATTATAAGTAACAACACTTTGGGTAAATGACAGACAGACAAGTTGGCACTCAACAAGTGCCAGGAACTTTTTGGCATAATAATGTAGGCCACAGGCCTATGTGCAGTGATATAACACAATCATGTGTTTTTTTCCCACACACTTGGACAGGTAGCTTCAAGCATTCAAGCAAGACGCGTAGCTTCAGCCGGTGCAGTCTGCAGAGCCCCGGGCCCCCTATGCAATTTGACTACTGCCCTCCCCCCATATCAATTACATGTATTTGAAATGTATTGTAATTGCTTTTGGGTATTTTGTCATTTGTATTTGTTCCAAGTGAAAAAAAACAGATGTAATTTGGCCATAGTATTTTCGTATTTGAAATACTTAAATAACTTTATTAGTGTCTGAAAATGTAATGAGGAGGTCATATATTTATATTATGCTTTTATTTCTTGTTGTAAGTAGCAACCCTATTTTGTAGGGCTTTGACATTTTGACTGACTTGCATGTACCAGCAGGCTTTTGATGGTGCTTATCACTGTTTGCCACTGTGGGGGCGTGAATTTTTGCTAGCTAGTACTGATTTTGCTCGCTAGCGTGAAAGTCCAATATCTAAAGTCCGATGGCAGACAAGCTCAAATCTGGGTGTACAGGCCGTTTCACTTTCAGTCACTTGATATTTGTTTAAACCAATCATGTTGCTGGGGACGGGGATCTGTAAGCCTGTAATTGGCTATTAACAGCTAAGACGAACTTGGCCAGCACTAAACTGTGAAAAAGGGTCTGTAAAGGTTTCAAATCAATACTGTGTAGACTGGCCACTATAGAAATACACTTTTTTAAATCCTTTTTGAAAAGCTTCCCCTCTCGTGTGAATGAAATTCTCTTCGGTAGAATTTGGTAGAAACAGGAAGTTGAAGAACAAGTTGTAACCCCGCCCCTTTCAGTTTCTGATTTCCTTCATTCCTTTTACTTCATTTTAATTAGGGTCAAACATGTCGTTGACAAGAGTTCAGCATCAACCCGAATAACAAATCATTAACAAACATGAATAAATAAAATAACATAACCTGCTGCTGAGAGATATGACAGTTTGTGCTTGATTCCCTTAGTGACAGAGATAATGACTGTTAATGGCAACTTACTTTATGTAATTTAAAATACAAATTACATGTATTTATTAAAAACATTTGCTCACGCAAGGAATTTGTAATTTATTTTCGATACATTTAGTGAGGATGTATTTGTATTTTGTATCTAGATACATTTCAATGTATTTTTGCCCATGTCTGCCCATGTATGAATTGTTGACACAGGTCCATCATCTATCTACGTATATAGGCTATATGATAAGTGACCCATCATTCCTAATGCTTTAGTTTAGGACTTGGTGGTTGACAGTTCTGCAGAGGTATATGTAAATCAGGTGCCTAAACACATAAAGTCAGATGTCTTCTAGCTTTAGATGCTTAGTTAAACAATCTTATCAGGCATATTTCTAGGGTTCGATGTTATTTCCATCACAGTATCACACTTTTTGTAATGTGCGTAAACATCCTTGCTATTCACTTGAATTTGCAATTTTTCCAGACCATCTTAAAATAAAATAGAACACTCATCTAAATATGACATTGGGGTAGAAGAACCAAATGGGGCACAAGTTTTGACAGCTCCTGTCTGATACTCTCTCCCTGACCTGGCTGGAGGAAAATGTGCTTCGTCATTGTGAAGCAGAATAGCATAAGGGCTGAAATAATGACCATGAGTGGCAAGACATTCACCTGCTTATAAAGGGCTCTGGTTTGATGGGGATTTGGTATTCAGGTATGCTAGAGCTGGACTTTATCCCAGCTCACTAATAATGTTAGAATAGGGGTATACCTGTATGATATGCTAATCCATCACAGACACACACACACACACACACACACACACACACACACACACACACACACACACACACACACACACTATTAACTAAGAGAGTTCATTTAGCAGCACTGTGAGCCTAACCTGGATGTAAGGAAATGATATCATCTGGCTGAAAACCCATCCAAACCTGGCAAGAAGGTGTAAACTCTACACAGACAGGAAGTGACACACGATACTAACCCAGGGCTCTGCTGCTTCTGGGAAACAGCCATACCCACTGTGCTGAGCAGGACGTTCTGTCTGTTGATTTTCTTTTTAACTCTTTTTCAGAGTGTATCTCAGTTTCCCTGTGAGTTGAATAAGCATAGGGTCTGAGATAGTCTACTTATTACCAAGTTGACTTGTGATAGTCACTAGTATAGAACTTTGTGTATTATATTTGTAAGCAAAAAGTAACAGGTGTTATGACAGAAGACATTGTGGCAAAATTGGGCTCAGAGTTTTTGATTTGGTGCCAAACGATTCCTTGACCTCAGACATATTTAGTGTTCCTGGAGGAAAAAAATGTGCTGTCTGATTTAATAGGTTGTTAAGTCACAGCTGGATATGCACCGTTAATTGCATCCTGTGTTACGGCCAAAACAGTGGAGATGAGTTGTGTTTGACTGGAATGAGTGCTCGGCTTGGTGCTTTTGGCTTCCGAAGTGTGTCTTGGATGACTCACTCAAGCCGCCATTCCCAGACATTTATGAAGCAGCCAGAGCTAAGCACCTCCGGATTCTGCCCTATTACAAGATCAACACCTTCCTGCCATGCACGTCAGAGAGGGGTAACAGGACAGATAGACGCTGGGCATGACACTCATATCTAGTCATATATATAGTATCAATAATGAATCATAATTTAATAAGTAATTTACAACTCAAATCAATGTTTTTTTACGATGTACTTTTATTGTATACCCCCCCTCTTAATTGTCTTGCATGGACAACGTGTATGAGAGTTGATCAATGTAAAGCTATTTGAGCGGCCATATTGGCTGTAAAAGTTGCTTGATAAATACAAACTATGTTCCTGATGATTACGTAGGGAGGGGGTTTGAAGAATGAAAAAATAATAATAATTCTCAAGTGACTGTAGCATATTCATAATAAACACGGACAGCAGCAGCAGCCACCCATGGCGGATCATGGTTTGGCCAGGTCCGCCTTTCCCACAGCAACTTTTGAGGAGGGCAAAAATACAAGCTTCTGACCCTGCAGAAGATCACTCTCAAATGAAATCATTCACACCTCCAAATCGTAGATCATCAAATATGAACAATATATGTCCCCCCCCCCCCCATTACCTTGATATCAATAATGTAGCAATATTTTTTTATTTTAGCACATATCAGTCCACTCATCTTGAACCATCTAACATGAGTTGGGTGACAATAAAGTATATATTATCATATGTTATATCACAATATTACACTATTACAATAGCCAACATCACAGACAAGAACTACTCCCACAATTTAATATTAATTAAATGTTTCTCAGCTCTACCCAGTTGCCCCAGTAGCATTTTTTCCACTTTTTCAGCTGTGCGAAATGTTGTGAAAGATGTCCTCATGGGTTGTGTGCTGCTGACTTGTGTTATTAGAGCTACAGTAGCCTGCTAGCAAGGCAGGGTGGAGTAACTCGGTCGACGCACAGTACCATCGGGCCAGACACACTTAATAATGCTGAGGTTGGAGAAAACAAAGGTGGGTCCTTTTACTTTGGGGGCTTTCCTTCATTGCTGGTGTCCTGGGTTGGGATGACATGAACATGTAATTAATGTTAAATGTGAGCCTATGAGGTTTGTACTCACAGAAGTTAGAAACACAGCATTTGGTAACGTTCCCAGCGGTTTGACCGCTCTTTGACCAGTTTTAGGCTCAGTCGGAATATCTTGGTTCAAGGGACATACGGTCAAGAAAAACATCTAAAACGATTAAAACGTACAATGTCGGTAGTGAGAAACAGCAGGCATCAGTATTTTCGAAAGACCAGGATGTGACAATTTGACGTATACACAGAACAATGCATCTATGCATCTAGAAAACAATTGTTCCAAACGCTAAATCACTCGGACCCATATGAAACCTGCGTGTTAGAGAAGAAAGTGTGGAGGAGGGTGATTGGGAGGGTTCTGTGCTGAAGCAATATCATTACCAGTCTCTGAAAAATGCTAGGCTGGCCCACCTTTCCTCTCCTAGGCCTTAGTTCAGCACTTGAATCATGTCATTTATCCTGATATTTATTATCCTACAGTCTGTTCTCAGGGGAAGGTTGTTAGTGAAAACCCCGTCCCTTGGTTCACCGTTCCCCCATCACGTATCCTGGGAATGGAAGGCTGGCTTTGATGAAAGACAGATAGGCAACTTTGATTTCGATCCACATTTTTCCCAGATTAAACATATGAGACAGACAAAGACGACTTGTTCTTAAAGTCTTTTTCAACTTGACACAGGAGCTTGCATGACAAATAAAGAAAAGGCAACCGCAACTAATTCCAGCCTCCAAGAAAAAAAAAGAGGGTCTAAGTTTTTTCTAAGGGAAGAATTGACAAAAAACGACTCCTTTCCTTTCATAATGTGTGTCATGCAGGCAAAAACAAAGACATAAATGAGATTGCAGACATAGATCTGAGTAATTTTTAGTTGGGTCTTTTTTATCCCCCAAAGACCTGACTGTTTTTGCACCAAAAGGCAGGCCTCCAGAAGAACCCACTGGGATTACAAAAGCAACTCTTCTTTAATGATGTGAGGTGAGGCAGGACTGGGAGGCCTCTAGACTAAAAATAGCTCTTCTGCTTTCTGGACAGAACCCCACACCGCTGCCTTGCTCCTCCATTCCCCCAGGTTGCCGGTGAAGTCTGGTACATTCCTCACACACTTGGCCAGCCTGTGACCCAGCCTGCAACCTTTACCCACATCCTCACACCCACCCTCCCTTGTTTTTCTCCCATACCGAGGAGGTGCACACTTAAGGACACTCTGTTCCATAGTTGTTACTGAATCATGATGTGAAAGTCACGCACCAATGAAGGACATTTTAAACTTGCACATTGTTTATTTTATGGTATGTTGGTGTTTTTGCAATTGTTTTGTCCTATTCGCAAAAATCTATTTATATTACTAGCAGCCTTAAAAATGTAGCTCTGCAGTTCCTAACTGTCAAGGGCTGTGGAATATTTTAATGGCACCTGCTACACTTGGATGGGGGGATATTACCCTTGTAAATTTCTAGAGTTGCAAAATGAGAGAATCTTATTCAGTGCCTCTTTAAGTAGGGCCTCAAATATTTGTAATAGTGGGCCCGTGGTCTGCAATTATACTTAACAGAAAGGTATGGTCCTAGGCATGTAAGTTCTGCTTCCTCAATTAAGCTCATACACAGTCTGTACTGTTTCAGCTCATCACATGTCACATCTGCCTCTCTGTCTCACTGTCCTGTCACAGGAAGTTGTAATGATAGGTGTCTGCAGGTCCAGTCTGCAGGGCAGATGTTGCACACACGCAGACACACAAAGGTAAACATATGGCCGATGCTTTTCTTTGACACACACACACACACACACACACACACACACACACACATGGCACCTCCAATATCTCTTATATCAACATGCACTTTGACATCTGTCCTGCCTTTGCTTAAATTTATATATATATATATATATATATATATATATATATATATATATATATATATATATATATATATATATATATATATATATATATATATATATATACTTAACCCCTAATCACAGTTACAGTTTCAAAGTGCTTCGCCGACTCATACTTTACAGTAACCCCCTAAACATATGGGCAGGAGACATCTCCCCAAACTCAAAACAATGAAACCTTGAAAAGGAAGGCATCCCTTCTTCCAGGGATGGCTAGTGCAATAGGTGCCGAATTGGCAGACATATAATGGTAGCAAAAGAATTTTTAAAGCTTAGACAAAATTCAACAGTAACAAAGGTGATATAAACATGATTGAATATTAATTAGTTAAAAATGGAAACCTAAACTAGGCTATTTTGTTTATCTGGGTAAATGCGACTGCTGGACATATCATCACCTAATTCACACCACAATGTCCATCAGACTCATGAAGAAAAGGTCAGTCGAAAAGAAGCAGGTCCGTCGGAGACTGAACCTTGAG
Source organism: Merluccius polli (assembly GCA_030340625.1). NCBI lineage: Eukaryota > Metazoa > Chordata > Actinopteri > Gadiformes > Merlucciidae > Merluccius > Merluccius polli. Next base: position 104,966 of record JAOPHQ010005133.1, read on the forward strand.
AACCTGGAAGAAACTGCCACCCAGCAGCTACTTCAGGCCTCTCTTGGGAAAATCCTCCAACAGGAATATCCTGATAACATCAGAGAGCATTGGAATCTGCTCAAATCTACCATCCTCAGATCCTCCAAAACCTCCATTCTTTGGGTAATTTTCCAGAAAACACCAGGATTGCTTTGATGAAAATGACGCAGAGATAGAACAGCTCATCTCCAAGAAAAGGAATGCCTTTTGTGTCTGGCAGAATGATGTGACCAGCAAGGTCAAAAGAGGTGGTTCATTCTTTAGCCAAGGCAGATGTCCAGCACAGGGTGAGAGAACTCAAAGTTCCTGTAAAGCAAAAGTAAATATGTGTTTTGAGTTTGTCACACCACAGAAAAATGTGTTATTAACCACCCTGCCAAATTTGGCTGGGTGGTTAAAAAATCGTGAAAAAAATAAGCAGTATTCTCTGCTCTGAAATGCTGGGGGCATGTCCGCTGAAGGCGCTGAAACCACGCCCATTCGTGCACGGGGGTCGGGGGAGGGGGGGAAGCCTGTAACAGTCAAAATTGTGTGGTGTACCTTTAAGACGTACTGTGTTGCCGCCAGACAGTGCATTGGTTTTAGTTCATTGTCACGGATGGATGCCTATTTTATCTTTTTGCCCCTCAACTCAGTGGTGATATTTTGGTTATGTGTGACCCAGTGGCGTAACATCATGGTGATAGGCCCCGGTGCAAATTTTTTTTTTGTGCCCCCGCGATTGTTGACCGGGGGGGGGGGGGGGGGGGGGGGGGGGTGCTGCGCGATTGTTGACGGGGGGGGGGCGGGTGCTGCGCGATTGTTGACGGAGGGGGGGCATTGCACCGGCGTCTGGGCCCCGGTGCAATGCACCGGTTGCACCGTCGATAGTTACGCCACTGGTGTGACCTCTGTTTTGTTCATGTAATAAAATAGTAGCCATACAACCAGGCTTGGTAAGGTTGATGTATTAACAATAAATTACTAACATTGTGGAAACCCCAGTACCAGCGTGTTTTCTACGCTCTCTGAGCTGCCTCAACCCCGAACACGGACCCGAACTGTTACAAGCCTCTCTCAAGTGTCAAATACCACTAAGACCTGAAAAATGGATGCTCCTTCTAGCAGTGTTATTGGACTTGTGCAGCCATACATGTTTGAGCCACCAGAGTCAGAATCCATTTCGTCGGAGGACACTGACCTACCTGAGAATCAACCTTGTTCCTCTCAGTCTAATGGAGCATTTCCACTAGCGCGGTACGACACGGCACGGTATTTGCTTTTCCACTAGCACGTAGTACCTGGTATCAGGTACTATTTTGGTATCACCTCAGCCCTGGTTCCAAGCGAGCCGAAGCGATACTAAAACGCCTTCCACTGATTGGCCGACCGAGTGTCGTCACTGGAACGCGTCATAAGCGCGTGACGACAGACCAGACTGTAAATAGACATACTGTATATATACTGTATATATATATATATATATATATATATATATATATATATATATATTGTCCACGACACAAACAACAACCAGATTCATATGGAAATTCAAAATTTTTTATTACATATGATCTGATATGGCCGTGTGTGCTTCAGGCTTAACATTAAACCCTGTTTGAATCGGAGGTCGGCATAGACCACTGTTGCAGAATCGCGTTTTTATCAGCTGATCGTTTTTCCCTTTTCATTTCTGAAGCGGTTTAATTCGTTTAAACAAATGTTTTATTTTAATAACTTTAATAAGTATTGCTGCATGGTCAGTGGCTTTCAGATCCACTCATTGTCCGACTCGGCTCTAGCAGAGCTTCAATGTAACCTAAAAGTTTCTGAAGACATATGGCTTCCATAGTATGAGAGTAGGCCTGCTTCCATTTATCACAAAGCAAATAGGTGGTTTGAACATTTTTATGAAATTGCACGGCAGGGCTAGTGCTAATCACCCGAAGAGAAATCACACAGGCACTATTGTGGAAAAACATTGCTATCTGTTCTATTCACGTTTATTAAATTACCAATCCATTGTAATTAGTAGGTAGAGCTTTTTGGTAACTTTTTCCTTTGTTTTAAATGAAAGAGATGCTAAATCCGTTCATTATTAAAACCCTTCTTTATTAAAACCAATAACCCATTGGCGGTGTTGGAACATTATTTATTATTATTTTAGAAACTGTTAAAAATAGCACAGATTACTATGTTTAAGATCATAAAAGACTAACTACTAAAAAAAATGGTGTTGCCGTCCATGAACGAATAATCGAATAACCGATTAATCTGTTACATCCCCTTTGTCAGAGCCCTTCGCTTTGGCGACGGGTCAAGCAGGGGTGCATTATTGCACCCCCCCGGTTTGCGATATTTGTCACTGCTATTCGCCACCTTGTTGGTCCAGGGCTGCCTCTAGGTATCCCTATTCTTAATGGAATAGATGGCAGACCCCTTCAACCTTAATCGGTTCAAGGCCCAAGACCAAAGTTCAAGGTCAGCCACACCTGTAACCTAGAGCTCCAGTACACAGATACGCCATAGCAACACACCTTTGCATAAGACCTACAATGCATCCTGAACGCCTATGCCAAAGCCTACAGGTCCTACATCAACCCCCACCCAACCAGTCATGTACTATAGATGAATAGCCTACAATGAAAGACAAGCTTCAAAATGTTTACCCCTACCGCGGCAGCTTTCTATCTTCTACAGTAGACATCAACTTTCCTGAGCCAGGCTCAGGAAAATAGTTTTGAATACCATGACCTACTGACTCAAACATGGAACACCTACAACATCAGCGTCCTAGAGGAAGCCAGAATGGGCCAGACTTATAACTAGAAGGCTAGTCTGTTGCTCTGGGTAAATGCAAATTCTAAAATATTAGGCCAATTCTGTGCTATGCTGCTATTCCAGCCGTTCAGCTAAGTCCATGTGGTGGTGTAGACATACATGAGTAAATAGCTAGCCGTCTAATGAAGGTTGCCATGGCATCCAGTCATGTTAGCATAGGGAACATATAGGCAATGGCAGACCATTTTTCCTGTAAGTAAGGTAGCAGTGAAGTAGCTTTATTTGGAAGCCAGTTGAGGGAGGAGAGAACATGAGTAATGTGGTAGAATTTTCGGATTCTAGCAGCAGCATGCTGCGCGTTGTTCTATGCATTGTTCTTGCAAGTTGTTGCCTTGAAAATAATGCATTATAATAATCAAGTTTACAAGTCTCTGATAACGTTGGTCATTTTGGCGATGTTTCTAAGATGAAAGAAAGCAGTTTTGGTAAAACGTTTTACATGTTGATCAAGAGAGAGCATACAGTTGATCATTACACCAAGAAGGGACTTTGAGAGAAGTAGACCTGATTAGAAGACGATGGGTGAGTTAGTGGTGTACAAATAAAGCTGTCTTCTCTGTAAAACACCGCAGTAGCTGGACCATGAGGAGAGAAAGAGAAATGAGGTGAACCACGCTGAAGGAGTTTTAAAATGCCTGAAAATGAGTGGCCTAATATACATTTCTGTTGTCACCACATAAACTCTGCACAATGTGCCAACTTGAACCCCTTCTTTGTTACACTCCTTTATGCAGAGCCCTCAAAGCACAATGTGACATCTTCAAATTGAGTTGTTTTTTGGTTGCTTTGGGATGATGATTAGTAGCTAATTAGTTTTCCCCATATTCAACTGCAAGTTATTTAGTCGCAGACAAGCTTGATTGAACCTTCTAAGTTCTAAGAGATGAAATTGTGATGAACTAATAACATAGCTATTAGAAGCATGTCGATTGCAAAGAGCAGTGGACCCAAGGCCTGACCCTTAGGGAACCACCGAAGGATTACCAAGGTTTAGATGTCACAAAAGAAAATTCGATTATTTGTAAGATTGTTTTTAGGATGCTTTAAGTCACACATACCTGTAATTTCTAAAACTGAGCAACCACCCTTGAATGACTGCCTCTCACCCAATCTATAGCCCAAATCTCATATCATAATCATTCAATCATTAATAACTTGTGAATTAAATATATTTGTCAACCCGGACCTTGGAAAATGGAAAATACAATAAGATACAATACAATACGAGCTAGCCACTGAAATCCTAACTGAACAAAGCAAAAATGGACTTGGCTTTGTATAACAAGTCACATCTTCCTGTTAACAGGCTCTTTCTGCCACAGCCTACCTTGAAACACATAAAGGCCAATGAGAGGAAACTACAATGCTAGTCTCTTCTGCTGAGCTCACAAACAGACGTCATGGCTGCCATTTGGTTAGTCCTGGCTCTGCGGCTGGAGACAAACCACCCTATGCCTAAGGCGGCCATGGAGTTCCTACTACGGTTAATGATTTACTCAGTGCGTGTGTTTGTTTTGATAGTCACGACTTACCCTATTTTTATTTTGCTGTCTAGGGTTGATCAAAGACACGCCCTCAAGCAGGAGTCTGAGTGGCCTGCCCTTCAACCTTATCCCAAGGGTAATATTAAACTGGCCGTTTAGATTATATAAATATACAAGCCCTTCTGGTCTTATGATTACACCCACATTCACTCAGTTCCCTCACAACACACACATAAACATACACACATGCAGACACACATACTTGCATGCACAAACCACACATTCACCACACGCATGCACACACACACACACACACAAACATGGGTGTATTAGACAACCCCTGAGCCAACTAAACAGACGGATGAGTAAATGAGAGGTTTTTGCGTGCATATTACGAGTATGATGAAATGAATAAAGGTGCAGTGTTGGTGCTGTAACTACCTGACCCCTGTGGCTCGTGTGCTGTGACCCCCATCCGGAGACAGAGCGACACAGCGGACGTTTTTACTGGTGGTCGGGGGCTGCTTTCCAGTAAACCAGCCCTCTTCCACCTGCACCACTTTCCTTTCCCATTTCTCCTTAAACAAATATGCAAGATTCCACTAGACTACTCCGGCTCACAGAATTTGCTGTGTGTGTGTATGTGTCGGAGTGCCCATATAGCATTGGAACTAAATCATTACTTGTGGACTGCATTGTGTTTGTGAGCATTCAATTCCAAGGCTCAGGAACAACAAGTTACTGACCATGTTCTGTTCTTTTGACACCTGCAATACTGGTGGTAGCCAATGAGAGTCCAGCTAACAAAGAATATAAAATCATATTCAAAATTATGGCAGCTGGCTTAAATCTGTTAGCGGTTCGCTCTTCATTGTTTTTGCTGGTTGTTTTTTCTTTAAATACATTCTGGTATGTGTTCAATGTAGCCGCTGTTAAAATATTTAATGGATGCCTTAAAAAAAGAAACCCTGGGTGATGCATAGTGGCTGTGCCCATTTTGAAAAAATACAAATGGATGAACGAGCATAGACTGTAAAGATGAAACAAATCCAGTAGATACAGGTACACACACCACACACACACACACACACACACAGCAACCTACACACACATGCACACACACACACTCTATCACTCACACACATACACACAACCTCTCTCTCTCTCTCTCTCTCTCTCTCTCTCTCTCTCTCTCTCTCTCTCTCTCTCTCTCTCTCTCTCTCACACACACACACACACTGCTATTTATAGATGGATACAATGCTACAATTATTTATGTGCAAGTCTCTCTAATTCCCTACAATAACCTTTTGGTTTTCGGAAGACAAAACAAAGCTAGAACTAACAGAAATTGAGAGAGACACATCAAGAAAAAAAATTAAGTAAAAAAGTGATCTACAGACATTTAGACGGAGGAACGTTATTCGCGGCAGCCGTGCTTCTCGTTTCACCAGCAGGAAGTGCCAGTCAAACCGCAGGAATGCAAAGCGCTGGAGCAGACATGGTTTTCCACACGAGGACGAGAGGGGAAAAAGAGGGTGTGTTGTCTGTGTGGGAAAAAAGGGGTTGGGGGGCGGGCAGGAGAGGACAGACGAACAGTCACGATGTCGGAAAATGGCACTCACACAAAAAAAAATCAGATGAGGGCCGATAGGACAGGAGATCACGTTCAATAGCATCTATCTATCTATCTATCTATCTATCTATCTATCTATCTATCTATCTATCTATCTATCTATCTATCTATCTATCTATCTATCTATCTATCTATCTACATTTTTAATAAGTAACAGTTGTGCTGTCTTGACATATAGTTTATCCCTAGATTTTTAAACAGTAGAAAATAAAGTTAAAAAAATGTGTCACTTGTTATTCAATAACTTTAAACATGTAAAACCGCCATTCTCCATTAAACATTGACTTGTCACCACCACAAGGACCCAAAAGACAGTTCTCCTTTGGTCTAACATGAACCCTGATCCGTTGTCTACCTATTTAATCCTGTGTCCTGATTGAATGATGTGCGGAAGACACCAGCAATCAGCGGGTAATCAACCCAGTCGCCCAAACAGATACGTTGACGGTGGTACGTCTGCGTGAAACACTGGATTACGTCGCATTTCAACGTAAAATAGCGTGGTTGTACCGACAGTATCCACGGCGTGGCACTGTGGAGGCGCCTGAAGAAAGCACAACCAACAAGGACATTTCATGGTTATAAAATACATAAATTGCTGGTTATAAAATACATAAATTAGAATATTTGGAGACTTCCCATCGCTGCCAGTACGGCGGAAAGTGACGGTGAGGCAGGGTTGCCAGCTTCACGGTTTTCTCGCCAAATTGGGCTGTTTTGAAAACGGGTCGTGAACACTGGATTACGTCCGCATTCAACGTAAATGGGCTGCTTTTGAAAAACGGATCGGAACACTGGATTTTACGTCGCATTTAATTGAGTAAACAACTCTATAAACAACTCTATGTTTACTCTATAGCTCTGATTTCCTGCACATGTTCAATGACGGTCAGGTTGCTAGGGCGACGCTCGGACAGACGCCGTTGACCACCTGTCCCATGGGAGGACCATAGACATATATACATAGACGCCTCATGACGTGATGGAACGTAACCCAGCGTCGCCGCCATATTGGTAGGGAGTCCTCACTCTAGTCTAGCATCAGGAGTCAACGGGAGAGCAGAGGCAAGCTATGCCAGTATGTTGTGCAGCTTACGACGCAGTTATTTGACACCAGATCGCGTGGGGATTACCTTTAACAAGTAAGATTGAACAATAATTCTTATTATTTAAAAAAAAAAAAAAAAAAAAAATTCATCCAAATAAATCTCTGCCATTTGTAACAAAACCAAACCGGTGTGAATATCCGGTAAAAATTCGGGGAGTTATGGCTTATTATAGTAGTTGGGGATACGCCTTCCTCCATAGAAATGGAATGCACTGGGGGGCGCACTGGGTCCCCTGCCAAGATGGCGGCCGCGCTGCTACGTCAGCTCTAACGGGCAGCGTCAGTCTATGAGGCGTCTATGTATATATGTCTATGGGGAGGACCTATCAGCCGGGAAGTACTGTCCTTACTGTACTATTGTTTATGTTGTAATGTCATAAGTGTTGACAATTAAAGTTTGTTAAAACAAAAACAACAACAACTATTATTGTCCCACACCACAATGTATGTCCCACAATGTTTAACTCCAACAATTCATGTTTTGTCCAATTCATTCATAAGACAAACAAAGCAGCTGGAAACACGGTCTAAAAACACTTGAAATAAAATGTAGCCTAATATTATATTTTTTACAACTCAATCTCCCTATATATGAACAAAATATGTTCAGGTTATACTTTCTCTCTTGAAAACGGGCAAAACGCTAAACCCTAACACCGGAAAATGAATTTAAAAAACTACAAAAGTTCGGAAAAATGCAATTACACTTAAGTGTGCGGCGCCATGTTTTTTTCCGCCATGTTTTTTGTAGTCTAAAATGTTTAGTTAACGTTTTCCCTATTATGTGAAAATGTGTCAAGGAACTTCGCAAGTGTATTATATGTTTTAGGGACCGGGGAGCACATTTATTTGGTCAGATTTCATTTTTACTATTGTTAATTGGGTGAAATCTGGTTTTGACCTTACCCAGTAGCGCCCCCTGATGGTTTGGCAAAGGCCACAAAGGCCATGGATAGAAGAAGTCAAGAGCTTTCCAAAAATGTTTTTCCCCATGTTTGTATCACATGTGTTGCTTTTCTGTAAGCCTTTAAAAGGAGCCTTAGGTTTCAAGGTTCAAAGGGGCATTCCTGAGGAGCAGGAACCACCCAGGATGTTCACAGTGGCAGATCTGTACTCTGCAGATCAAGACCTTTCCAACGATGTCTTCTTTGTCATCCTACGACAAAGTTTCATTTTTATCTTGCTCACTGGCAAGGAACTTTGATGTGTACTTTCTCACAGCCTATATAGAGCCAAGATGGATAAAATCACTAAAACATATTTTAAGGGATATTTAGTGGCAAAATGTGTTCAACATATTGATGGTGGACCTTGTCCTTTGTCATGCTTTTCAATTTGGAGCAGTTTAGACCCCATTTACCCCCTTAAACTACTTAATGTTTCATATAAATATTTCCATATTAACTTAATCATGACCATTTATAGCCATTGTGTTCCCTTCCCCAGGGCTGACAGGATTGCCGTGGATGAACCTATAGTACATAATATGGTAATGCGAATGTATGTCTGTGTGCAGTTACATTTTTACACACAGTTGTTTTTAATTGACCAAGATATGAGCTTTGAAAGAAAGTAGGGCCTGTGTCGTATGCAAAGGGCTTTTAGAACTACAAAAAACATGGCGGAAAAAACATGGCGCCGCACACTTCATTGTATTGCATTTCTGAACGTTTGTAAGTTTTTTAATTCATTTTCGGGTAGGTTAGGGTTAGCGTTTTGCCCGTTTTCAAGAGAGAAAGTATAACCTGATCATATTTTGTTCATATAATAGGGAGATTGATGTTGTAAACCATATAAATATAGGCTACATTTTATTTCAAGTGTTTTTTTTAGACGTGTTTCCAGCTGCTTTGTCTTATGAATGAATTGGACAAACATGAATTGTTTGAGTTAACATTGTGGGACATACATTGTGGTGTGGGACAATATAGTTGTTGTTGTTTTTTTTAACAAACTTTATTGTCAACACTTATGACATTACAACATAAACAATCATAAGACATCTTATACATAGACGGAGCATTGGCTGCTGTGGCGTGAGAAATTCGGCCGGCCATACTTGGAGTGGTGATGGGGGTGGGGGAGGGGCATAGATTGACAGTTGACACCAGGGCGCGTAATTTGCGGGGGGGGTTAGGGGGGGTCATGACCCCCCCAAAAATCAGATCAGCTAATATAACCCCCCCAATATCCATCAACATAATTCAGAAAAAAATATGAAATATTCTGGTTTGTTTTCTTTATTAATTTAATTTGGCAGCAAGATAGTATCATGTTTTAATCATCCTCTAATGTACCCCCCCTCCCGCCGCCCACACGACTACTTGGTATGACCCAACCCGTTTTTCTTTACCAAACCGAACTATTTCGCGCAGGTCCGCTGGGATGAATAGTTGAGGAAAGTTCATGCTAAATGAATGTGGCGATGAAAAGGACACGGAAAGGCAGCCAGACAACTCTTTTTCATTGTTGGTCGAAAAAAGAGTAAACTCCTGACGAAAAGGAGTTAAATACCCCTATTGTTATACCATGAGCTGTGTCGAAATCGTTCCCTATCACGGATATAGTGCACAATATAGGGGTGGCTCGCCAATTTTGTAGTGGTGTTCGAATTCTCAGTGGTTCATTTCATGCACTATAAATGAATATTATTGTTCAGAAATGCAAAGCATGGACCGCGGAACGCATCTGAACCAAGGGGGGGGCCATAATATCCAACACGTTCCTCATCCCAACTCGTAATATACCCGACAATTTGTCATCGACCCCCTAGACATCTGATATGACGCAAAAGGTTCCCTCCCCGTCTGTGTGAAACGATCTGGGTTCTCATAAACCCGTTCGCGGTGGTAAGAGACGAGCAGAGTCTACAGCGTCCGCTCGCAGAGCAGAGTCTACAGCGTCCGCAGTCTACTGTGAAACAATTCACTCCAAAAAGGGTTAAGGTTATGGTTAGGGTTATGGTTAGGGTTAGCGTAATCTATCACCGTGACCGGGTTATTATTGGAGTGAGGACGCTGTAGACTCTGCTCTGCAAGCGGACGCTGTAGACTCTGCTCGTCTCTTACCACCGCGAACGGGTTTATGAGAACCCAGATCGTTTCACACAGACGCGGGACGATCCATCAGGACAAATTGGACCTCTTAACTAAGAAGTCAGTGTGTACACAGTTCATTTCTTTTACACAGAGACGCAAACAGGTGTTTGGTGCTTTTATCTGAATTGCCCAACAATATCTATAGTCTGCTAGTAGTACTATAGTTGCTGGCAGAATAGACGTCAGTATAGCATCCTGTTTCTTTTAGTCAATTCTTATTTTAGCCTAATCTGTTGTAAAATACCTTCAAAATGTGATTGACAGATGGGCCTTCTTTTGTATTTACATGCTTTTGTTTAGATTTTGTTAGTTTGAACTGGTGATGCCCCACCAATAAGTGAAATCAGTTTGCATGTTCAGAATAGAGGTGCAAGCGGCACTCCAGTGTGCCACCCTGTATTGTGTGATGTGTTTGAGAGTTGAATTGTGCATAATACATTTGCTGCATGTAGGTGCCAATACAGTGATGCAATTGATTAACTCTTAAGTTCTTTGTGTTTTTTCATAAGATAGTGAACACACACACAAAATCAATTAGGTGGAAGCTGGCCCACTGTTGGCTAGTGCTTAAAACACTGACTTTAACTACTGTGTCATTATGGCATAAATAGTCAAAAAGTACGCAAAATCAGTAAAAGTATCGCAATGTATTTCTATACAAGAACGGCAAATTGGCATGTCACCTTTTACACAAGAAAATGATTCAATAAACTAAATAAATAAATATGCCGCGAGTTTAACCCCCCCAATGGCAGACCCAAAGTTACGCCCTTGGTTGACACGTATGGCCAGGAGAAGAAAACAAGGATGCCGAGCTGCTGTTCAGCGTATTCCTGCTCAAATGAGCGGACGGTCGAAAATAGAAATCGCGGGATTACATTTCACAAGTAAGATTTAACATTATACCGTACTATTGGTTATATTTTGTGAAAATAATATTACACGCCAAAACATGTGTCCTTTATCATAGCTACACGTATGACAAAAAACCGCGTGAAAATCAGTGGTATTCAGTGAGGTATGATTAATTATATGCGCTGACGAATGACACTGAGTGGAGCGGATCACCACTCCAAGATGGCGGCCCCGCGTCTCGTCAGCGCCAGTAGGCAGTAGCGCTCGATGCTCCGTCTATGTATTGAATGTTGTGAACAAGGAGGAGCCGAGTCGTTCGCGATTCGCGAATTGAGAACGAGGGAGGAGCTAAGTGAACGACTGAACGACTGAACGAGTGAATGATTCAGCGCTACCGGAAACACGAACGAACGAACGAACGACTCTCTGTGGCGAACTGAACGACGCGAACTGATTCGCGCAAACGACTCATGAAATCCATCACTAATGTCTATGTAAACAATAAGGACAGTACTTCCGGCTGATAGGTCCTCCCAATGGGACAGGTGGTCACGGCGTCTGTCAGCCGTAGCCCCTAGCAACCTGACGTCATTGAAACATGGTGCAGGAATCAGAGCTATAGAGTAAACATAGAGTTGTTTATAGAGTTGTTTACTCAATTAAATGCGACGTAATCCAGTGTTCACGATCCGTTTTCAAAGCAGCCCAATTTGGCGAGAAAACCGTGAAGCTGGCAACCCTGCCTCACCGTCACTTTCGCCGTACTGGCAGCGATGGGAAGTCTCCAAATAATTCTAATTTATGTATTTTATAACCAGCAATTTATGTATTTTATAACCATGAAATGTCCTTGTTGGTTGTGCTTTCTTCAGGCGCCTCCACAGTGCCACGCGTGGATACTGTCGGTACAACACGCTATTTTACGTTGAAATGCGACGTAATCCAGTGTTCACGCAGACGTAACACCGTCAACGTATTCTTTTGGCGACTGGGTTGCGGTAATCAAGCAACACATCCTACACTTAATTATGTTTTTTAACCTTTAGGTGGAGCAAATTCACAGATCTTTTGTTCTTGTGTGTGCCTTCTCTTTAATACATGTCAGTCATGCAGGTGATACACAGTAGGAACAACTCTCTTCATACAATAAGTTGTTATGAGGTTATGGTCCTGTGTGGAATGTTAAAATCTTAAAAGATTGCCTGTGAGCTATAGCCATGAGGAAAGGACAAGATGTCCAAAACACTGGAATAGCGAACACTAAGAACAGAGTCATTGACGGTAGTCGGCGCATACGCTGGAGAAAGATGAGCAAAAATACCCCTGGCAACCACAGGGAGACTTCGGACCTGTGCAGGCGAGGAGGGAGGGCTTGGACCATGCCTGGTAGTAACACACCACAGCATCGCGCATAGCATAGTGTGTGTGTTGGGGGGGGGAGTAGGAATAGCGTGTGTAGCTGCAAGATGACAGGCCTCCAGGACAAAAGGGAGGGATATGATTCTTTCACAACTCTCTGGTCCCTAAGGTCCAGTGAAGTGGCCTGCAGGGCGTATCACATTGCCCCTGCCCCCCCCCCCCCATCACTTTACCGCTCCAACTGCTCTTTCTTTTAAGACATCAAACAGTTTTCTACCAGAGTATATTCTCTCACACACACGCACACACAC
>JAOPHQ010005134.1:0-10000 GCA_030340625.1 Merluccius polli
GACACACACATAATTAGTTTTATTAATTATTAGTAGTAGTATTAATAATAATGTATGATACATTTACACTTATTACGCCAGATAGGCCTTCAGTACAATAACAATATTGGACATAGTAGATATGAATGAGCAGTGATATTTCGGCTCGCGGGGCTCAGGTCTCGGTCGTCCGCTCAGCAATAGCATTACGCGCTTCAACTTTCAAGCGCTTCCATAAATTCTTTAAATGTGCCGCTGCTCGGTCTTCTGCTGGAAGATCTACTGTTACATGAGATCATCCCAAACAGACTTTCTTCGGAGCGTGGTGGTGGTGTCTTTCCTCTTCCACCGTGTCCACAACACCTCGAATGCAGTTCAATAAATATAACTTCTGCTCCTCGTTATAGTTCTCTATCCGAGACATGTTCATCCTAACTACCCTCTCCTTCTCCGAGAATTTATAGGCGTGGAATTACCCTAATTACTCGCATATTAATTTGTCTTCAATTAATTAATCACGTTTGCATGCACACCAAGAGAAAACAATGACAAGTAATTGATTGATTGACGTAGGTGAGGGCAGATTCAGATTCCAGACTCAGATTTCCACAAAAAGTAGGCTAGACTATTTCATAATATATTTCAACATTATTTGCGTTTTATTATATTAAAGTTCACTTTACATTCCCATTAAGTTTTTGTTGGTAATTATAGCACAAAATGCATCCAACATTAAGTTAAGACTGCATCTGCTGGAGTATAACGGGAAATCAGAGTACTTCCGGTTTAACCCGAGTTTAACTAGGAATCAGCTGAACCTGTGGGTCAGTACACAGCAGTCAGTTTAACTTCGTGCGCAGCTGCGAGTTAAACTCCAAAACCTCCGGTTTCCGGAGTACGGTTTTAAACCGCAGCACAGCTAACGCAATGCTAACTGACAGAGCAATTGCCCCATTATTATTATAATCATTATTATCATCGTCATTATTATTATTATTATTATTATTATAATCATTATTATCATCGTCATTGTTGTTATTATTATTATTATTATTATTATTATTATTATTATTATTATCATTATCATTATTATTATAATCATTATTATTATCATCGTCATTGTTATCATTATTATTATTATTATTATTATTATCATGATTATTATTATCATTATCATCATTCTTACTACTATTATTGTAGTGACAGTTCAGGGTGATATGACTCACAGAGGCGCAGGCAGATGTTGAGAGTTGCTTGTAGAATACACAGCAGTGCGACGGTCAGAGCCACATAGCTGCACGGCTTTATAACTGTTCAGGGTAGGACACACACACACACACACACACACACACACACACACACACACACACACACACACTTAACTCATGGACATAATCACAGGTCGTCTGGTCTGGAAACGTTACTGTATGTTGTTTGCCTTGAACGTACACATGTTATTTAGGAGACTAAATCTTGAGATTTATGTCATTGAAAACGTATTTAATTACTGTTTCTGTATTTAAATCCTCTAAAAGGGTCTTACCAGATCTTCTCTTCCTGGTCGCCCTCTTGTGGAAAGACAAGTTCTCATATTCTTCAGGGAGTCCAGAGTCCAGTTCATGGATGGAGGCCATGGTTCCTCTCTGGACAGGGAGTCCAGAGTCCAGTTCATGGATGGAGGCCATGGTTCCTCTCTGGACAGGGAGTCCAGAGTCCAGTTCATGGATGGAGGCCATGGTTCCTCTCTGGACCGCTTCCCCTGCTTTCATGCTTCAGCTCTGCTATATGAGCTTGAAAACACATCACATGGTTTCTTTCTGACCAATCATCTGCTTCCATTCTGAACCATCACTGTCAGCAAACAGTTTTCTACCACTCTTATCAGATGCAATCATTTTACACACACACACACAACCTGCCCACGCTGACACACACACACGTTTAAACCACTACTTTGTTTGTGTGTCCTTCGTTTTGTTCCTGTTGTGTTTGTTTCATTCTTACTATGTTCCCATTGCTCCCCTTGTTAGTCCCTATCAGGTCTATGTTCATTCATTCTTTTGCCTTTTTCTTATTTCCCTCCCTCAGAGAGGTCAAATGTAGTTTAATTTTATGTGACTACAATTGTTATTAAAAAGAAAGTTGTCCGGTCCATATTGGTTCATTTTTTATTCTAGTATACATCCGGCATTTCTCACTACAGTGTGAACGCACTACATACTCAATTTGACATCATACTTAGTATGAATAGTATGTTAGTATGTTAGTATGCGGTTTCGAACACAGCCATACTCACAGCATACGACAGCATGTTAACATCTGCTCTGGCTGTACCATCTTGCCATCTCCAATAAACCGGTTTGATACAAACCTCTACCTGTGTCCTGTCGGAGGAGCCCAGCGAAGACACTTCTCCCACCACACACTTTTCTCACACATGTTTTTGCTGACCGGAGTCGGCAAGAGACCAAGAGACCAAGAGTCACTTAGTTATTTCACCTGATTGGCTGGAATCTGTTGAACAACGTAAGGGCATGTAGTGGACATGGCTAGGAGTGGTCAAGCTGTATACTAGAAGGTAGTGGACATGTCTAGGAGTGGTCAAGCTGTATACTAGAAGGTAGTGGACATGTCTAGGAGTGGTCAAGCTGTATACTAGAAGGTAGTGGACATGTCTAGGAGTGGTCAAGCTGTATACTAGAAGGTAGTGGACATGTCTAGGAGTGGTCAAGCTGTATACTAGAAGGTAGTGGACATGTCTAGGAGTGGTCAAGCTGTATACTAGAAGGTAGTGGACATGTCTAGGAGTGGTCAAGCTGTATACTAGAAGGTAGTGGACATGTCTAGGAGTGGTCAAGCTGTATACTAGAAGGTAGTGGACATGTCTAGGAGTGGTCTACATATTCGTAAGAAGACCTCACACACACTGCCTCCACTTGAAGTACACACAAAGCTCCTCAGTGATGTGAGTGTCAGTGTCATGTCATGAACATTGCTGCTCAGGGTTACACATATAAAGACTACAGAGACATGTCTCAGCTAATGGACATTATTGGGGATTTTACAAACTGATTTCTCCCTTTATGTGCTCTTCATTTCTTTATGTTTAAATATCTCTCTAGACCAACAGAGTGAGAGACGAACACAAACTATGAATTTCAGATCTGCAGCAAGAGGGTTTCAAGCGTTTCCTGTCAGTAGCAGCTTGGTTCAGACTCTTGTACTTCATGTGTATCGTGTGGTTCTCATAGGATATCACCCAGCGGCTTTATTTCAAGACAAAACCAGAAGTACTGCAACTTCTTATCTTCGTTGTGTGTGTGTGATTATGTATGTGTTTGTGCGTATGTTTGTGTGTGTGTGTGTGTGCATATGTAGTCTTTTAGTTTCATTCCATCAAAATCATTTTTGTTTGTTTAATATGTTCTGACGGCTGGTGGCCCTACACCTGGTTCAGTACATCTGGTTCAGTACACCTGGTTCAGTACATCTGGTTCAGTACATCTGGTTCAGTACACCTGGTTCAGTACATCTGGTTCAGTACATCTGGTTCAGTACACCTGGTTCAGTACATCTGGTTCAGTACAACTGGTTCAGTACACCTGGTTCAGTACATCTGGTTCAGTACACCTGGTTCAGTACATCTGGTTCAGTACATCTGGTTCAGTACATCTGGTTCAGTACACCTGGTTCAGTACATCTGGTTCAGTACATCTGGTTCAGTACAACTGGTTCTGTACACCTGGTTCAGTACATCTGGTTCAGTACACGTGGTTCTGTACAGGTCTTTTTTTTTTTTTTTAAGTCTTAGATGGGGTGTTACCTTTCAAATCATATTTTCTATATGGAATGTACTATTATTCATATTTAGCATTTTATAAAAAACTCAAATAACCTGAGTGGCCTCCTTGGATGGTTTTGATCATATCATATATCTGTTATCATTAACAGCTGCTCAGGTTACACATATAAAACTACATAGACATGTCTCAGCTATAACACCATGGACATTATTGTGGATTTTACAAACTGATTTCTCCCTTTATGTGCTCTTCATTTCTTTATGTTTAAATATCTCTCTAGGTCCACTATTGTCCAAGTGGGGTACATGTACCCCCGGGGGTTACGTGGATCGATCTCGGGGGTACGCAAAATAAATCTGTGATTTACCCAAACAGTCCTGTTGAATACCCGACTGCAGTGGCAGTACCAAAAGTAAATGCATGCACCCTAGTGTACCAGCAGAATAATAATATCACAATGTCTAATATGTAAGGGATAATGTGGAGTGAACATCAGTTAGGCTGCAATATAACCCAGTGTGTGAATCACGCAGGGTTGTTACATTTTGCTGGAACGCACTTCTCAATGTTTCCTTAACATAATCCCACCCACACAATCCATTAATTATGTTAAAAAAAACATCAAAACGTGATAAATGCTAACTGGACAATCTGATCACCACTCCTTTCATTTTTAAATGACAGTTATTTTGGCGATTGAGTGCATGCAGGCGCATGGGAAGGCATCTTGAGTTGAGGGGTGCTGCCATGCAAGAGCCACAATTGTAACCTTGAATCGCTAAATTGAAGTTTGTCTTTTGGTTATATTTTATTAAACAGTGATTAGATGGAGGCCTGTTGGGATGGAAGTATTCTCTCGCTTCGTCTCATTGTCGTTTCTCTTGCAAACCTAAAGGCCTCAAATGGAAAAGCCAAAAAATAACAACAATGACAAATGGTTTCACAATGCATTTAAAAACCTTAAGGAACCTATCAAACCGGAAACATAGAGACCCACACAACCAGAACACACTTCTTCACTATGGTGAAACATTCAAACAGTGTGCGCATGCGCGCACACACACACACACACACACGCACACACACACACACACATACACACACAGAGCTGGGGGTACTCAGTAGGATGTCGACTGTCTCAGGGGTACATGACAGTTAAAAGTTTGGGAAACACAGCTCTAGACCAACAGAGTGAGAGACGAACACAAACTATGAATTTCAGATCTGCAGCAAGAGGGTTTCAAGCGTTTCCTGTCAGTAGCAGCTTGGTTCCCACTCTTGTACTTCATGTGTATCATATGGTTCTCACAGGATGTTTCCTCACCCAGCGGCTTTATTTATCGTCTCATCATAATTTGCATTGCGGTGTCTCCAGATATGTTCCAGGGTGAGTTGTGATGTCTGTGACAGATAAACATGTTCAGTTTTTATGAGAAGTAAGAGAAAGAAAGAAGAAGTACCCCAACATCTTATCTTCGTTGTGTGTGTATGTGTGTGTGTGTGTGTGTGTGTGTGTGTATGCGTGTGTGTGTGTGTGTGTGTGTTTGCATATGTATTTTTTTTTTAAATTTCTGTCAGAATCATATTTGTTTGTTTAATATGTTCTCACAGCTGGTGGCCCTACACCTGGTTCAGTACATCAGTACAAACATATAGTAGATAATATATCAATATAAACATATAGTAGATAATATATCAATATAAACATATAGTAGATAATATATCAATTCGGTATAAACATATAGTAGATAATATATCAATATAAACATATAGTAGATAATATATCAATATAAACATATAGTAGATAATATATCGATATAAACATATAGTAGATAATATATCAATATAAACATAGAGTAGATAATATATACATATAAACATATAGGATAATATATCAATATAAACATATAGGATAATATATCAATATAAACATATAGTAGATAATATATCGATATAAACATATAGTAGATAATATATCAATATAAACATAGAGTAGATAATATATACATATAAACATATAGGATAATATATCAATATAAACATATAGGATAATATATCAATATAAACATATAGTAGATAATATACCAATATGACCATATAGTAGATAATATATCGATATAAACATATAGTAGATAATATATCGATATAAACATATAGTAGATAATATATCGATATAAACATATAGTAGATAATATATGATAACTTATAGTAGATAATATATGAATATAAACATATAGTAGATAATATATCAATATAAGCATATAGTAGATAATATATCAATATAAACATATAGTAGATAATATATCAATATAAACAGATAATATATCAACATAAACATATAGTAGATAATATATACATATAAACATATAGTAGATAATATATGAATATGAACATATAGTAGATAACAGAGAACTTTTCTACATAGTATAGAAGATAGATAGTAGAGATGTACTTTTCTACAAGTCAGTCACAACACTTTTTTTTGCAATTCATTTGTTTTGCAATGTCATTTCCAAATTGACACTGCTGATATAAATGCAGTCCATTGACCATTTACCATGTGAAAAACATAAGACCCGACGCAAACAGTTCCTGTTCGCATTTTTATTGTCATGCACAGTATTATCCAACTGTATACAGGCCAAACCACTGCTTATGATTATTAAAGAAATCATGTCATGTATTGCAAAACTTAAGTAATAAAACAGTTATTTGGCCATTCGCCTATGCCGTAAACGGTCATAGTCTGCTCTATATTGGTTGACATCTGGAGGACGAAGACGTCCAAACAGACGTTGTTGAAACCCGGAGGCCCACCATACATATCGGTGGTTGTGGGATTTCATTCATAAGTCCAACAACCTATTGAGTCAGAAACGGTAAGTCTATAGGGATTTGCCCAACTTCATAAGAACTACACTGATTACATGGAAACAATGTCTTATCAATAGTCACCGTGTGAATCTCCCTGCAGCACATTTTCTCTTCCAGTTGGCATTGTGGCACAACTCCCTCAAAGACTCAATATGAGTACAGTATACCACTATAATGTAGACAATATGAGTACAGTATACCACTATAATGTAGACAATATGAGTACAATATACCACTATAATGTAGACAATATGAGTACAATATACCACTATAATGTAGACAATATGAGTACAATATACCACTATAATGTAGACAATATGAGTACACACACACACACACACACACACACACACACACACACACACACACACACACACACACACACACACACACACACACACACACACACACACACACACACACACACACAGGTGGGTTCAGTCCTTTATTGATGCCAGTCCATGCGTGTGAAGGTTGTGTTAAAGGAGTGTAACAGCGCCCCCAAGAGGGCAGTGCAGATATAACACATTATAATGTTACATCTAAATGAGGAGTTTCCGTCGCCTCTGTGCTCTTATTGCTTTGGTTCACTCGATACAAGGGATGCATATTGGTTATTCTGTGTCTGTGTATATGTGTATAAACCAGGCTAAAATACATATACGTCCGTGTTTTAGAGCACATGAACGTGAAGTATATCGACGTGTAAGAGTACAATGTGATGTATTCAACGTTCATCAGGTCAGCGGTTGTTGACAGGAACCTTTGGGGAGAAACTGTGTTTCCAGCCGGTGGGAATTGTGTCCATGAATTAAGTATGAAAAAGTCCCAATATTCAAAGTGCAAACAACATCTAATACACAGAGACTGAACAGTTATCTCCAAGCATTAAGTGCAAACTTATGTCCATAAATAAAGTGTGAAAAAGTCCCAATATTATTACTATTAGAAGAGGCCTCTCTTCTGTACATCTCAATGTGTTTCTCTACCCCTCTGTTGGACTGTTCTGCTGTCTCAACAGCAGTGAAAGAGTCCCCAAGCAGATCCTCCAGAGCTGTCTTCTGTTGTGTTTGAAGGAGAAACCCAAAATGCTACAATTGATTTAAAAGACGGGGGAGCGTCTTCTCTGCCAATCTCGTCAGAATCCTCCCTTGTTGCCTGCAACTGCACCACACACCAGCAGCACAGGACTGGGACGTTGTGACCTGCTAGTCTGAACTCAGAGCGCCCTCTTCTGTTCAAACAAAGCAACGAAAAAGAGGAAGACTCAGGACAGTTTTGCTGGTATGATTAGATGTATAATTATTAAGGAACGGATGACCTGATATCAACATTTTTTCGTCTCAACGACGCATTTGGTCACGTTTTAATATCGCACCCCTATTAATAACTATAATCTAGGATTGGCGCTTATCTCGGGCTAATTACTAGGATGTTCTGCCCTCGTCCAGGACGGTATGAAACGGTGTCTCGCCGACCCCCTGAAGAGCCTCCCTCGGGTCGAGAGGTTGGACCTCACCAACCTGCCCGCCGAGGACATCGTGGCCAAGGCGGAGGCAAAGAGTATGGAATTAACAAGAGGCGAAACTCCGTTGGAATTCTGACAACAATCGCTAGATGGCGCTGTTGTCGCGCGTTCGCCATTTTGGACTGAACCGGTGACAGTTGACAGTTGCAGTTGCAAATTATGTCTGTAAACTGGACACAAAGAAAGCAATGTTCTGCCATCAATTGCAAAAACTACCAGTGTACTGGATACCAAGTAGCATTCCATAGGTTTCCCAAAGACCAGGAAAGGTAAATAAGAAAAGGTTTTTGTAAACATTATTGAAGTGAGGTGCTGTAACGTAAGTTGCTATGCCATAACCTCATTAGCAGAGTCCCCAGGTCATCATTGACACAGAGATGGTTCTGAAAGAACATGACTACAGCAGAGTGGCTGCCAATAGAGAGAGGCCCCCATTCAACACAGAGATAGTGTTATTTCCACTGCTAAATACCATAACCATAATGTTTGCTTATATTTTATTATCTAAAAGAGGAGATGATGGATTGCACTGAGGTCAGGGAGAGAGAGACCAGGATCTATGACTCAGAGAGGCCAGGGAGAATGATTAGCCAAGACCAGCCTACTACATCTAGCGTCAATGTCCCGGACTTTGACGACCTGCCTGAAGATGTCCTGGACGTACTGGATACACCAATGCCATTTCAACATGATGAGAATGTGCTGGTGTACATGGCTGGGTATATTGGGAAAAAGGTGGTGGGGAAATTTGGTAGTTGCACTGACTGTGCACTTTTCACATCAGCCGACACTTCCACTGATTCAAGGTACACTTTCCTGAGGGGAAAACAGTACAGTGACCTCACTTTGGGAGAGGGTGGCTTAAAAGTGCCCAGCACTGAATTTGTACAGCTTATCATAGCCCTGGAGACAAACTTCAAACATAAAATAACCTCAGTAATCCACGCCGTTAGTCTGGGGCAAAAATTATTGAATAGCGGCATGGAGGTATACACCAAGTGCAGGGGAATTGTATGCAAAAGCGAAAAAGTGTAAAAACACTCTTGTGTACATAATTAAATTATTCAATGGAGTCAGAATTCACCATATTCTATGAACCCAAAATCGTCTACTTTCCCAGCCCAAACAGAAGCGCAACAGAAAATTTTTAAAGCTAACTCATCTGTAAATATGTAATTAACTCTTCTTTTATAGCTAATGTAACATATTGTACAAAGTTCTTACATAATAATAATACTACTAATTGAAATTAAATAACTTTGATTAAATAACTAAACCAACAAATGTATTACTGTTCATTTTGTGATGATTTTCTATTACTATTAAATATTCTCTCATAATGTGTTGTCCCTTTCATCTACTCACTGTTCATTGTGCTTTGGCTTTTTCAAGGAATTTGTCAATAATTTCATGAGGAACATGGGCTGTTGTAAAATTGTGCTGTGGCTCCTTTAAGAGATGCCAACGCAATCCCGACCCAACCAAAACAAGAGTTTATTGAATATCCGCTAAGAAAGTTTAAGTTTATTGATAGGCTACATTGTTGTAGGCTACACAGTTTGTGCGTTGTCAGCAATTAACCCACTAGACCAAAAGCCAAGCCCTGGTTCATTTGATGATCACCCGCCAGCAGAGGAAAGCGGGAGTTATCTTCAAAATTATTGGGGTAAATAAATAGTCTATTTGACAGTTTCATGGTCTATGACGAAATTTATTTTGTATACGGATCCATCAGCATTACTGTAATGTGCATTATTCAACATGCCGTTTTAGATTAGGCTGTAAACATATTAAA
Organism: Merluccius polli; assembly: GCA_030340625.1. Classification (NCBI taxonomy): domain Eukaryota; kingdom Metazoa; phylum Chordata; class Actinopteri; order Gadiformes; family Merlucciidae; genus Merluccius; species Merluccius polli. The sequence goes on from JAOPHQ010005134.1 coordinate 9,980, forward strand.
AACTAGAAACTTCTGTTTAGT